>JADRCH010000174.1:3309072-3337922 GCA_019843965.1 Rhynchomys soricoides
TGGGTGCTCACCCCAGGTGTTCTATGGGTGCTCACCCCAGGTGTTCTGAGGTTCGGGTAAGAGGCAGGATAGCCTTAGCACTCTGAGTGGAGCCTTGCCATGCAAACAAGACAGGTGCCTGGGTCAGCGCTTGCCGCCAGCAGGTACCAGGGAAGCCTAACCCTGAGAGGCACAGTCAGTCAGCTGCTCCCAGAGCACAGGAGAGCAGCCTTGCTCCATAGGAGTGTGGGCTCTAGCTGTAGTTCAGAACCTATGAGACACACATGAACAAAGTGCCAGTGGGGCCAGGCAACTAACCCATGTCAATGTCAACCTCAGCTACAGCTCTTGACTGCCCCAGGAGCCACAGGATAACCCATAGCGGGGAGGAAAAAAGATTAACTATGTAGCCCAGGGTAGTCCCAAAACTTTTTGGCAATCCTCCTGTATCATTCTTCTAAGGCTGGGGTGGCAGGCATGAGTCATGTTCAGCTCTGCATAATTTTGGGTGTTCCGACTTACTTCTACATGGAATAAACGTAAGCACACAAGTACACTAACATTCTGGCAAAACCCTCAAGCAAAAAGGTCCTTCCGGGAATGCCTTTCTGAGAACCAGCTGGACTTAAACGGATGCTAGCTATGCCCCCGCACTCTGTTCCCAGCAACTAACAAACTCACCCCACTGTTAGGGTCCAGGATCTTCCTTGAGGGTGTAGCTGGCTCCTCTCCTGACCCTCGCTGCTGTGGCTCTTCCTCCTCTTCCTCCTCCTCCTCGTCCTCGTCCTCGTCGTCCTCGTCCTCTTCATCCTCATCGCCGTCATCTTCTCCTTCTTCGTCCTCATCTTCATCCTCTCCCTCATCATCACTGCAGAGAGAAGCCAGCTAAAGCCCAGCAGCCTATGTTGACTTAGAGGTCTAACTCTGAGGCTATGGACTCTGGCTAGGCCAAGAAGCACTGCACACAGGATGGCAAGCAGGGTCACCAGTGTCTTCATTCCACTAAGGATGGTACCTAGTCTACACAGACACAGAACAATCAGACATGGTCACTGTCCCCAAAGAGCCTCAAGTCCCACATGGAAGCAGGTAAAGGAGCCTGTTGGGATCTGAGCAGACTTGGATGCCTGGGTTGGCACCATCTGTATCTCATGTGACCACAGAAGGCTGAGTGTGGAAGAAGGATGTCCTTCTAGCTCCCCGGAGTCCCCAGCCCTGAGAACACACACAGTGTCAACATGAGAATGAAGCCTCCCTAGGGATGATGGAGGCAGGGCAGATGATGCTGCAAAACTAACTCTCCCGTCCTGCCCACCCCTACCTCTCCCATACCTTCCTACCGGCCCCTGGGAACTGAGCCCACCCCCACTCCACCTGCAACCCCCATACTTCCCTCCACTTGCTGCAAAGACCTGCTGGAGTGGTGGAAGGCAGATGCAGGGGGGCTCTATGACTTCCGGGCCAGCTAGGGTCATAATATTAACACCCTGCCTCAAAAAAGAAAAAAAAAGGGGGAGGGGGGAGCAGCAGCCCTTTAGGGCCTCCCCCCAGGCAGGTCTGTAAGCTGGTCCTCCGCTGAACACAAGAGCTCTCCCATTCCCTTCTCCAACACCCAGCACAGGTAGCAGGAGACAACACCAAGAGAAATAAGTGAAGAGCAGGCCTGACCCTTGGCCCCTGGAACCACCTTCCCAGAGTTCCCTACCTGAGGGATGCCAGCACCTTGGCCATATTGAAGCTGTCCAGCACCTCCTGAAGTTGTTCACAGCCCTCCTCTCCTAGGGCATTGCCTAATCCAGGAAGGAAAGGAAGGTCAGGAAGGACAGTGCTGGGGCCAGCTGCTCATAGCTAAGCTGAGGCTGACCCCCACAGCCTACCATTGAGGTCCAGCTTCTCCAGCTCAGCCTTGTCAGCCACAGCCTCAGCAACAACCAGGGCAGCATCTCTCTTGATTTCACAGAATGACAGGTTCAGCTCCTAAAAGAAGAGTAACAGTAGAGAGGCATGCCAAACCTGGGCCAAGAGACAAGCCCTGTTCTCGGCAGCTTCTCCTCAGAGCAGTGAACGCAGGCTTGGTCTTCTGCCTTGGGCATTGGGGGTTGAAGAAAAACAGTAAAAACACCATGAACACAGTCCAAAGTACTTGACATGTTTATACCAAAGTGAGAAAGAAGGCTGAGACCTGGCCCACCCTCCTTCACACCAGACCCCTTATGAACTCATACCCCCAACCCCAGGCAGAGGGAAAGGCTGGTACCTTCAGCTTGGGCAGGCCCCCACGGACAGCATCTGCGATGGCAACGGCACCCTTAGAGCGCACCAGGCAGTCTCCAAAATTGATCACTTCCACTTGTCGCAGAGTCTTCAGGGTCTGAGAGGAGGAAGCGAGGGTCTAGGTGATGTGATCTTACACACTGGCCTGGCCTCAGCATCTCCTCAGTTCTCATCATTGCTCACTGGCCCCTGAGGCCCTGGCTTTACACCTTACCACTCCCATGTTAGAGTTCTTCCCAAAGCATGAATCAAATCTAATCGCATCCTGTCTCATTAGGGCTTCAAAGCCTCCATGGCTTCCTATTACTTACAAATAGTTTCAGACTGAGCAACTACAAGGTCTCAAATTCCTTTTCCCTTCATTTTTCCATACCCCTGAACCTCAGTCATTTTCAGATAAGGACCAACTTGGGAAGGCTCCTCTTGGTCTGTAGACTTCTCACATTCCATTGAGCAGTGGCTCAACCACCCATCCCCACCATTCGTCAGAATCAACCAGTCTTTTATCCTTAGTCAAAACAAGCAAGCTCGAGTCTTAAGATCCAATCCCTCCTTCCACCTGGTTCTAACACCTGTATTTGTGACATTTAAAACTTACCTTTCATGAGCCCTTCCCACCCAGAGGCCACTCAACATTAGATTGCAGGGACCTTGTAACACGCAACACTATTCTGTGCAAACGAGAGGGCTGTGGGGTATTCAACATGGAAGGATGGAAAGGTCGGGGCAGAGCCATGCTTGCCAACAAACCTCCAGAGGTCCATGAGGCCTGAAACACCCGCCTCACCTCAGCCATGGCCACCCCACCCTTCTCAGTGAAGGTGTTGTCATTTAGGTTGATGACTCGCAACAGGGGGTTGATGGCAAATGCCTGGGCCAGGGCCGTGACACCAGGGTGGTTAATTCCATTCTGTGGCATATGGACCTCTTCCAGAGTCCCGATGATCTGTGGAGCAAAAGAGAGTTGAGAAGTGTGGCCTGGTGCTCCTCTGACACACAGTGGGAGATGCTGCCTGTGTCTAGGGCACAGATCTCCAAGCAAGCTTTTGAACACAGCTACATCAGATCTAGGGAGAAGACAAGGGGTCAGAGATGCCAAAGACTGGCCAGGTTCACAAGCAGAATGAAGGTTTCTTGTTGGTATCCCTGATGTGGTGGTGGAGGCCTTGGCAGGCAGCTGGGGCTCTTTTCTGGGTGTCTAAGGCCACTCATTTTCCTGAGGACCTCCTATCCAGCTACAGCCTCACTTTTAGGCCACATCCTATCTAGGCCTTTGACACCTCACCCTCTCTGCTTTCGAGTACCACTACTCCCCCATTTGTTGACATTTTTATGTCTCACAGACTCCAAACTAGAGCCTTGAGTGTGCCCATGTTGGGCTACACTCCCACTAGCATTTTCTTTAAAATAAACAACACCCCCCCCATCATTGTGAATTATGTCTGTGCCTGTGAGTGCAGGTGCCAAGAGATCACTTGGCGCTGGACTTACATGCAGCCTGAGTTGTCTGACATAGGCACTGGGAGCCAAACTCAGGTCCGCAGCCAGTGCCCTCTGCTGAGCCACCTCTCCACCTCCCGGCATCTTTTTGACTCCATAGCTCTCCCTCAGAACTCCAGTTCCTAAAGAGCCCTATGTTTGTTTCTGTTGTGGTCATAAAATGCTTTGACCAAAAAAGGGAAGGGGGCCAGGCACAGTGACACGTGCCTCCAGTCCTAGCCACTAGGAGGCAAATCTCTGTGAGTTTGAAGCCAGCCTTACATAATGAATGAAAAAAAAAATGCTGGAGAGCCTGGCACTTAGGAGGCAGAGGCAGGCAGATCCCCGTAAGTTTGAGGCCAGCCTGGTCTACAGAGCAAGTCCAGGACAGTGAGGTCTACAGAGAAACCCTATCTAGGGGGTTGTGGGAAGAGAAAGAAAAAGAGGCTGGAGAGATGGCTCAGAGTTTAAGAATAGTTGCTGTTTTTCCAGACCATCTTAGGTGCAATTCCCAGCACCCACATGGTATCTCACAACAATCTGAACCTCCAGTTTTAGAAGAGGTGCTGTCCTCTGGCCCCCACAGGCATGAGGCATACATATAGTGTACATATAGCCATGTAGGCAAAACACCAACACACATAAGATAATTTTTTTAAAAAAGGTTTTTTGTTGTTTGTTTTTTGAGACAACGTTTCTCTAGGTAGTCCTGGAATTCCCTTTGTAGACCAGGCTGGCCTCAAACTCAAGAGTGTTGCCTGCCTCTGTCTTCTGAATGCTGGGATTAAAGGTGTGTTGCCACCACACTCAACTGTTTTTTGTTTTGCTTTGTTTTTTAAGATTTATTTATTTATTGTTTGTGAGTACACTTTAGCTATCTTCAGACACACCAGAAGAGGGCACTGAATCCCATTACAGATGGCTGTGAGCCACCATGTGGTTGCTGGGAACTGAACTCAGGACCTCTGGAAAAGCAGCCAGTGCTCTTAACCACTGAGCCATCTCTCCAACCCTTGGTCTTTTTTTTTTTTTTTTTTTGGTAAATGAAGGTATAGAGCCACAGCCCTTCTGAGTTCTGAGTTCAGTTAAATCTCGTCACATACTCAATATCCCCTCTGTTCTCCGTTCCAGTACAGGCTCCCTCCATCTGCTGCAAATGCCCCTCTTCCTCAGAGCTTTAGGAGAAGCACCAAGGGAAATGAAAAGCCACTCACTGGGACATCCTGGCTCAGGGTGCAGCATATCTGCCCCCAGACCAGCAAGCAGCAGGAATGGGAAAGACTCAAGTGCAGGAAAAGGAGGCTTTTATTCTATTTTTGTTTACAACTCCACGTCAAAGTTGGTATTTCAGGGAAGTCAAAGGCAACAGCTGAAGAATCAATCGACAGCTGCATCATCTCAGTCAGAGGAGAGAATGAAATCCCCTGCTCGCTTTTTTTGGGGGTGGGGGTTGGGGAGGGACTCAGCTACTTTTCTTTACTAAGACAATTCAAGGAATAGCCTATAAATGTTACTGCCCACACACATTCAGGGTGGGACTTTCCACTTCAATAACAATAAAGCCCTGCCCCCAACACACACACAGACAAGTCCACAGGACACACTGATCTAGACTAACTCCTCACTAAGACTCTCTTTCCTGAGGCTGGAGAAAACTGACCCAGGCCTCACTGCACACCAGTGGCACACACATATACATGCAGGTGAAACATACAAGCCAAAAAGAAATCCAGACCCTCATTTTGGGGACTAGAGAAATGGCTCAGTGACTCTCTTGTAGAAACCCCGACAGTCCCTAATCCATGTTGGGCAGCTCCCAACTGCCTTGACCTTCAGTGTGGGGGGTGATGAGAGGCCTCTGTAGGCAGCTGCACTCACATGCAGCACCCCACGCCCTCTTCCCTTGTAATTCTTCTAAGTCCTATCAATCTGACAAAAACCAGCTTGTACCCCTGGGAAAACTTCCTGGATCCTCCTAGATGCAGTCCTCTCCGCATGAGGGCTGTACCTTGTAACCCTCAAACTTATAAGGAAAGATCCCATGTTTAGACAGACTAGAGTACCTCACACAGACACCCTTAGCACTTACTAAAAAGTATGAAGCCTGGGTTTAAGACCCAGCACCCACAAAACCCAAAACATAGGCTCAGTCAAGGGTTTGCCTTGCAAATATGAGCACCTGGGTTCAACTAGTAGGATCGATGTGATGATGCCAGGGCACGGGGGGTGGGGGGTGGGGGGAGCACTTGCACTCCGAGCGCCAGAGGCAAAGACAGGTGGAACCCAGGGCTCACGCTCACTGATCAGTCATTCTAGCCCAATTCAAGCGAAATGAGGTAGACTGCCTAACTGAAGATAACACTCAAGCTTGTTTTCTGACACACACCCCCAAGGAAAGAAAAAGGAAACAAACCAAAGGGTGTATATGGGTTTGAAACTGTCCACGACAAGAACCCCTAAACCCAAAAACAAATGGCACTGCTCAGCTATATTAGAAATAGGAGCCTTTCATCTATATCGACCACCACAGACTCAGGGCGGGATACTGTGGATGGAGCAAGAACCCACTTCTAGGCAGAGTAGAGGACTGAGGGTGCAGGCCCCAGGAAGGCCTGAGGAGAGCCAGTAGTTCCCCTCCAGCTTAGAGAGCGGACAGCAAGGACCATGCCCACCAAGGGTGGATGAGGACTCCTTATGGGGCAGTTCCTGGGCCAGCCCACTCTGAGGGCCTCAACAGGGTTGCCGCTGTGGCCATTTGCTTAGTGCTGGTGAACTTTTGTTTGTTGGGAACAGAAGGGAATGGAGACCCAAGTTTCCAGTCCTAGTGAGGGCACAATCTGCCCTCACAGCTAGAATACCACTCAGGTGTATAGTACCCTGGAACCCAGTGACAGAAGAGAAGGGGACCGGGGGCAGAGTTGGTTACAGGGCCAGCGAGATGATGCGGAGGGTGAAGTCTTTGCAACAACCGGACATTCAGGCTCTGGGACTCAAAGTGGAGAGAGGATGGTCAAGTTGTCCTCTGACCTCTCCACGTGCACTACGGCATGGGCACCCACACACACCTATAGTAAACAGAGTTTCTGACAAATAGCCAGATGATAGTGGCACACACCTTTAATCCTAGCACTTGGGAAGCAGAGACAGGCTTTGAGTTAAAGGCCATTCTGGTCTACAGAAGGAGTTCCAGGACAGCCAGGGCTACATAAGAAAAGAAAGAAGAAGCCAGGTATGGTGACAGGCACCTTTAATCCCAGCACTCAGGAGATAGAGGCAAGCACTTCTCTGTAAGTTTCAAGCCAGCCTGGTCCACATAGAGTTCCAGACCAGCCAGGACTAGAGACACACCCCATCTCCATCTCAACCCAACAAAACTAACAAACCGAGGTTGTCAACCTGTTATGGCCCCCTTCTGTGTACAGCACAGCAGGGTAATAGAAACGACTCACCCCAAAAGCTTCTGCCAGAGCAGTGGCTCCATCATTCTCTAGGCGATTTCTGCCAGCCACAAACACCTTCAGGGCCAGAGGCTTGCCTTGGGCACTAGACTTGCGGTGACACTCAGTCAGAGCTGCTGCCAGAATCTGTAGGGAAAGGTACAGCTGTGTGCATATTTTTGCCAGGTCCTGATTCCAGCTGCCCCTCGACTGTTCTCCAGTGAACCACACCTCCTCCAGGAGATGAGAGGATACTGCTAAAGCTCAATGGTCACAGAACTTATACTTTGCGGTGTTTTCGTAGTTGCAGGGGTCTATGGCAGGTAGAGGCAGACAGACAGCTGGATTTTAAGCTAACTGTGGTGTGGATTCCCAGTTATCTCAGAGTTCTGCTAGGTTAAAACTGTCATTTCAGCCTTCCAGATGAAGAAACTAGACTCTGAGAGGCCAGACTCTGGTTCTGAGATAGTCTCATGTACTTGAGGCTGGCCTTGAACTCACACTGCTGTAACTCAGCCATCCAAGTGCCTCCTGTCTTGCTATGTTGTCCAGGGTGGTGATCTTCCTGCCTCAACCTCCAGAGTAATTAACAACCAACATGTGCCACAGCAACCAGCTTAGAAACTCTCATGGTCACTAAACCAGCAGACTGTGAATCAGAATAGAGTGGAGTGTCTCTCCCATACTATATCTGAGGGGATCCCTGTAGGACCATGGTCCATCTGTACCATCTGACAGTACCTGTGCCTAAGTCACCCTTATTTTACTTATGAAGAGCCCCAAGTACAAAATCGATGATGTAAGCCATTTCAATATGCTGAAAGGAAGACGTAAACTACTTTCTGGTTAGTGACGTAGCTCAGCTGGTACAGTGTTTACATGCACAATGCTCTGGATTTGGTCCCTAACAACACCGAAAAAAGGGCACCATGCAGCATGCCCGTAATCCCAGCACTTAGGAGGAAGAGGAAGGAGGGTTGAAGTTCGAGGCCACGCTCAGCTAGATGCCGAGTCTGAGATAAGGCTGAGCTACAAGATACCCTGTCTCAAAACCAACACACAGCCAGGCAGTAGTGGCACAAGCCTCTAATCCCAGCTCGAGGGAGGCAGAGGCAAGCAGCTGTGAGTTCAAGGCTAGCCTGGTCTACATGGAGAAACCCTATCTTAAAAAACCAAAACACAAATGCACAACAAGCTCCTTTTAAGTGAAAGGTGTTAGACAGGAAGAGGGCAAGCAGGGAAGGACTGGAACCTGCCACACTCCCCCTTACAACAGAACCACCTCTACAGAAGTGGCCACAGCTCCTTAGCCTGGGACAATTCAAGGCACATTCTAGGTTTTTCTGATCTGACTGGAGCCTGGGAGACACAGATTTAGCTCAGTGGGGGAGCCCTAGATTCTAGGTTCAATCCTCACTGCCACAAGGGGAGGGAAAAAAAGAACGGAACCTCTGGTGAAGGCTCAGACTGTACTTGCCACACCCCCACCCCGTTGTTTACAGGAAAATGGAGGTGGTACCAGCAATGTACACAAAGCCACTTCCATAAATACACTCCATTCCTCTTAGCTGTGTCCCATCTCTGGGTCTGCTGGAACCTCAAAAAGAGGGGAAGAGGAGGGAAGGCTCATCACTGCATGGCTGGTAGTCACAGGGTGAACTTGAGGCACAGCCCCGCCCAGAAATAAGCCAATTGTGACTAGGGCTGTGCCTGCTGTTCTAAGTAGCAAGAGGCTTGGTACTTAGATATTCCAACCCTGAATTCTGCACAGCAAGCAGGTCAGAGCAGGTTATGCAGCAGCACTGCCTCTGTGTTGCCAAGGCAACTCAAGAACTTGGAATGGTTGCTTAGCAACCTAACCTTCTGGACTCCTTTCCTCACTGGTTGCAGACCGCTGTCTTTGAGGCTTTGCTTTTCTCCTCTGAAGTGACAGATAACAGCCCCTGCCCCTAAAGGTGGTCTTAAGGGCCAGAACACACAGCCCAATATGGATGCAGGAAGGGACTGCCCAGGGCTGCCAACCCACCTTGCCACCACCGATGCCCATGCCACAGTTGTTAAGCTTGAGTTCCTGCAGGGTGAAGCAGGCTGGGCTCTTGAGGAGGGCCTCGAAGCCTCGCACTCCATCAGGTCCAAATGCGTTGTCACTGAGGTCGAGTTCTACCAGCTGGGCTCCTGCAGTAATGAGTCCCTCCCCTAGTGAGATCTAGACAGAGAGAGGGCTCGCTCAGTCTCCCAGACATCTACCAGATGCCACTTCTTTGCCAGCCTCAAGCCCTCTGTCCACAGGTCATACCCAAGTCGGTGGGAATGTACCATGGTAACTGGCTTAAAAATTGTATATTACCGTCACTATTATTAATATTGTGTGTTTGAGTACAGGCACATGTGTACTTAAAAGCAGCTTGAACTAAGTTGTGCACACTTCACACTCAAAGCAAGCACCTTTACTCACTGGGCCACCTTGCTGGCCCAGACACTGGCTTTTACAGCAGGTTTTCCTTACCATGTTCCTACACTATAATGGGAGTGAGTGGGGCCTGGGAGTAGAAAAATCTGGGAAGGCTCTCTGTAGGAGGTGGCACCTAGCTCACTGAAGATGAGAGCCAGCCAGTCAACACATAGATTCCAGACAGCAACAAAAATCAGAGCAGAGATACAGAAAGATACAGCCTGCCAAAGCTGGACCCCCCTCCCCCCATATGCAGGGCGGCCTCATAAACACCTCAAGTTCAAGACTGACTGAGCAGGATGCTGTTGCAAGCATGGGAGTGGTACAGAAGACAACCCCAGCCGTGCCAGGACAAATGACCAGAGGTAGCTCTGCCAGAGAAGGGATGGGGGAAGGGGCAGACAGAAGAGTGGGCAGGTAGCCCACAATGGCAGGACGTCAAGAGGGGACACCTTGCCTTTGCCCATACCACTCACAAGGTTTCCTATTATCTTATCACTCCACAAAGACAATGGCTGCATTGCCATCTGAAGGTCTGGCCCCAGCTGTGCCCCGTGTCTACCTCTCCCTGGACCAGTATTGTCACATGCCCCACTTACATGCCTAAAGATTCATTCTCATGACTGGCAATGTGGAGATAAAGTACATCTTCAATGCCAGAACTAAATAATTATGAGGGGCCATGAGAAAGCTGCTATACTGTCTGTTCTGCCCTGTCTAATTTACTCAGCCTGCATTCTGAATCCTGCTCATCCCTCCGGGGCAAACACTAACTCTATCTCTCAGGAGCTTGCCCCACATAGTGGACCAGAATCCCCTGCTATGGCTCTTTAGGAGGGAGGATGATGAGGAGGCTTTTCTGAAACCCCACTGTGCTGTACTGAAGGCCTGAGGATGAGACGGGACAGTCACCATCACTGATTCCTTTGTCTCGAGGCTCTGTGCTAGGCAGAGAGACCTAGAGCAGCCCAATGACAGCCTGTGCTGAGACCCAGGCTAGTTCTCTCTCCTCTCCCAGTCTCTAAGGCTCAAATGCTGGGAACTTGGCCCCAGACAATCTGGGACTGCAGCCACTTGAGTATCACAGCAAACAAAGAAAGTAACACAGTAACGAACTGTACACAGAAGCGATCCTAAGGAAACAGGCCCCTTGGGCATCAGGACTTTGGGAATGCCTACTCTGATGGCAGCATCTCCTCCCATCCAAGGCTTGGCCCTGTGGGCTCTTTCACATCCTCACTTGCTCCCATCATCTGTCAGGACACAGGGCAGGAACTGGGCTAGCCTTGTTTCCACCTGTGAGGCTGAACTGGTGCTCCAGAGGAACAGGTGTGAGGGGGTGTCTGTGCCTGCAGGAAAGCACAACCCGGTCCTTACCAGAGCTGGTGGGATCTCAGACCGAAGCCTTCCCGTGAACATGTCACTCCAGTGGCATCGCTGTGCAGGAAGAAGGAGAGTGTGTTAGCTGGAGAACCCAGGAGAAGCCTCAAGTGAAGTCTCACACTAGCAATGCCTCCTTGAGAGCTTGGGCACCCAAGAGAAACTAGATTTCCTAGTTTTGGTTTTCTCAGCAGAGAATTAGATCAGTTTTGGCCACAGTGAGGGGGACCCAGAAGCAGCGAGGGGGACCCAGAAGCAAAGAGTATTCTCTCTGATCTGTGCACCCTTTGGTGGAACATGAAGATTCTGGGTGACAGAACACCATAGAAGTAAACAGAGGCTTTACCACGGAGAAGCACCTCTGTCCAACCCCCCTGCCACCCACCTGGGGCTGTTGGTCCTTTTGTTGTTCTCCATACGAGAGTGCCAAGTGGCCCAAGCTGGCCTCAAGCTGAGTGAGCGAGGTCTTGGACTCCTGACCCTTTCCCAACTGTCCAGGTACTGGCAGTTCAGACCTGCACCGCCATGCCCACCACCTAACTTGCCTTTTAGCAAATGGAGAACAAGACTCAGTGCCATTGGGTGGCAAAAGTGCCAAGCTAAAGTCCACACTATTCTGTTTTATTTTCTTGTGTATTATGTCTGGTGACTTTCTTTTTAGAGAAATGGTGTTCGCCTTTAATTACTTGAAAGGTTCAGCATTTAGAAGCCCTGGCTGCTCTAGAGGGCCCTGGTTCAGTTCTCAATACACAAGTGCCTAAGGCTTTGCTCCAGGAGCTCCTATGACCTCTTCTGTCCTCTGCCAGGTGACAGGTACATGTACAGTACACACATACATGCAAACTCAATGCCCATTTTACATAAAAATTTTCTAACATACATAAAAAGTTAGTTCAATGAAAATGATCAGATAAATGTCACAAAGGCAGGAGCCATTCAGAACTTGGCTGCAAAAGCGGTATCCCCAGCTCTGGTTACTTCAGGGGGGGTTATAAGAACGGCCTATTTTAGAAACACATGCTGAGTAATTTTCATGCTCCTTGGGAGAATGGGATATGCATTGTGAGCAGAAGACTCTCCGAGTTTGTCTTCCACAGGTGCCACCTCCAATTAAGACCCCTGTACTCCTGATGCTACCTGAAGATTGCCTCATTTCAGAAAAAAAGGGTAAAACTCTGTGTTCTCAAGTAGTCAAAGGGAGAGAAACTGGTATCAGCCACCGGGACAGGGCTTTGGCAGGTTGAGATCTAAGTGGGATCTTATCTAGTAGAAACCTCCTCTGCGGTGCCCTCACCTTCAGCTCAGACTTCTTCTCTAAGGCCTTGGCGATGACTCTGGCCGCTTCCACACCCACCGTGTTGCCCTCCAATCGTAGAGCTTCGAGGCCGTCAAACTCCTCAATCTCCTTAATCACATCTTTAGCTATGTAAACAGAAGACAGCCATGAACCCAGCAGGACAACTCAGGAAGCACCTACTCATTTACTCCAAGGGCTACGAACCATGGGCCTCTGGAGAAAGGAGAACTGGACAGGCTCACAGCTTCCCAAGGAGCAGAGCTGTGCAGACTATTCCTCTATGTTCAAGAAAGCACAGGCTTATTCACTGTGGTGTTAATTAGTTAACACTAGTGACATGAATCTGGATTTTTGTTTTTGTTATTTTTAAAGACAGGATGTAGCAGGCTTTGAAGTTTTCTGTATAGTCAAGAATGACCTTGAAATTCTGATTCTCTTGCAGTCATAGGGCTCAGACATCCTCTCTAGGGGTCCTGAGGACAATGGCTGGGACTGATCTCTTTACCTTTTGCAAATCTTGCTCCAAAAGGTAGCCACCTCTAATGTGAGGAGACTGGAGATGGCCGTGAGAGCAAACATGAGCCTTAAAGGCCAGAAGGGCAGGACCAGGCCTGGTGGCACAGGCCTTTAGCCCCAGTACACAGGAGGCAGCGTTGACAGGATCTCTGTGACTTCAAGGCCACTACAGCATGTTCCAGGACAACCAGAATTACAAAGAGAGACCCTGTCTTACCAAATAAATAAGTAAAAATTAATTAATTATAGGTAGATAAATACAGTGACCTTCATTTCTCCAGTCCTTTGTTCAAAGCTCTCAAAGATGCTCACATTCTGCCTCCCCAAAATACCTGTTTCCCCTCAAAGTTAGGAGTTCCTGAAAGGTTAGGGTAAGCTAGGCATTCCTAGTGACTTAATATAATGCTAGCGACATGGAAAAATTAGCCACTGGAACTTCAAAACCAAACTCAGGGCCTTTGTCTGCTTTCTGCAGGGCTGGGCATCAAATCCAGGGTTTGAACACAAGCATTA
Source organism: Rhynchomys soricoides (assembly GCA_019843965.1). Lineage (NCBI taxonomy): Eukaryota > Metazoa > Chordata > Mammalia > Rodentia > Muridae > Rhynchomys > Rhynchomys soricoides. The sequence goes on from JADRCH010000174.1 coordinate 3,322,400, forward strand.
AATCAGTAAGCTGCACCCTGTGCTCAAAAGCTTGAGTTTCTCAACTCTACCTCCAGCACTGGTGACTGTGCCCTTAGGGAGTTATATCATGTCCTCAGTCAGTTTTCAAATCTGCAAAATGGGAATAAAGCCTTGGACAGGAAACAAACAGCATACATTTATCTACTGTTTGTGTAAGTTCACATAAATGTGGAGGTCAGAGAACAACTTACCACATGTTCCAGAGAGTGAACGTGGGTCTTCAGGCTAACTAGAAACTGCCTTTAGCAAATCTCTATTTACTAAATTAAGCTCAGTGTCTATGCAGACGCAGGGAATTCAGCTGGAGCTCACTAATCTTGCAATCTATGACACCTGTGACCTTGAATGAGCTAGCCTCACTTACAGAACAGCAGCATTTCTATCCGCTTCCCATGGAGATGATGATACAAATCCTAGCACCTGACGGTTGTAGAGGCAGGAGGATTAAGAGTTCAAGGTCATTCTCTGCTACACATCCAGTTTGAGGCCAGCCTGACCTACAGAGTAAATCCCCAAAGAACCAAGGCTACACAAGGAAACCCTGTCTTGAAAATAAAATACCAAACCAAATCAAAACAACAAAACAAAAACCCAAAACAGGTCAGATACAGTGGTGTGTGCCTTTAATCTTAGCACTCAAGAGGCATGAGGATCTTTATGAGTTCAACTACATAGATAGATAGCATCATCTACATATCGAGACCCTGTCTCAAAACAACAAAAAACAAGTAAGGAACAAAACCAAACGGAGCAGGTGAAGTTGAGGGCTTGTGGGTCCCCTGAGAAATCTGTCAATTTCAAATACCATGAAGCTGTTAGGGATGGACACCTCCACATCCTAAGGCTCAAAAGGTTCCCTTTGGGAGGGGAGTAATTTACAGGTACATGAGACAATCTGGGAAGTCCAAACCAGTTTCTCTGGTTGGGCCAGAACTCCAAGAGGCCTCACAAAGTCTGAAGGCAGATACCTTTAGTTCTAGGCAGCAAGGGATTCAGAGTTCTCCGTGCTAGCTAAGCCTTGGTCATGAATGGGAAGACAGGAACCTGATTCTATCTCCCATGGATGCCTGGTTGCAAGGACTGAAACTTCCCATGAGGGCCCAACACTGTTGTTTTACTGCAGCTCCCTCAGGGCCTCTGCCATAAGGAAGACAGCTGCCCTGGGATGGGAAGAAGTAGGAAGAAACCAGCCCTGAAGCCAGGCGCTGAGCTAGAGGGACAGGTATAAGGCTAGTCTGTGGTTGCCGGGCAGTGGTGGCACACGCCTTTAATCCCAGCACTTGGGAGACAGAGGCAAGCAGATTTCTGAGTTCGAGGACAGCCTGGTCTATAGAGTGAGTTCCAGGACAGCCAGGGGTACACAGAGAAACCCTGTCTCGAAAAAACAAGCAAACAAAAAAGACTAGTCTGTGGTATATATCAGTGAAACCTTGTCAAAAGAAAAAGAACACACAGTAGAAAGTAAAAGCCTCACTGTTGGCATAAGACTGCCAGGATAAAAGATAAAAGATGAGGTAGCCTGAGGACCAGCAAGCATCCGCAGCACACCCCCTCCCTCACACAGCTAGCCCAGAAACTTACCATCTTCTGCAGTATTTAGTTTGAGACCCTTGCCCTTAAAACTCAGCTGTCCTCCGGCCACCTGGGTTTTGGCCAGGGTCTCTGCCAGTTTGGCAATGTCTTCAGAGGCCATGACTACAAGGGTGGGCTCCCCTGGAGGCCTGTAAACTGAAGAAAAAACTGGATTAAAAAGATTCTTAAAAGGGAAGGGAAGGGAGACTGGAGAGACTCATCAGTTATGAGGACCTGCTGATCGTACAAAGAGTCTACATTTCATTCCCATCACCCACAAATGCCTGTTGCATTCAGCTCCAGGAGATCAGACACTTTTTGACCTCTTAGGGCACCTGCATTCAAATGCATATACTCACACTCACATACACACTAAAACCTTTTGTCCTTACACACACACCATATACACAAATTACAGGGCTAGGAAGAAGGCTAATGGCTAAGAGGCTGCTCTTACAGAGTTTGATTCCCAGGATCCTTATGTTGGCTTGGGCCTCTGTGGGCACTGCAGACAAATGGTACGGACACATATGCAAAGCAACATACTTAACACATTAAAAATAGTGGTTCGGGCTGGAGAGTGGTTAAGAGCACTGGCTGCTCTTCCAGAAGTCTTGGAGTCAACTCCCACCAACCACATGGCAGCTCACAACTATCTGTAATTCCTGTTCCAGGGTATCCGACTCCCTCATGCATGCAGGCAAAACACTAATGTGCACAAAATTAAAAAAAAAAAAAAATTAAAAATAATGTTTCATGCCTTTCATCCCAGCACATGGGAGGCAGAGGCAGGTTGATTTCTGTGAGTTCAAGGCCAGTCTAGTCTACAGAGTGAAACCCTATCTCAAATAAAACAAAGAAAAAAATCTTCATAAAAAGAAAGGATTCTTCTCGAAACTTAAGGCTCTGGGTTTGCTATCCCAAGCATAACCTCAAAGTATGTGTGGAGTGTCTCCTGAGATCTCTAGTCAGGGTTGTGGATTAACCCCCTTCCTGCCATGGAGAACCCAAGAGCTAATCCACCAAGAGAAATGAATAAATCATTACAAAACTAACAGTCTGGAAAGGTGGAAGAGAGGTCAAGTCCTGCACGTCCCTCTCCAAACTGCCCCAGCAGGAACACCCACTGTAGGGCAGTCAAGTCCCAAAGCAGTGGCTGCTCCAGGAGTCACACACCTGCCTGATCATCTTGGTAGCACTCTGTCTGAGGGTCCCATTCCTCAAACAGGACATAGATGTCTATGGGATCCAGATCATCCATCCCAAGGAATGCCCCACTGCCCATGATGGCATGACTAGGGGTGGCACACAGGTTAAGGCCGCTGCATGTCTGGTTTCAACCCTGGCCAGAGACTGCACTTGTCACAGTAGCCCCTAGGTTCCTAGGAGACCAGAGGTATCTACATCACAAGAGCTGCCATCACAATAGATCCGTGTGTAGAAAGTATCTCAGCCTCTCTCCTGTGTTTCACCGGCACATTTCTAACACTGACCACGTCAAGCAAGCAACTAACTACTGCGGGCACTGCACACCGTCTCCCATTCAGTCTGGACATCAGATCCCAGTGTGTTTACCGGAGCTTCTGATCTACTGGCTATGAACTAGGGTTGGCATGACTCTCCCCTTGGGGTCAATTAATTTGCTAGAACTCACAGAACTCAGGGAAAACAGGTTTTGTTTTGTTTTTGTGTTTTAAATAAAGTTACTTACTGGTTTATTATATAAAGGACGTGCGCATGTGTGGGTACGTACTGGGGACAGTCCCCCAGATTTCTCACATTGAACTATACTTTTAACCCCCCAACAAATAACTCATTCATTCATTCATTCATTCATATACAAGGTCTCAATGTGTATCTCTGGCTGGCTTGAATTCAGTCTGTAGATCAAGATGGCCTCAAAGTCATAGAGTGCCGTCGGCTTCTGCCTCCCCAGTGCTGGGGTTAAAGGTGTGCACCATCATGCCAGCAAACAAAGGGTATTTAAAGAATACAAATAAACAGCCAGATAAGCATAAAGAATACACAAGGAAGGTCTGAGGAAAGAGCCTGGAGCTTCAATGCACTAAGGCCCAAAACATCCTCCAAGACTCTCCTGGTTATAGATATCTGGAAGCCTTCCGAGCCGTCCTTTTGAAGGTTTATAGACTTTGCTACGTAAGCATGATTGGTTAAATCATAGGTCTCGTTGATAAATCTGAGTCCCACTCTCTAACTCTATTTTTTTCTAATGACTTCACCCACCCTACTACCCAAGGGGCTTGAGCCAGCAATCAGCATCAGAACAAGTGTCTTCTATGCCAGGAAGAAGGACTATAACCAAATATATATTTCATAATGTCACCACCAGAGACACAGTTGCCCACGGCTGAGAGCTTAAAAAATTGGCAGAATGGGAGAGTCGGGCTGGCATAAAGCTAAGTGAAGGGACCTATCAGGCATAGGGGGCTGTAGGTTCAAGCCCCAGCTCTACCACAGAGAGGAGAGAATGGATAACCCATGTTCCCAAAGAGAATGTGGCAGGTAACCAGGGAGTGGTGGTTTGAATCAGAATATTCCCCATAGGCCCATATACTTGAATTCTTTATAGCTCTCAGCTACTGCTCCAGTGTCACGCATGCCACCATGCTCCCCAACATGATGATAACGGATTAAACCTCTGAAACTGTTAAATAAGATGACATTATATTATATACTTTCTTTTATATATATAAAAAAGAAAATGCCAAGGCCGCCCTGGTCAATAGAGCAAGTTCCAGGACAACCACACTGTTACCTTGAAAAACCAAAAAAGGATGGCCTTGGTCATGAGGATGGCCTTGGTCATGGTGTCTCTTCACAGCAATAGAACACCTCCTAAGCCACAGGAACCGGTCAAGTCATTCTCTGAGCACATTCTAAATGCCAGGCCACATGCAGATAGTCATCCGGCTAAACACAGGTCATAGCCAGACTCCAACATGCGGATCATTAAGACATCCTGACCACACGAGGCTTCCTCTGGGCTTGGCCAGTTGCCCATCTCTTTTCTTTATCTTACCCCCAAACACCCAATTTATTAATCAATAAGCATAAATTACAACTCAGAATAAAGTATCAAAGCACTCAGCAAAACGCTGTACTGAGCACCATGCACTGGACACTGTTTGGAATACCAGGAGAACTATACTATACAGTAAATCACACACCCTTGAAACTAATATTCCAAAAACAAAATATTTTGCATGTTACTGAGAAAGTACACGGAAGTGAGGGAAGGGCAGTTTGGTGGTAGAACTCTTGTATTCTCTAGGTAGTATTCTCTAGCGGCTGGTTTCAATCTTTAGCACCACAAAAAAAGTAATAAAAACGGCCAGGTGCTGTGGGATACCTATGATCAGTGCTTGAGAAGAGAGGTAGGAGGGTCAGGAGTTCAAGGCCATTCTCAGCTACTAAGGGAGCTAAGACCAGCCTGGACAGCGGAGACCCTGTCTGAAAAATAGAAAGAAAAAAATCCACACAAACCAACCAGGAAAGGGGCAAGGAAGAAGGTGGTTTTTATTTTTGATGGGTTTATTTTTTTGGGGGGTTCTGTTTACAGTAGAATGACTAAAGGTGTTCTCTGTAAAGAAACTAAAGACTGAATCAAGCCAAAGGGGAGGGAAGAACATTTCTACAAAGGGAACGGAATATACAAAGGCTCATGGGAGAAGAGTAGGAACTGCAAGGCCAGTGGGGCAATGGTTGGAGCAGAGGAGAAGAGGAAAGAGACTCAAGTCACAAAGGACATCCTAATTACTGGATCAGTGTGAGGGACCAGGAGGGTCCCTGGGAGGTTTCTAGCAGCTAAAAGTGCACCAAGCTGCTTTTGACAGGAACAGGGTCCCAGGATGAGACCTGATATTTGGGGGCTCAAAGAATGACAACACTGAGAGGTATTCTCCTCAGACCAAATAACCCGTTTCAAGCCAAATTAAAGTATAAAGGCAGGTTTGGGGGGGGGGGGCGCAGCTCTCTGGTGGGTTCATGGGTCCCAAGGAAGGGAAGTCCATTTGCAGACAGGGAGACAAGAGGGGTGGGGGAAGAGAAAGGAAAAATGAGCTCACATATGCAGGGAGAAAGAAATGCAGACAGAGGGAGGGAGGGGGAGAGAGAGAGGGGGAAGGGAAGGGAAGAGAGAGGAAGAGGACCAAAATGTCAGGATTTTATATATATAGTGAAGAGCTTCAGGGGAGATAGGCAGCCCAGCCCCCGGACTGGAAACTTAAAGCAGGAACTGAGGGATGCCAGGAGAACCTGGAGGTCATGTCTGTTTTAGTAGATTAAATAAGGCACCTCAGCCAGCTGTCACGGGCCAGAAACCCAACAAACACGAAAATGAGTAAAAATCTATCTGGAACTCGGCCACCTCTTACAGTTCTACGATGGGACAATGAGATTAAAAATGGGGTAGTGGTGGTAGGGCTCCAGGTGGAAGGGAGGCACAATCTCAGTCCGTGGAACCGGGACACACCGACACCCACAAGCCCCCCCGCCCCCTTTAAAGAATGACTAACCAAAGCAAAAGAGGGATGGTATTGAGCTATCCAAGGTCAGCAGACGGCCTGCGAAGGAGCAGACACAAACGGTCAATACACAAACGCCCTCTCCTTCTGGGCGGCCGCGTGGGAGACGTCCTCAGGTGCACAGCCATCCATCGACCCAGCAAAGCGTCAGCAGTGACTCATGCCAGGCTTCCCGCGCGGACGTGGGCCGACTGGGTAGGCAGCGATGGACTGCGTGGCCCCACCCGGCACGCCAAGCGTCTTCCCACCGCCTCCAGGTGAGATGGATGCCAACGTGAAGCGCCACCGCAGAGAGGCAGCTGTGGCTAGTGTCCACTCTAGGCCTCAGTTTCCCCAAACATACAAGAAACAGCGCCGCCCAGCGCCCCATCCCCCAACGCCGGACGCAGAGAGATCAATAGGGTAGGAACGAGGCGATCGCTTCGCCCCACCCAGACACTGGTGGCCCAGACAAGTGACAGGAAGAGCGTGATGGCCCCGACTCACCACAAACTAGCGGCGCCGCCGCGTGGGGGGACGGAACGCGAGCGTCCGTCACTGCTTGAGAGCTCGCGTGAGGGCCGGGCCGGTCACCGCGCCTCCGTATGGCGGGCCCTGTGATCAGTCTGCTCGCCTGTCCTCGCTGCCGCGGCTGCTCGTCTAGCTTGTACACACCACCTGCTCCACGATCCCCAGCGATTATGGCGGCGGAGGAGGATTTTGAAAGCCGGCAGTTTCTTTCCTTCGATTTGATTTGTTCAAGCCGGAGCGGGTTTTGCCGGGCCCCTTGCGGAGCCTACTGGGAAGGAAAGTCCTGTTCTCCGGCGCGGGCATGGCTGGATGCGCATGAAGAACTACAATTCCCATGATGCACCGTGCTCGGAGTTCACAACCCTCCTCTCCGCCCGCCCTCTCGACTTCTGGCTCTTTCTCTACAGGACTCTGAGGGATAGTCTTTGACGGGAGCGCTCGCAGACTACAAATCCCGGCAGACCATGCAGCGAGGCAGCCGCACCCTTCCGAAGAGGTTAGCGCTCTCATTCATGCAACTTTATTGACAAAGGCGATAGATAACAGTGAAAGGCATGTCCCTGGATCTCTTCAGCAGTAATAGGGATCTATTTGCTAAAATAAATGATTATGTGTGTGTGTGTATATATGTATAGATATATATAGATATCTATACATATATATCTATATATATCTTGAAATTGAAAGGAAACTCCGATAATTAAAAAAATGGAGAAAGTAATTTTTTAGTAGAGACAACCTTCAGGCATAGCCTTAACCAACTGGTTCATATTAACATCGATAACAGAACAAACACAACCACCACAGGCTCACAGCGTGGCTCACTGAGGACACAGCATGGCTGTTCATTCTTCAAATGGATAAAATCAATCAAATCAGAGAGAGAGAGAGAGAACCCAAGACCATCTTCCAGAATAACTGGTCTGTATTGTTCCAAAATCTTGTGTGTCGTGCAAGTTAAAGATTAAATGGTTAAAGACAATAGAAAACGGTTGTTCTGGGGCACAGCTCAATGACAAGTATATGCAATAGGGTTCATACCCAGCACTGGAAAATAAACAAATAAATATGAAAAAAACATGTTTAATAAGTGAAATACCTGGGCCTGGGTTTCATCTTTCATTAGGCAACAAAGATTTGCTATAAAGGACAATACTAAAATATTTAGCAAAATGTGTCTGTATAGTAAATGTTAGTATCAATTTGAGTTTATTTTTTATTGTGCTATGGATTATGTGTGATAGTGTGAAATAAAGTAACAAGAGCAGTCTTTTTACCCTCTTCCTGGCATATATTTCTAAAGTCCTTGGCAGACACCCAACCACTGCATGCTGGGTGTGTGGGGAAAAATCTCTGTGTGGAATCATTGTCTGTCTGATTGTTGAACGAGATATTGGGGTGACATGTATTTCCCTCTATATTTTCTTTCTTCTTGGAGAAAACTGCTGAAATGATTAGAGATAAAGGAACATGATGTTTAAAACTTATTCTCAAAGAGTATTTTTTTAAAAAATGTGTGGCGTAGGGCTGGAGAGTTGACTCAGCAGGTAAGATGCTCATCTAGAAGACTCAGAATCAATTCCCAGCACCGATATGGCAGTTCACAGAAATCTGTAACTACAGTTCCAGGGGATCCATAGCCGCCTCTGGCCTCTGCATGTATTGCATACATATGGGGCATAAACATACTTGCAGGCAGAAACACACACACACACACACACACACACACACACACACTTCTTCCCCTCCAGCCCCCAATCTATATACTTTAAAACAAGGTTTCTTTGTGTAGCCCTGGCTGCTCTGGAACTTGTTCTGTGGTCCATACTGACCTAGAACTTGGATCTCTCCCTGCATTTGCGTCCCGAGTACTGGGATTAAAAGTGTGCACCACCACCACCACCAGGGTAACTTTTTTGACCGTTATATAAAGAAAATGTTAGTTATAATTGCTTCAGGTCCTTTCCAAAAGCAGTATGTGCTCTCAATGTCAGAGCTGTCTTTCCAGGATGCATGAAGTTTTTTTGATGGGAGGTTTGCATATTACTTACTTTTAGACAAGATCACTCTTACTACATAGCCCAAGCTGGCCTAGAACTTATGATCTTTTGTTGTTGTTTTTAAGATTTTATTTATATGAGCACACTGTAGCTGTCTTCAGACACACCAGTAGAGGGTATCGGATCCCAGTATAGATGGTTGTGAGCCACCATGTGGTTGCTGGGAATTGAACTCAGGACCCCTGGAAGAGCACTCAGTGAACTTAACCTCTGAGCCATCTCTCCAGCCCCCATGATCTCTTGACTTAGCCTCCCAAGTGCTTTCACAGTAATGCACTGAGAACTGAAATGGCGATTAATGCCTTCATTTTATTTATTGTGTTACAGTTGCTTGTCACTAGCTGATCTTGTGCTTGAGGTCATGATCCTGTCTTCTAAAATGTTTGTCATTTATGTCTATGGGTGTTTTGGCTGCACGTGTATCTGTCCATTATGTATGTGTAGTGCACAATTGGTGTGAGCTGTCATATGGGTACGGGGAATTGAACCCTGGTCCCTCTGGAAGAGCAGCAAGTTCTCCTAAGTGCTGAGCACGATATTCAGCCTCTTCAAAATAAATTGTATCATTTTATGTATATTAGTATATTGCTTACGTGTACATCTGTGTATTTCTTGTACCTTGTGCCCATGGAGACCAGATAGAGGGTGTCAAATCCCCTGGAAATGGAGTTAGAGACAGGTGTGAACCATCATGGGGGTGCTAGAAATTGAATCCAGGTTCTCTGGAGGAGCATCCAGTGCTCTGAAGCACTGGCTATCTCTCCATCCCTCCTCCACTGTTTTAAGGAAGGAAAACTTTTTACGTGTGTGTGTGTGTGTGTGTGTGTGTGTGTGTGTGCACTTCAGGCTTGGTAGCTGGCATCTTTTCCCAGTGACCAATCTCAATGGTCCTCTTTGAGTATTTTTTCACTCTCACATTTGAGAATCCAAATTCAAAGACGCCTTTGGTTTTTTGTTTGTTTGTTGTTTGTTGTTTTTGTTTTTCGAGACAGGGTTTCTCTGTGTAGCCCTGGCTGTCCTGGAACTCATTCTGTAGACCAGGCTGGCCTCGAACTCAGAAATTCGCCTGTTTCTGCCTCCCATGTGCTGGGATTAAAGGCGTGCGCCACCACTGCCCAGCTTATTTATTTCTATTTTATGTGTAAGAATATTTTGCTCAAATGTTTGTGTGTGTATCATATGCATGCTTGGTGCCAATAGGGTCAGAACCGGGTTTCAGATCCCCTGGAACTGGAGTCAATGACTTTGAGCCACTATATAGGTACTGAGAATTGACCCAGGTCCTCTGTAAGAGCAACAAGTGCTCTTAACTGCTGAGAAATCTCTCCACTCCTGATATCTGGTATCTGGATACCTCAGTTCCAAAGATCTCAAATGGCTCTGCCCTTCAAGCTCTGTTACTTACAATATACCTCTCTCTCTCTCTTTCTCTCTCCTCCCTTTCCTCTCTTTCTCTCCCCACCCACCCACCCCCATTCTATCTCCTGTGTGCATCTCTTCTTGACAGTTATGCCATGGCTCAGCTCTAGCATCTGTAACATCTTGGGGCACCAGGTCACCCAGCTTCGTTCAATGGCTGTTCAGGTCTTCCTGCCTCTCAGAGCCTTCACACAGAAACTCCTCTGTCACACGCTGCTTGGCCTCAGTGACTCTCTGAAACCACAGAGGAAGATCTACAACACCTTCAGTCTTGTATGGGTCCAAAGCCAGTATCATGTGGATGACATTGCCAAGATCTGCCATCAGCTTGGGATGGACCCCTTGAACTACATTAGTTGCAGCTTTTGTTTGCAGTTGCTTTCTGGGAAGAGAGAACCCCTTAGGTCTTTTCTTTCCACCAACCGGGCGCTTAGGAGGGTGAGCCCCTGAGGGCAGCATGCCTTTCCCTAACAGAGTTGATCCTGTCTTTTCCAGCACCAGCCTTGGCTGTAACATTATATTTAGTGCTGCTCTTTTTCTTCTTAAAATGTCTATTTTTATTGTAGACTTGTATGACAGTCATTAATAAGAACCTTGTGCCAGACATAGTAACTCTTGTCAGCCTTTAATCCTGGTGCCCGAGAGGCAGAGTCAGAAGGATCAAGTATAGCCTTCTCTACACAGTAAGTTCCAGGCCAGCCAAAGCTACATAGTAAGACCCTGTCTCAACAATACATGCTACTGATTGAATATTAAGTCATCTTGAAATTGTCTCTGCCCAAAGAATTAGTCCACCATTTTTAAAGCAAAATCTCAGGTCAAGGGCAAAAAAGCAGCCTTTAACATCACAGGAATGGCCTCTAGCCCCATTGCTAGCTAGTATTGTTCCCTTCTGAAACCTCTTGAGCCTGCCCTCCACAGTCCACATTGCTCTCAGCACTAATCTTCTAGGTTCTCAGGATGCCACCCCATTAAACTCTGCTTAGAGCATTCAACTGCCTTTCTAGTCCAACGTTCCAAAGTCTTCCGCATTCCTTCAAGAAACAATATGGCGGGTTCTCTCCAGCAATAGACCACATTCAGTGCCAATTACTCCTGTGCCAATTAATTTTCTGTTGTGGTAAAGCACCATGACCAAAGAAACTTAAGGAAAGAGTTTATTTGGGCTTACAGTTTGAGAGGTGCATGAGTCTGACACAGAAGGAAAGTAAGTCAGTAAGCTGAGGGCCTGGCAACCTGAACTGAATGTGCCACAAGCATGAAATGGAGATTAAACTAGAGGTGATATGAGTCTCATATTCCGCCCCCAGTGACATGCAAGGCCATGCCTCCTGAACCTCCCCACAGGGCACAGCACCACCACCAGCAGAGGACCAAGTATTCAAATACCCAAGACTCTGAGGGGTAGCTCTTTGAAACCACACTAGCCACATAACTCTGTCTGGCCTGGAACGACAGTGATCTGCCTGCCTACTGCTGGGCCTAAAGACACTATACTATGACTTGGCTCCATTGTATTCATTTTAATTAACAATTACACAGACATCAGTGCTTTGCTTATCCTTGTGGTGACCTTGCATCGGAGTTCTTTGATAGATTATTTCTTCACTGGTGAAATTTGCCAATTCAAGCCAGATTAGACTATATCAAAGACAGGTTTATTGGGAAGCTGCTCTCGGGCAAGTTCACTGGTCCCAAGAAGAGAGGCCAGGGGAGTCACCATGGGGAGAGAAGTAGGTGGGAGAGAAAGAGAGAAAGGGTGTGTGTGCAGAGAGAGAAGGAGACGTGAAGAGGTAGAGGGAGAGAGAAAGAAGGAGGATGAGCAAAATGTCTGGATTCTAGAGGGAGGAGCCTCTAGGGGAAGGGCAGCCCAATCCCTGGGCTGGAGAGTTCAAGGCTAGGGACAGGGTATGCCAGGTAGGGACTGAGGGATGCTGGGAGAACCTGGAGGCCAGGTCTGCTTTGATAGGTAAAATAATGTGCCTCAGTCCCTTGTCCCGGGGCCCCAAACCAAACATTCTCCAGTGACACAGAACTAAGTGAATGGATGGATGGATGGATTTGTTTGTAAGGAGCTGGTGCACATGAATATGGAGACTGACAATCCCCACTCCATCCTCCATGCTCTGCTGGAGATCAAGCCCAGGGCCTCGCAAGTGTTCTACATCAAGCTTTGTACCCAACCCAGTGATAAGTCCCAAGGCTTGCATTTACCAAGTTGGAGACTCAAGAAAGTTGATGGTTTCATTTCAGTCTGGTGAGTAGGCTCAGGGAAGAAGTAAGTAATATTTCAACTGGGGACCAAAGGCGGAAAACAAAATCCAATGCTCCAGCTTGAAGACAGAGGAGGCCTTCCTCTCTGCCTTGATGTACTGGGTAGACCTTCACTGATTGGCTGAGACCCCCTCCCTCTTACAGAGGGCAATCTGTTTTACACAGCCTGTCAATTTAAATGTTAAACTCTTCTAGAAAATATTCTCATTGAAATGCCCAGAACAATGTTTGAAATTGTTTGTTTGTCTGGGCACCCTACAACCCATTCATGTTATAAAGTTCCCCACCACAGGGACTGAGAATTTAGTTCAGCAGTACTGTATGCTTCCTGTGTGTAAGGGCCTTTTTGTTGTTGTTGTTTTGTTTTGTTTTTTTCCAGACAGGGTCTCTCTGTGTAGCCCTGGCTGTCCTGGAACTCACTCTGTAGACCAGGCTGGCCTCGAACTCAGAGATCCGCCTGCCTCTGCCTCCCAGTGCTGGGATTAAAGGCGTGCGCCACCACTGCCCGGCTTGCCTGTTTTGTTTTTAATCCCCAAACCACAATAAAATATGTAAATAATAAAAGTAGTCATCAAGAGGCTGGAGAGATGGCTCAGCGGTTAAGAGCACTGGCTGCTCTTCCAGAGGTCCTGGGTTCAATTCCCAGAATCCACATGGTGGCTCACAACCGTCTGTAATGGGATCTGGTGCTCTCTTCTGGCCTTCAGACAGAACACTGTATACATAATAAGTAAATAAAGAAATAAAGAATTTTTAAAAAAAGTAACCATCCAGCCAGGTGTGGTGACACACCCCTTAATTTCAGCACTTAGGGGTAGAGGCAGGCAGATCTCTATAAGTTTGAGGCTAGCCAAGGTTATGTAGTGTGACCCTGTCTCAAAAAAAGAAAAAATCATCATCACAGGAGGAGACCGATCGCCATAATGAGGTGTCCAATAACAATGAAGAACATACATGACAGCATATATCATGTAGCCTAGGTATGCTGTCGGCTCTATCTTCTAGGTTTGTGTAAGTATACTCTATAATGTTTGCAAGATGATAAAAATCACCTAGCAACGTATTTCTCAATGTTAGCAGTGTGTGCCCCACACTGCTAAGCAATGAATGACTACGAATTATCTTATCTTAGGATTTCCACCATGCTAACTCGGGTTATATTAACAAGCATCATAGGCTCTTTCTTAGATTCATGACCTTGACCCAGTCACTAACTGCTTATGTTTGTTCCTCACCAGAAAGCAATGAGAGGACTGAGTTAGTCAGAGCCAGGCTGACTCCATGACGAGCTGCAAACTGACAGTTTGGGAGACTAGGCTATAAGTTTCTGTTTCTCAGAAATGAGAACTCGAATCCAGGAACCAGTGGTCAGCCAACCACAGCCATGGGCAACCATTCCAAGGATACCTTGACATCTGGCCTGATGTAAGAAATGGTAGCTAGAATGACTAAGCAAACCCCCAGGAGGGTCTCCAGAGCCTTAACCAATTGTGGAAGTAGCAAGACCCCTAGAGATAGAGCGAACAAATCAAGGTAAAAGGGCACATACTCATCCCTGGAATTCTAACTGACAATAAAAGCTGGGCTTGAGAGCCCACTAGGTGTCTCTATTCCCAAATGGGGAGACCCTTGCATGCAGGAAATTCAACCGAATAAATGCTCTTTGCTTTTGCATACGATTTGAGTATCAGGTATCGTTCTTTGGCAATTTTTGGACCCTAATAGTAGGTAAAAAACAATCCCTACCTCATAGAGCTTTTAAGATGGTAAGAGACTTAATACAGTGAGGCTGAAAAGATGGCTCAGCGGTTAAGAGCATAGGCTGTTCTTCCAAAGGATCTGGGTTCAATTCCTAGCATCCACACAACAGCTCACAACTGACTATAACTCCAGTTCCAGGGGATCTGACACCCTCACACACAGAGACAGTTCCAGGGGATGTGATACCCTCACACAGACAGACATACATGCAGGCAAAACATCAATGCACATTAAATAAATAAATAATCACAGACTTGATATATGCTTAGGACTTGATATATGCTTATCTTTGCTCAAGATAAATAGGTAGTGGCTTTTAATGCTCTCTAAGCGTTGATGTGAGGACATGTAGGCTTACAGAGGAACATCAGGACTCCTTTAAAACAATCTCTTGGTGTGAGATTCTTGGTACATATCTTCACAGCACCCCACCTCTGGTTGGGGTGTCTGTGACAGTCCAGCTTAATAAACTGATGTCGATGGGCAGTGGTGGCGCATGCCTTTAATCCCAGCACTTGGGAGGCAGGGACAGGCAGATTTCTGAGTTCAAGGCCAGCCTGGTCTACAGAGTGAGTTCCAGGACAGCCAGGGCTATACAGAGAAACCCTGTCTCGACTAAACAAACAAACAAACTGATGTCATTCTGGAAATTTTAGAAGCTAACATCCAGCCAAATCTTAATTGACAGACATTCCTCTTCGAAGGATATCTGGTATTTCACCAGCAGCTTGGGATGGCAGAATCTCCAGGCCTCTTGCCAGCTAATTCGTCTGAGGCAGGCTGTAGTAATCCAACTGGCTTCTGTATCCTTATCCCCAAAATGAGTGCTATTAGCGACAGTGCCTGATGTAGTAAGCTATCAGGAATACTTCAATGTAAATTGCACAGGAGGTTTGGGAACTGGCATTGTTCAGTCTTTATTGTGGGCTAGAATTCGGGCTAATTGAGGCCAGCCTTAAATGTCTGACTCTCTTCCTTCCCGCCTTCATATATAACAGGTGTATCACACTGCCTAACTCATTCAACTTTGTGTTTTATATATATAATCCTGATTTTGGATATGAGGTACTGTGTGACTGACTGCTTGGTGTGCTTTGGGGGGGTGTGTCAGCTAGTAAACAATGGCAGAGCAAGAAACCTTACATATTCCTAATGTTAGCAAGGTGATTCTCACCTCATCACCCAGAAACCCCCACCTCTCCCCCCCATACACACTTAAGCTGCCAGGCTCAGACTGCCTCTTCCTTGAGCCCATGATAATCTTGAGTCTATCCCAAGCGACCCAACACTTGTTTTCATAGAAACTCCAGTGACATGAGAGCAACTGCAGTCTGGTTCTGCTTCTGAGATTGCTCCTTCCTC
>JADRCH010000174.1:3337932-3352800 GCA_019843965.1 Rhynchomys soricoides
GGAGCAGGCAGGGCACAGTAACACACCTTTAATTCTTAGGGAGGCAGAGGATCTCTGTGAGTTCAAAGGCAAGCTCCAGGACAGTCAGGGCTACACAGAGAAACCCTGCCTCAAAAAAGAGAAAAAAAGAGGGGCTGGGCAGTGGTGGTGGACGCCTTTGATCACAGCACTGTTGAGGCAGAGCCAGGCTGATATCTGTGAGTTTAAGGCCAGCCTGCTCTATAGAGTGTGTTCCCAGACAGCCAGGGCTACACAGAGAAACCCTGTCTCCAACAACAACATAGGGGGAGGGGGGCATGGAGGAGAAAGAAAAAAAGAAAAGTAAATCATATGTACATTTGTCCTCCAACGTGCCCTGAAAGTAGAGTTACTAGAAACTACCAGAGGCCATGGGGTCACATAGACTCTGGACAGTTTAATCTCTGAGCTTTAGTTACCCACCTATGAAGTGGGCATGCTAAAACCTGTGTTCCAGGATTCTTTTGTGAATTAAATAAGTAAACATAGCCCTAGATTCTTGTCCCTCTTGAGCACCTGCCGTAGTGTATTTAAGCCGAAGCTCCCAAGGGTATGTCTGGCACAGGTGTCTGTTGAGGAGATAACATTTGTAAAGATGAAGTCTGCCAGCCTCACAGCTGATTTGCAATAAATTAAATACACACACACACACACACACACACACACACATGCATGTGCATAAAACAGAGAGGAGGAGAAACTGCATCCTGGGATGGTGTACTTCAGGAATCCATAGGGCAGGTAGGTACTTACTGTATAGGATAAACACTGTGTGGAGTGAAAAGATCTGGATTCAAATCCAGCCCGTCTCTTAGCAGTTCCCAGGCTTCACCACACTTACAGCTGATCTGTTTGTTTAGTCTCTCTTTTATCTTGGCCCTTTTAGCAACCTTAAATCCCTTCTAGAAAGATCCCCAACAAAGTGGCTTTCTATGATAAAATTCTACTTAGGTTCTTCTGAACGTTCCAAATAGGCCTGAACATTTGGGTATGTATATTTATCTCTGGATTGTTTGGATTTTATTTTACTTAAAATTTTTTATTTTAATTTATTATCATTATTTTCTATGTAGCTGACTGCTCTGGCTATGTAGACTAGCACTGCCTCTGCCTCCCAAGTGCTAGTGTTTAAGGTGTGCTTCACCAAGCATGATGCCGGTGCATACCTGCAGGCAAAACACAAAATAAAAATCTGACTTTAAAAACACACAGACCCTGTTGGGTGGGGTTAGCAGCAATTACATTTTACCTTAAGTTTTCTGCCTGCCGACTCTGCCTTGCTCCTTGCCCTCTAAATTCCCAGATCATGAAGAATTCAGGGCTGAGCCCAGTGTCTCAGCACCACTGCAAAACCCCACTGCCATGGTCCCTAAACCCACCATAATGACCTTTTCTTGAACAAAATCAGCCAGGCTTTCTTAATCAAATGTCATTGATTTTTTTCCCCCCTTTTAACTTTCTATACAAGAAACCCCAGCCAAAGGAGATCCTGACTGAGGTCCTTATCAAAGAAAAGGGCACAATAGGACCAGATGCTTGGAGATGCCTTCCTTCATCAAAACACCTGGAAAGCCAAGTGTGGCTTTACGCTGGATTTGGGGGGTAGGAAAAAAAAAAAAAAAAAAAAAAAAGCAGAGGTCGGTCCAGCATCCGCCCAGAAATGCAGAATTGCCAGAAGGAAATCCCAGAAAAGGAAGGGTAGTTTTAAAAGAAAATCAAGGTGAATTCCAGGCATGAACCGTCCAGTGGGAAGGGGGGCTTCCCCACTCCCCCTTCCCCCCCACCCAGGTGCGCCGCCCGCGCCGCCCACCCCGGGCGCGACTAAGGCGCGGAGGAGCTGTGCTCTCTAGGACCCGAGGAGGGAGAGCTGCAGGGAAACGGAGCCTCCAGCGGGTGCTGCCGCGAGCGGCCGGCCGAGGGGGCTGGAAATGAAAGTAAAGCGCTCCGGAGCCACATGGACCGAGCTGCCCGGGCGGCGGCGCCGGGAGCAGGATGCGGCCGCCCGTAATTAAATAGCATTTACTCTTATTATTACTAATAATAATAACGTAATCATACCTCTAGTCATAGTATACCATTTATCGGGCTCGGCGCAGGCCCGCGGGGAGCGCAGCCCGGCCGAGGTGAGTGCTTTGGCGCGGCGGAGCCCCGCGGGGCAGAGGCAGGGCCACCGCGTCCCCAGCGGCGCGCAAGGCTGGGGCGCGCGAGGCTGGGGCGCCCGGGCAGGGCCGGGCAGGGCCGCGCGCGGAGGAGGCGCGGGAAGCCTGGGCCAGGCCACCTGAAAAGGCGGCTTTGCAAGAATAAAGCAATAGCATCTCCATTACCACGAACTGGTTTTTTTGTGTGTGGGGGGGATCTCTCTGCAGATTCCCGTACCCCTGCCCCAAAGTTTTAAAGTTATTGTGTGGCGGGGCACCTGCCGCCTGGGAGATTGGGTTTCCACTGCAGCCCCCAGGGGATGTCTTGGGATTTTTCTTCCGTGGTGGTGGGGCAGTCTCCCTTGGGTCTGGAGCTTTGGGGGTGCGTGGATGTTTTGCGGATTCCACTGCAAGGATGTGGTCCGAGGCTGGCAGTTAGGGTCCCCCTTTCCTTTTGTATTCGCTTTGAATCCGCAGTGCCTAGAGGTGGAGGGGCCGCGGCGAGGGCCGGGGACAATGGCCGGCTGATGGGTCGCCCCAGTCGGTTACGGCGGCCACGCGAGTCCGGGGATCCGGGGCCTGCGGGCCCAGCCCTGGGGGAGGGGGCGGCAGGAAAGGGGGGCGCGGTCTGGGTCGGCTGAACAGGAGAGCATTTCCGGTCGTGGCATCCGTCAATGGGCTCAGAGGCCTCCCGGGTGGGCAGTAACCAGGCAGGGGATTCACGGGGACTGCTGTGTGCCGGGATTGTGGCGACTGAGGGGCGCTCTGGCAGGACTGGGGTCCCTGGGGAAACAGAGCTTACCCCGCTGCCACTGTCCTCAGCGGACAGAAGGTCCCCTCTGTTATCCATAACTCTTTTTCTTTCTATCTTAGAAATCCTCAGGTTCAGGTGCTTGTTCCTGGGTTGAGGGTCCTTTGCAAGAGACAGAGATTCCCCCCACCCCCCATTGCAGGAGTGGGAGCGTGTAGAAAGAGTTCATTCTTGACAGAACAGGATGGCTGAGGTGCCAGCAGTACATTGATGGGGAAGACGGGGCTGGAGGGGCTGGAGGGGCTGGAGGGGTTGGGGTTTCAAATTGGGGAACTGGGGGTCCGCTGCAAAGTGATGGGGGATCGCGTTTTGTTAGCCAGGACTTAGGTGCTTGGGCACAAGAATCAGAACCCCCAACTTCTTTGCATTTTCCAGAGTGCCTGCAGTTCATCCAGTTTGATGGAAATAGCAGAATGCAGATCCTTGAATTTTTACACAAATGCGATAATTATAGTACATTTAGCAGCTATGTTGGACATGAAATTCCAGCAGAATCTTTTCCCCTACTACCAAGACTTCCCCCACCGCAGATTCAACCACACCCTCCCTGATGTCTTCATACTTCTTTCTCCCATAGAAGTCTGCTGCAAGCTAGACACGATGCTAGGCCCAAATCTGGGTGAAGTAGGTTCTAGAAGGGGAGTGTGTGTGTGTGTGTTTGTGTGTGTGTGTGTGTGTGAGAGAGAGAGAGAGCGAGCTGGACGTATGTGGACTCTTCTGCCGGTCATGGCGTTAAGCCAGGTAGACATTTAGCCATCCTTGTTTTCCAGATTAGAGAATTGGGTATCTTTTTGGAAGTTTACACAAGAGAGCTAGGATTCTTAACTAGTTATCTGTCTGACTCCAAAGCTCCATTTCCAGAAGGGAAATCTGAGGATGAGAGAGTGTGTGGCCTTTTGATTCTGAGGTTGTCATAATGTCTGTTTGATGGTTGGTATGAACTATAACCAATTTAGGTAGGACAGTTCTGAATGTGGCTTATTGAGGTTTTTGTTTTGGTTTGTTTTTAGCTGTGGAGTTCAATGGGATGATGAGTTTGTCTCCTGGGTCTTATGTGTGGGAGAGTACAATCATCAGTGGGTTTGAGACCCTTAAAATGATAATATGTGCATAGCATTTTGTATGTGTGTGTCTGTGTGCATGTGCATCCATGGTAGGTCTGATACACACCTCCCAGCGCTCAGGAGTTAGAGGCAAGAGAATTGTGTCTTCCAGGCCAGGTTGGGCTACATAGTGAGACCTCGTGTTTTTTGTTTTGTTTCATTTTTCAGTTTTTCAAGATAGAGTTTTTCTGTGTAGTTTTAGCTGTTCTGGAACTTGATTTGTAGACTAGGCTGACCTTAACTCAGAGGTCCACTTGCTATACCTGACTTGAAACCCTGTCTTAAAGGAAAAAAACAAAGGGTGGTCGTGGCGATGGGGTGGCTTAGTGGTTAAGTACTCTTGCAGAGGACCTGAATTCATTTCCCAGCACCCATGTCATGCGGTTCACAACTGCCTGTAAGGTCAGCTCCAGAGAATCTGACACCCTTTCTGCCTCTACCTGCACTTGCTCTTGTGTGCACATAACCACATATACATAATTCAAAAATAAAATCTTAGTTAGGCATGGTCCACACCTTTCATCCTAACATTTGTGAGGCACACACAGAGACAGGTAGATCTCTGAGTTCGAGGCCAGCCTGGTCTACAGAGTAAGCTCCAGGACAGCCAGGGCTACACAGAGAAACTGTCTCAAAACAAAACAAACAAAACAAACAAAACAAAAAAAAAGAGGAAAAAAGACAAAAGTATGTGTGTATGTATGGTGCTTAGTGCTTGTTGGTTTATAACAAAATGCCTTTCACATGTGTGGGCTCACCTGTCCATCCTAGTAATTACACCGGGTCAACTTCTTCTTCTTTACTTTTTTAAAAAACATATTGGCTGGAGAGCTGGCTTGGTGGGAGAGCACTGCTGCCCTTCCAGAGGACTGACGATCTATTCCCAGCACCCAGTTGGTAATTCACAGCAGTCCTTAACTCCACTCTCAGGGGATCTAGAACCTCTTCTGGCTTCTGAGGGTACCAGGCACACAACATGGTACACAAATATATATGCAAGCAAAATAGCAACACACATAAACTTTAAAAAAAATAAAAATTTGATACCCGTGTACTTACAGGGAGGGAGTGTGCACATGTCATGGTCTGTGTACGGCAGGCAATCAGAGCTTGCCAGAACTTGCAGAGTTCATTCTCTCTGCTGTGTGAGTCTGAGGGGCCAAACTCAGGTTGTCAGGCTTGGTGGCAAGCGCTTTTACCCACTGAGCCATCTTGCCTGTC
The DNA here is from genome assembly GCA_019843965.1 of Rhynchomys soricoides. NCBI lineage: Eukaryota > Metazoa > Chordata > Mammalia > Rodentia > Muridae > Rhynchomys > Rhynchomys soricoides. The sequence goes on from JADRCH010000174.1 coordinate 3,343,224, forward strand.
ATGGGGTAGGCATTTTCCAATCCTTTTCCAGATGAAGAATGTAAGGCTTAGAGAATTTGGTGTTTTGCTAGAAATGTCCACAGGGCTCTTGAGTAGTTTTCTTATTTTTATTTTATTTATTTATTTATTTGGCTTTTTGAGACAGGGTTTCTCTGTATATAGCCCTGGCTGTCCTGGAACTCACTCTATAGACCAGGCTGGCCTCAAACTCTGAAATCCGCCTGCCTCTGTCTCCCGAGTGCTGGAATTAAAGGCATGGGCCACCACTGCCCGGCTCTTGAGTAGTTTTCTATCTCTGAATATTCATCCTTTCCCAGAGACCTGTGCTATCTAACAAGTCAAAAGCCCCTCTGGTAAACGGCCATGAGGCAGATCCGGGTCTGAGCTCCTTGTAGTCTAGCTGGGAATAGAAAGGGAAATTCAGTAAGAAAACAGATGGTTCTGTGGTGAAGAGCCAATGAATGCCAGGTCAGGGAGAGACCCTGCCTCAAATGCACAGTTGGACGGTGGTGGGGAAGGACACGTGGTACTCTCTTTTGGGGGTCTGTGCTCGCACACAGGTGTGGCCATCCACACACATGTACATATATGCACACAGGCAATTAGTCTTTTAAGACTGAAACCGAGAACGTCAGAAGAAAGAGTTCTGCTGCTAGTGCACTAAGAGGAGGCAAGATGGTGCCTGGAAATGTCGAGGGAAGTTTCCTGTAGGAGGTAGAGCTTGGGATGACAGAGTGGGGCGCTCAGCCAAGGTGGAGGGCACGCAAGAAAGGCTTGGGTTAACTTGTTATTTCTGTGCAGGGAGACTGACATTGTCTATCTTTAATTTTTTTCTTTAATATTTTTAAAATTTTCTTTATTGTTTTGTTTCTTTTGAGGCAGGGTTTCTCTGTGTAGTTCTGGTTGTCCTGGAACTCACTCTGTAGACCAGGCTGGTCTCTAACTCACAGAACAGCCTGCCTCTGCCTCCCAAGTGCTGGGATTAAAGGCGTGCTACCACTGTCCAGTTCTAAAAATTATTTTTTGACTTACATTTTGTCTGATTGTAGTTGTGAAGGGTGGGCACCTGTGGCTACATTTTACTGAAGGAGATACTAGGGGACTCAAGCTTTTTGTGGCCACCCCAAGGTCACCTTACTGAATTTCTGACTGTTCTATCGAATGCGCTCCTGCCTTCATTTCCACCGTCATGGAAACAAAAACAAAGACCAGGAAAGTAGGAATTGGCAAATGTCACAGCCATAGGGTTCTCATGGGGAAGGTTAGCAGGTGCCTCAAGGCCAGAGTTCTCCTGAGGTGTCTGAGTTCCCGAATTCCACAGAAAAGGCAGCAGGACTGTAGAGAGAGCCTAGTTCTGAGTGTGGAAATCTGAGTAATTCTAGTCCTTAGGGGCTTTTAGGGGCCTCGATGATCACCCTGGAAGAGCTTGGAGCGTGGGCACAAGACAGATAGGGACCATTAACCTGAGCTTCCCGTGGACGGAAACTGGCTCTGATCCTGCCTCTGCTTCCAGCCGTGGTGGACATGCCAGGAGGACACATTCAGCCATTATGTTGTCAAATTGAATTATCCCCCAGTGTGGAGGAGGCAGGCTTATTTCGCCTAGGGTGGAAGGTCTTCCTAGAAGAATTTCTTGAATTCTTGAAGGATTGAAGAAGAAAGGCCAAAGAGAGGCCACTCCGAGCAGAGACAGAAATGGACAGAAACAGGGACAGGTAAAGCCTGAGGAACGATCACCTGGTGCAGCCAGCGTACGGAGAGCTGTGAGTTCCAGTTGAACTTGTCTGCAATTGAGTTTCCATTTCTGGAAATGAGCACCGAGAGCGTTTGTTTTTCTTTTCTTTTGAATTTTATTTTTATTATAATTACATTATTATTTTGTGAATTTTGAGACGGGGGTAGGGGGGTCTCACTAAGTAACCCTGGACCTAGCTATAGAGACCACATTGGCGTCAGTTTCCCAGTGACCCTCTGACCCTGGCTTTCAAGTGCTGGGGTTGCAGGCATGTGCCAGTATGTTCTGATGAGTCCTGAGGTTTGCTGGTGTTTGATAGTAATCCCAGAGAGCTAAATGAGAGAGCTAGACCGCCATGGCCAGGGCTTGCGAGGTGGCTCACTTGTTAGAGCACCTGCTACCCTTTTAGAGGACCCAAGTTTGAATCCCACCACCCATGTTGGGGAGTTCATAACTACGTGTAACTCCAGCTCTAGGGGACTAATGTCCTTTGCTGGCCATGGTCACCTGCACCCACGTGCGCATAGACAGATACGTATACACATAACTTAAAATAAGACTTTAAAAAATACAGAGAAGGAGCCGGGCAGCAGTGGCACAGGCCTTCAGTCCCAGCACTTGAGAGGCAGAGGCAGGCTAATCTCATGAGTTTAAGGCCAGCCTGATCTACAGAGGGAGTTCTAGGACAGCCAGGGATACACAGAGACCTTGTCTTAAAGAGAGAAAGAGGGAGGGAGGGAGGGAGAGAGAGAGAACTAGGCATGACAGAATTTCTCATTTAATCCCAGTATTTGGAGGCAGAAGCAGGCAAATTTCATCCTGGTCTACAGAGGGAGACTCTGTATTTTGTTCTGATTTTTAAAAAGTGGGTCAGAGAGAGATGGCTAGGTGGTCAAGAGCATATATTGCTCCTCCAAATGACCTGAGTTCAAATCCCAGCACTCATTTCCATTGCTTGCAACTCCCTGTAACTGCAGCTCCGGGTCCCAGTGGTCTTCTGGCCTCTACAGAGACCTACACTCATACACAGCCTTCACACAGAGCTGCACATAGTTAAGAATGAAATTAGTCGTTTAAAGATTTATTTATTTACTTAACATGTGTTGGTGTTTTGCCTGCATGTGTGTCTGTGTGAGGGCATTGGATCCCTAGAAACTGGAGTTGCAGATGGTTATAAGCTGCCATATGGTGCTGGGAATCAAACTTGGGTCCTCTGGAAGAGCAGCCAGTGCCTCTCAACTGATTAGCTACTCCAACCTCTAAATAAAACAAATCTTAAAAAAAAAGAAGCTAGGGGGGCTTTAAAAACTTTTACTAATCTAGAAATACCACCCAGTAATGCTCCTGTGGCCAAACCCAGCTTATGAGTTTATCTAATCCCCAATCATCCTATAGGTATATGCCTTGATTATCCCCATTTTATTGATAATAAAAGAGAGGTCAGGCTCATCGTTTAGATGGCTTTGTTTAAAAAAAAAAAAAGGCTGCAAAGCACACTGAGTCTGTCTACAGTAGGGACCGTAAAGGGTGAATGGAGAAGCTGGTGCAGCGTAGACCTGAGACACAGAAGTCGGGGTGTCCGCTAGGAAGGGCTGGCTGCACCCTGCAGCTGGAGACTCAGTGGGCTGAAGGGACTACTCCGTCAGTTCCAGAGCCAGCACATGGGCCGGCTCTGTTAGTCCATTCATGGTATTTAATGGTGCAGAGCAAACAGGCTCCTTCCTGTGACAGCAGCAGCCACAGATCTCCTCACCTTCTGTGTTTCCCTGGGGGTCTGTTTCTGTGCAGGCAGAGGGATGGCTTCTGCGGGTTTGTTAGCACTGCTGAGAGCCCACTGGGAATGGGATACAGTGGCATTTCTGTCTCCAGAACCATCTCTCTAGCACCACCTTGGTGACTTCTTCAGGGACAGTTCCTGAGCCTTGTGTCAGAGGTTGGGATGGGAATAAAGACAGCCGCTGCCACAGACTACATGGTGCTTGGCTCTTTCTGTGCTCTAGTAGCATATGTACTTAGCTACCCGCTGAGGGAAGATGGTTATCATTGCTAGCCCCATTTTACAGATGAGGAGCCTGAGGCTCAGAGAGACAAGGAACACTTCCACAATCATATAGCTGTCAATAAAGCAGGAGTCACAGGCAAGCCAATAGGACTCTAGAACCCAAAGTTTCTTAGTAGGTTCTGTTGTTGGTTTTGTTTTTTTGTTTTTTTTGGGGGGGGGGGCTTTTCAAGACAGGATTTCTCTGCATGGCCTTTGGTGTCCTGGAATGCACCCTGTAGACCAGGCTGACCATGAACTCAGATCTGCCTGCCTCTGCTTCTGGGACTAAATGCTGGGACTAAGGTGTGCCTGGCCTTGTAGGGTCTTTATGTAAATCAGGCTGATCTCAAACGTACTGTGTAGCTGAGGTCAGACCTGAATTCCTAACTCTCCTGCCTCCATTCCAAGCGCTGGGGAGATGACTCAGCTAGTAAGGTGCTTGCCACACAAACATGAGGATCTGCGCTTGATCCCTGGCACCATAATAATAGAGCTGGGTGCAGAGGCTGGACAGAGAGCAGGGGTTAATTAAGAGCATTAGTTGCACAGTCGTGAGGAGTTTGGATCCCTGCACTCACGTATCAAGCTGGTGTCCTTGCAGACTCCTGTAACTCCAGGTCCAAAGAGGATTAGTGGTGCTTGCCAGCATCCAGCTTAGCCAAGAAAATTCGAACCTCAGGTTTAGAGAGAGACTCTGCCTCGAAGAAGGAGAGTGACAGACAAGGACCCCAGACAAGTGCGTCCCTACCTCTATCTCTACCCTTCTGTTATTACTGCTTCAAGACCAAATCCAACCAACACCACTAACCAACCCTGATCCCTACCACTGACCTCAACTCCACTCCGACTTTTACCATTAACCTTACCCCAACTGTAACCCTAACACTAACCCTAAGCTTAACACTAACCCTGTAAAAAAAGAGCTTAATCTTCCAATTGAAAACCCCATAGGGGCAATTTCCTAGTATATCCACTGGAGAGATTATGACAAACCATTTATACATGGGCCAATAATGGGAGATAGGGAACTCTAAAGACTTCCTTCAAACACAGATGCTAAAGTGCAGGAAAGCAGCAAAGAACAGTGTCCTAAGCATTCCACATCCGCTGTAGAGATTACTAAATTCATGTACACACATCTAAAAGGTTGGTTCGGTGGCGCAACCCTGTAATCTTGGCCCTGGAGAGCAGGAGACAGTAGGATCCTGGGACTTTCTGGCAGACAGTCAAGGTACACACAAGATAGGTGTGTGTCTCGCACCCTTTGAGAACCTGATGTCTGTACCTGCCACATACAAGATGCCATTGGATAACTTAGTCTCTTTCTCTTATTAGGGGAGGTGTCTAAGAATGGATCCCAGAGGCCGGGCAGTGGTGGCGCACGCCTTTAATCCCAGCACTTGGAAGGCACAGACAGGCAGATTTCTGAGTTTGAGGCCAGCCTGGTCTACAGAGTGAGTTCCAGGACAGCCAGGGCTACACAGAGAAACCCTGTCTCCAAAAAAAAAAAAAAAATGGATCCCAGAGCCTCTGAGCAGTCCCCAACCCCCAGCCCAACTATTTTTTTTTTTTTAAGATTTATTTTATGTATGTGAGTACACTGTAGCTGTCTTCGGACACACCAGAAGAGGGCATCAGATCCCATTACAGATGGTTGTGAGCCACCATGTGGTTGCTGGGAATTGAACTCAGTCCTCTGGAAGAGCAGTCAGTGCTCTTAACCGCTGAGCCATCTCTCCAGCCCATGACCAGCTTTTAAGTGTAGGTTCTGGGAATCAGGCTCAGGCCCTTGTGTTTTTGTTTTGTTTTTAATGTACTGAGCCATCTTCCCAGACCAACATGTGACCTGTTTTTCTGCCTGCTCTCCCAGGGAAGATCTATGAGGGCTGGGGCTGGAGAGACGACTCGGTGGTTAAGAGCACATATTGCTCTTGCAGAGGACCTGGGTTCGAATGTCATCACCCACATGATAGCTCACAACCATTCATAACCCCAGTTCTGGGGGACCCAACAGGCATGCATGTGGTGTACATACATGTATGCGTTTTAAAAGTTCACATGTAAAGTAAGATAAGTAAATCTTTCTTTTTTTAAAGATCTATGAGGGCAGAGGGTTATTAACTGTGTCCCAGTACTGGTGACAGGACAGTCCCTTTCAAGTGAGCACTGTTTATGTGTCGAATAAAAATAGCAAGTTGGCTATGGCCCTTATCAAAAAAGAGTGGCCTAGTCAAAAACTGCAAAATCAATGTTGACTGAAGCACGCAGTGCAGCAGAAAATACATTCTGACCTGCTCTGGGAGAGACATGAGAGTCCTGCTGGGTGGGTACAGCCAGCTCCATCTTACAGATAACAAAACTCAGAGACATGTCCTCAAAGCATCGTGGGACAGTGATAGGATTTAATCCCAGGGTGGATGGCCACTGTCATAGCCTGCCTTCCTGTTGCCACTGGGCACCAGAGTAGGATGTGTTACAGTGGGTCAGAAATCCCTCTCCTAGCAAGGGCAGTGACTGGCTAACTGCTCAGAGCACGAGAAGACACTGTTTGGCATTGGGGTCGCTCTTGAGTGGTGACTTCTGGGCAATTTATGTTTATTTATTATTAGTATTTTTATTTATTTACTTATTTTGGTTTTTCGAGACAGGGTTTCTCTGTGTAGCCCTGGCTGTCCTGGAATTTGCTCTGTAGACCAGGCTGGCCTTGACTCAGAGATCCTCCTGCCTCTGCCTCCCGAGTGCTGGGATTAAAGTTGTGCACCACCACCAGTGATCAATCACCTGATGCTTCCTTACAGTGTCCAAGGATGACTTTCTGCTCCTCTTACTTTATTTCCTTTTTAAGCTTAAATGACAGCTTTATGAAAAAGTTGTCAGGGGCTGGAGAGACCACTCAGTGGTCAAGAGCACCGCTGAGGACCCGAGTTTGGTTCGCTGCACACAGGTCATTCAGGTGGTTCGCAACTGTCTGTGACTCCAGCAGGAGATCTGCTGCCTCTGGCCTTTTCAGACAGCTCAGTTCACTTGCACATACACACACACTGACACAGATACCTAAAAATAATAAAAAACAAGTATTAAAGACATAATAAGTTGTCATGCATGGTGGCACACTCCTTTAATCCCAGCGCTTGGGAGCTGGGTCTCTGTGAGTTCGAGGCCAGCCTGGTCTACATAGTGAGCTCTAGGCCATTTAGTAGCACATAGAGAAATCCTGTTTCAAAAAAAAAAAAGAGATGGCCAGTTTCAAAGAAAGCAAACTGCCTGTGGGCATTATTTCACACTTGCTTCTTAACCTACTTTCTCGGTGGGGCCTGGGGTGGTGCCAGCAGCTTGGCCTTCCTCAGCCACAGTGTGGCCTTGGGCCTCCATCCCTTCTAAGCCTTACTGTTCTGTGAAAGATGGGATGATAAATCCTACTTTTGAGATGATTGTGGACACCAATGATTCCTTTGGACAGAGCCTTTTGTTTCAGTCCCTTCTAGATCACAAGTAAAATATATGAGACTGCAGGGAAGAACAGTTCTGTTCTCCCGATAGACTTTGTGTGCGAGTGCCTGTACGTTCATGTGTATATGTATGCACACCTGTGGTGTGTGTACACGTGTGGATGTACATGTGTAGAGTTCCTGTGTACATTCGGAGGACAGGTGACAACAACGGTTGGTGACATTCCTTAGAAGTCATCTCCTTTTTTTTCTTAATGTGTATGAGTATTTGCCTGCATATATGTATGTGTTTGTACCACACGTGTGCCTGGTGACTGCTCCAGAAAAGGGGCGCCAGATCCCCCAGAAATGGAGTTACAGGTCATTGTGTATGGGCTCCCATTCCATATGGGTGCTGGGAACCGAACCTGGATCGTCTGCTAGAGTGGCAAGCACTCTTAACAGCTGAGCCATTTCTCTAGCTCCTAACGTGTTTTTTGAGATAGGGTCTCATTGGTTTGGAGCTCATAGAGAATCTGCCTGTCCCACTTCCCCATCATTGGGGTTACAAGCTTGTGCCAGTATGCCCCTTTTTTTTTCCTTCATGGTTCTGGGTCCTTGTGCATTTAAGGCAAGCTCTTTACTGACCAAATACCTCCCAAGCCCTAGACTTCTTCATTAGTTCATTCAACAAGGTTTACCTGTGTGTCTAGTGCAGCTTCTGTCAGTTTGAAGTGATAAGCAGGAACTTTTTTTTATCTGCAGTAACTGAGATTCGGTCAGAAAAGAATGTAGCGTGGCTGGCCACATGTAACCAAGGGCGTGAGCACAGTGTATGGCCTGTGTTCAGAGTTGGGGAATGCTAGCCCTCAGGAGGGGTGTTCTCGTCACTGTTCACAGTCCCTGCTGTAGCTCTTATTTAATATGTTGCAGATGACCTGTAGAAATAAAGCATGCCCCTCGCTGGTGTCCATGGGTCAGGGAGGCCAGGAGTGGGCAGACATACTTCAAGGGCTATGGGCACTTATCAAGAGATATGTGTGGGCCCAGGTTGCTGGCTGGTAGGGTTGTGGATGGTGCAGTGAAACTTTTCCTGCTTTGACCAGGAAGCCTTTGAGGCTCACTGCTGCCAACTCTTCTCAGGGATGACAGGAGCTCCGGTGGCACGTGCGTGGTGTGTGGCCAGCCTGTGTTCTGGAGGGACTGCTGCTCTTTAGCTAAAACCGGAGGTCGTGTATGCGTGAGGGCAGGGTGAAGACAGGCCTTGGGAGACCTGTATTGATGGGGGAAGTGATAAAATGGGACCCCAGGGCCAACTTCCAGGGTTCAAATCTCAGCTCTGTCATTTCTCATAGGGGGACCCCAGTAGGATATTTCACCCTTCTGTGCTTCTGTTTCCTCATGTACAAAATACAGCTATAATTGTTCCTTCTTACAGAGTACTGTAAAGACTAAGGTGATATTTCAGGCTCTGTGGCAGGAGAAAGTGTGTCCATGATGACTAATGTCAACCTACTCAGTCTTGTACTCAGATCCCTGGGCCCCTCCGACCACTGGCTCCTAAGCACTGTTTCTTTGGGCTTCTCAGAGATGAGTCAGGTGCAGCTTCTGCCTTCAGGAGCTATAACTGGGGAATCAGGGACAGACACATGATTGCAATCAGCTAGGACAAGCATGGTGGTTATGACAGGCATAGAGCACTGAGCTTGGATGCAGTTGGGAGAGAGCTTCCTGGTAGAGGAGACACCACAGTTGAGCTTTAAAGAAGCACTGGGTGTGGAGAATGCTCCATTCAGAGGAGGTAACCTGATGGTACAGCACTGCTGGTGTGTGACCTTCTAGGCCTTGCCACGGGACTAGGGAAGGTCAGGCATGTCCTGCTGTGCTGCAGACACCAGCTAAAGAATGTGGACTTTGTCCTCTTGGTAAGGGTGTCACAGGAAGTTTTATTTGTTTGTTTGTTTAACTTGTTATTCTTGAGAAGTTGCAAAAAATTGTACAAAGAGTCCCCTTCACCCAGCTTCCCCTGACGGTGGCATCTTGTGTAGTTGGTGTATAGCATTAAAACCAGAGGACCAGCCGTGGTACATTACAACATGACAGTGTGTGTGTGTGTGGGGGGGGGTGTTCAACACATGCACATTTAAGAGGTTTTGAGAAGGGGAATGTCATTGTCATTGGTATATGTATTAGACAGATGTTGTTAGCATTCTGTCTAAACTCCACCCCACAGTTACCTGGCAATAGCCAGGTATGCTCCTCCCCACAGTTACCTAGCAACAGCCAGGTGGGCGTGGCCCACTATAAAAGGGGCTGCTTGCCCCCTTCTCTCTCTCTCTCTCTCTCTCTCTCTCTCTCTCTCTCTCTCTCTCT
>JADRCH010000174.1:3352810-3447495 GCA_019843965.1 Rhynchomys soricoides
TCTCTCTCTCTCTCTCTCTCTCTCTCTCTCTCTCTCTCTCTCTCTCTCGCATCTCTTATCCCTTACCTCTCCCCATTCTCTTCCCCCCCCCACGTGGTCATGGCCGGCCTCCACCCCTCTACTTCTCTACTCTCTCCCTCTCTCTGCCTTTCTCTGCCTCTACTACCCTCTTAACTCCCCTCCCCATGCCCTGAATAAACTCTATTCTATACTATACCGTCTTGTGTCTGGTCCCTCAGGGGGAAGGGATGCCTCCGCATGGGCCCGCTGAGGCACCCCCCCCCACATCCACAGAACATATCTCATATATCTCTTTATACTTTTTATAAACATATCAGATGTCCCTGGCCCTCAGAGTGGGAGCAAATTGTAGGGGTTCACTGGTAAGAGATGCTGACATCCAGTGAGATGCATGTGGTTGGAGAGAGGGAAGCTGTGGAGGTTCCCGCCGCACATCAAGAGATGCTTAAGAAGAACTGGGGTCTAAGGAGACTAGCCAGACTAGCCGACAGTCAGAGCTCTGGCTAGGGCAGTAAAGGAGAACGGAGGGGGTGGGGGAGAGGGGAGGCGGTGCTACACTCAGTCTGGAATGTGTTTAGTGGGAAGAAGCCAAGTACTGTTGGGGTGAGCATGAAGATTGTGTGGACATAGAAGTAGGTTTTGTTGTTGTTCTGTTGTTTTGGGGTTGTTTGTTTATTGGTTTGGGGTTTTGCTGTGGAGCCTTGGCTATCCTGGAACTTACTCTGTAGACCAGGCTGACCTCAAACAGAAGCAGGCCTTTTTTAATATTAATTTTATTTTATGCGTGTGAGTACTTTGCCTGCGTTTTCATTATATGTGTGCAGTGCCTTTAAAGGCCAGAAGAGGGTGTCGGATCACCTGGAGCTGGAGTTGGAGATAGCACCAAGAAGGGGCTGGGAACTGAAACCTGGTCTTTTGGAAGAGCTGACAGTGCCCTTATCTGATGGGCCATGGCTCCAGCCCCTCAGGCATGGGTCTTAAAAGATAAGTAGGAATTGTCTGGGGTGGGTAGTGGGGTTCTAGGTAAAGGTCATAGATAGCCTGGGCAGCAGACATCCAGGTGCCGCTACCCAGAAGGTGAAATTGAAAATCTTCACTGCTGAGGAGGGGTACACTTGGCAGGAGGGTGGATTCTTGAGTCACCAGCATGACTCATGAGATCATGAAATGCAGGAGCTCGTCTGGGGACTGCAAAGAAAACAGGAGCACTGTCCCTTTCATGGAGTCTCAGGAACATTGGCCTTGAGGCCTGGGCAAAGAAAAGCCCACCAACAGAGACAGCAGAAGGGTCCTAGAGGTGAGAGGATGCCATGATGCAGCCCAGAGTCCAGCAAGAGGCAAGTTAAAAAAACAAAAAACAAACAAACAAAAAACCCCTGCTACCTCAACATCAAGGCAGTCCCTGGTTAGGAAGCCACTTGGCTAAAGATGTGAAGTGGGATTAGGTGAGAGTTGGCTGCTGTGTTGGGGCAGTGAGTGAGTCAGGGTGGTGATGTATATAGTCAACTATTGTTTTAACTGCAGTTGGAGCCAGAGGAGGGTTGACACGGCCTGAGGGAGTCAGAGTTACTGTGAGTCAGGGGAGACTTGAGCATGAGGTTGGATGGATGGGTCCTCTAGCTGGGCCTGCTTACTTGACAGCAAAGGTGATGATGATGGTGATGTGCATAGGCTCTAGGGCCAGGCTGCCAGGGTTGGCATTCCGTATACCAACTCCATCATTGTGGATGGGACATTTAGCTTTTCTGTAGTCCTCTGCAGAGTGGAGATTGCTAACAGTGTCCGCCTTCGAAAGCTGTTATGGAGCTTAGGGAGTGAGGTGCCCAGGACAGCCCCCGCCCCACAGGAGCCTCTCAGCAGGTGTGAGCACTACTGTGAGTGTCATGTCTCTTGGTACAGGTCTTCTTTTATTTATTCTTCTGTAAAATAGCTGGGTGAGTGAGCCATTGGCTGTTCATTCATTCTACCACCATTAACTTACTCTGTGCTCGGACCATGAGATCTTCAAGAGGTTGGCACCAATGCCTCCTGGACTAATGAACTGTGTCATGGTAATTAATCTCTTGTTCATTCTCATCTCCTCCCTGCCATCCCCATCTCGGTGTGGGGATCAGAACCCAGAACCCTGACTTTTGAATACTGGAGCTCTCAGGCTCCTGGTTCCCACCTGCCCTACCTACTAAGTTGGTCCCAAGTCAGTCATCTTACTTTGCATTTCAGATTTTGCCTGTGGGGGAGAAAAAAATTCTGTGCCCCCTGCTGTCTCGCAGATTCCAGTTTCTAGAGAAAATGAGAATATTCTTTCAAATGCCTCCTCTGCGTGTGATTGCTGGGAATCAAACCTGGGTCCTCTGGAAGAGCAGCCAGTGACTTCAGCTTCTGAGCCATCTCTCCAGCCCTCAGTACCGTGCTTGTTTTGGGTTGTTGTTGCTGCTGCTGCTGCTGCTGCTGGTGGTTTTGTGTCTTCAATGAGATAAGATCTCAAATTGTAGTTCAGCCTAGAATCAGGCTGTCTGTATAGTAGTCATAGTAGTTGAGTCTGGCCTTAAACTCCTGATCTTCCTGCCTCTACTTCCAGAGCTGGGATTACAGGCATGTGCCACAACACCTGGCATGGAATATATACATACACATATGTGTCTTATATACTATATATACATGATAATATAAACATATATTACTATTGTGTGTGTATGAGTGTGTTTAGATGCAAGATGCATGTGCCATGGTTGTGCTGCAGTCAGGGGACAACTTTCTTTCTTTTTTTCTTTCTTTCTTTTTTAGTATTTTGAGGCAGTTTTCTGTGTAACCCTGGCTGTCCTGGAACTCACTCTGTAGACCAGGCTGGCCTCGAACTCAGAAATCCACTTGCCTCTGCCTCCCAAGTGCTGGGATTAAAGGTGTGCACCACCACTGCCCAGCTTGTCAGGGGACAACTTTAAAGCATCCGGTCTCTCTTTCCTCAGTGGGATCTGGGGATCGAACTCAGGTAGTCAGGCTTTCCATCCCTCAGGTGATTGTAATGCACAAAGCATTCTGAGAGCTCTTCCTTTTTTTTTTCCTTGAGACAGGGTCTCTATGAAGTCCTGGCAGTCCTGGACTATGTTGACTAGGCTGGCTTCAAACTCACAGGGATCTTTCTACCTCTGTTTCTGAAATGCCAGGATTAAGGGTGTGAGCCACCACCCAGCTTTGTCTGGGCTCAGGTGGGGGTGGCAAGAGGGGGTACAGTGAGGACATCTCTCCTTCTAGCTCCCGTCCAATGGAGCCAGAGCTCTGCCCAGTGTTACCCTGGGCCACCTACAGAGCTAGGCCTCTGACCACGTGTTAGTTTGCATTACTATGGCTCTTAGCAGTAGTATCACTCTGACAGGGAGGAGTGGCTGAGAGCCCAGCAAGTGTTTGTTGCTAGACCTTTCTTATGGTAGCACCAGTAAAAGCCCAGGGGTCATCTTTAACAAGTGCCAGCTTAGGTGGCCCTACTAAACCTTTATCTGCCATGTTGCTCTGTGAAATAGTCTATTTGTTGGTTTTAGACTAAGGCCTTACTACACAACAGGGGACCCCTCAGTGATCCATGTAGGCCCTGGGACTGAACTAGGGAGAAGGATACTTTCCTACAGGGAATCATGCCAGACAGACAACTGCCTTGAGGCTAGGGACAGATGTCTAATACCCTATCAAAGCTGATGGGTCTGTTTCTGTCATTTTTTGAAGGAGGGTCTGATAACTGAGATCTGGTTCCTAGAATGATCTCCACTTGCTGGCTGCATATCTTTTTGTTGTTGTTTTGGGGTTTTTTTGTTTTTTGTTTTTCGAGACAGGGTTTCTCTGTGTAGCCCTGGCTGTCCTGGAACTCACTCTGTAGACCAGGCTGGCCTCGAACTCAGAAATCCGCTTGCCTCTGCCTCCCGAGTGCTGGGATTAAACGCATGCGCCACCACTGCCCAGCTGGCTGCATATCTTTTTGTCTTTCTTTCTTTCTTTCTTTCTTTATTTATTTATTTATTTATTTATTTTTTCCAGACAGGGTTTCTCTGTGTAGCCCTGGCTGTCCTGGAACTCACTTTGTAGACCAGGCTGGCTTCCAACTCAAAGACCCACCTACCTCAGCCTCCCAAGTGCTAGGGTCAAAGGCGTGCCCTATCATGCCCAACAATGGCTGCAAATCTTATGAACCATTTGAACATCATGTCTTTATCTCTCAAATATTGGTCAGTCATTCATGATTGTAACTCCAGGGACACACATCAATATTGATGAAAGGCTGCCAGGAGCCCTGGCCCATGATGCTAGGAGAACTCAAGAGCAGATGGCTGTCCAGAAGGCTCCTGTACAACACTGACAAGTCTACTCCCATTTACCCTTCAAATTCAGCTGGCTATGGTGGTGGATGCCTATAATCTCAGCACTTGGGAAGCAGAGGCAGGAGGATTACCCAAAGTTAGAGGCTGGTCTGGTCTACATAACAAGTGCTATGCTAGTCAGAGCTACATAGTAAGACTCATCCTAAAAAGAAATAGATAAATATGCCCAAAACAACCAAGCAAACTAACGGCCTAGTTCAAACCCTCCTCCCCAGAGCCAGGAGCTGTCACTTCAAGTGTTACCCTAGTCTATTCACTGCAGAAGTCTGGCTTCAGGTGCAGCTTGGGCACTGTCTGGCCATGTCTCTAACTCTGTTGTGAGGCTGGCTGAGGTACAGAAATGCCAGCTTTCTCATTTTATATAGCCACTGTTGAGCTGAACATCCAGCAGAGGGATTCTAATCTTCCAGTAGCCTATTGATGAAGTGTTTGCCACAAGCCAGACTCTAAAATTTAGGATTTCCTGGGTGCTGTTTCTGTCAGTGATAATCTGTTTCCTGAGAGGAGGAAAGAGTAAGAGATTTCACATGGCCAGTCAATCGAAGAGGGCAAAGAGGAGGGTAACTCTGGGCTATGGGGATTACGCCTATCTCTGAAGCAGGACTTCTTTACCTCTTGGCTTCTGATTCAGCCACCTCAGAATTGTTGCTTGAGGTGACTGTGGGCTGTGTTTGTGGTTGGGTCTGCTGGATGTCAGGACTGAGGACCAATACGGAAGTGTTTCTGCCTGCTGTGGGTTTCCTAGAAGCCATGGATGTCAGGGAGGTTGGTCAGGTTGCCCTCCAACTGGTTATCCTCCTGCCTCAGCCTCTGAGTACCGAGATACAGGCATGCGACACTACACCTGGCTCAGTGTAGAGAATCTTGATTGGCTGAAGAAAGGAGACTCTTCAAACATCAAACACAGGGTCAGACAGGAACAAATGTGTGACTTTGAAAGACCCTTCCCAGGATGTACTTGGGAAGGCTGAGGGACAATGAGAAAACTTGCCCAGTGTCTGGGGACAGTACAGGCTAGGGGGTAAGGAGGGGCAGAGGCCAGTTGGTGGATGAGGTCCAACCACTGGGGGATCAGCAGATGTGGATCATGACCATGCCATGTGGCGCCTGTGCTCAGACCACAGAGGTTTCTGCCTTTCACAACTTCCCCTGCACAGGACTGGGCCCCACTGCGTGGTAACTGGTATGGCCTTGTCGTCTCTGCCCAATTGTACTTCCAGGTCAAGCCTGACCCTGACCAGTTGAGCTACCCAGCTCCCAGCCAATACTAGATGAGTGAGCAGTGGTAGGGCTGCTTCAAGGACTGGAGGGAGATTGGTGCCGGGGCAGTAAGGCCAGGAAGGAGTATGGCAGGAGTGTAGGGGACTGTGAGAGTCGGCTGCAGGGTTGTGACAAGGGGCAGAGTGGGCTGCAGGAAAGAGGGGCTCAGTCTGTAGACAGAGAAGCCAGAGCTATCATGGCTGGCCTCCTGCCTCAGCACTGAATTACCATCAGGTGTCTGATCCAAGAACCACGTGTCTTGCAAGAGGGAGGAGCAGTATGGTGTCCTGCATTTTCCTCTGATGTTTGGACATCATCTATATCAGGAACTCTGCACCTGTTACCTCCCAAACCGTCAAGGTAGCCAGTGTGGCAGGGTCAGCCATCAACCCCATTCCCCACTTGGGACACATTGGTTTCTCAGCATATGAAGGGCTCCCTGGGGTGACAGTTATGTCCCCATCAGTTTAGATGTCCCCAAACCTGCCGAACTGTAGCTACAGGTGTGCTGTGGAGAGAGAAGAAAGAAGACACTCCCCTCCCCTGAGGGACTTCTGGGCTGAGCTCCACGCCCTGGCCCGGGCCCAGCAAGAGGTACTCACTGCAGTCTACCTTGCCTGGCATTCTTCCTAGGCAACCACCTGGCTCATTAGTGGCCCAAAGGGGCTTCAGGTGGAAGAAAGCATACAGTGGGTTCACGTGTAGCCACCCGACAGCTAATGACCCCAGCTGAGGTTCCCCTTGTGTGTGAGGGTGAGTGGGCTCTGGTCTCTTGCTGCGGAGTGAATAGGAGTCAGATGAAGATAAGCACAGGATAAGCAGGTGTCCCTCATGTATACAGTCATCGGTTATTGTTTGCACTCGCTGTGTTCCTTCTCCTTGGTGGTCCTACATTCCTGGTTCCTGGTGGCACAGACGACTGAGTTTAATGATAGAACAAGGTTTCTCCTTTGAATTTGAGATGTTCCAGGCACTGCTCATGCCCAGGCCATTGTGTGGCGAAGGGCAGGTGGCCCATGCATACATATCCCTTGCCCTCAAGTTCCCCACACAAATGAGTCCAGTGGGTCACAGGTCTGCAAGGTGGCAGCATAGTCCCTGAGATGGCCTGTCACTCGAAAGACCCCTTTAAATCTTTACCATAGAATGATCTGGCTGGAAAGCGCCCTTCTGATAGCCGCAGGGTAGGGTGGGGTTTGCAGCTACTCCCCCAGCCCCCAACCCCCAGCCCTGTCACCCCCATGCACACATGTTGTCTGATTGATGGACTTATTCTGTCCCCGCAGACACTGATGGAGAGGCAGAAACGGAAGGCGGACATCGAGAAGGGGCTGCAGTTCATTCAGTAAGTGGGCAGTGGACAGGTGGGCCCGGCTCTCCTCTTCCTCCTGGCAGAGCCCTGCTCAATGTGCACTGGGATGCGGAGAGGTGGGGTGAGCTGGGAAAGGGGCCGATAAGGCATAGGCATTGATGCCACAAGTTCACATGCCCGTGTTGCCTGGCCCTGGATGCCCTGGATCTTGTCTAGTATATCATTCTACCCTTTAATCTTCTGCCCCACTGAGCATCAGTCCTCCCCCTCCCCCCCGAGGGACCAGGAGACAAGCATCGCCCTTCTCCTAGCTGACACAGTGCAAGCTCTCCTGAGCCAATGCTCTCTTCCACGGGGAGCTGTAGAGAATGTGTAGCCATTGGCCCTGAGTGACTTGTTGAGGGGTTGGCTGCTGTCAGTGGGCCTGGCACTGGCTAACTGAGCGATTATGTTAGCTCAGGAGAAGGGCAAAGCCTCCCAGACTGAGGGCAGCTGAGACGGACTCTGTGTGACTCGCCCTGTGGGAAGAAGGTAGAAATTTGGTTTGACAAGGTCATTGTTCCAGAGTGGTGTTAATTTTCTAGCAGCAGTCCTGCCCCATCCGAGTCACCCCTGGCTTTGCTTTGGCCAGTCTGTTGTCCTCTTGTCCTTTCCCGGTGCTGGGGACCCAGCCATGGCTCCCCTGCCATTGTAGCTTAGAGCCCTGGAGTCTGGCTTTCCTTTAGAGAGGGCTGAGCTCCAGGCTGAGGGGAGCTGCTGGGCAGATCGTGCTCAGCATCTGCCTCTGGAAGAGTCTGGGGAAACTGGAAGTCCTTCCGTTAGAACCGAGTGGCTCTATGCAGTCCGCTCACCTCTGACCTCAGCCACAGCTGCCTGAGGCTTACTCCTGCACCACCTCAGGCCTGAAGTGCCAGCCTCAGGGTTCCACACTGGACCAACCCATAGGCTCACCCTGTCCTGTGTCTCTTTTCCCGCTAGGTCAACACTACCCCTAAAGCAAGAAGAGTATGAGGTGAGTGTCCCCATGGTGGGTGGGCGAAGTGAGGGCTACTGTGTTCGGGGCTGAGGGCTGTAATGGAGAGGCTGGATGGAGACCCGCTTCGTCCCTTCGCACCTCCCTTGTACAGGCTTTCCTGCTCAAGCTTGTGCAGAACCTGTTTGCCGAGGGCAACGACCTGTTCCGGGAGAAGGACTACAAGCAGGCTCTGGTGCAGTACATGGAAGGGCTGAACGTGGCTGACTACGCCGCCTCTGACCAGGTGGCTCTACCACGGGAGCTACTGTGCAAGCTGCATGTCAACAGGGCAGCCTGCTACTTCACCATGGTGCGTGCGCCCTCCCCCACCCTAGCCATGCCCCACATGTTCCTAGCCTAGGCTTCACTCCTCTGCCTGCCTGCCTTTTTTTCGTTCTTGCCCTAGCTCTTTCCTTTTTTTTTTTTTTTTTTTTTTAAAGACAGTGTCTCATTATGTAGTCCTGGCTAGCCTGGAATTTTGTGTCTAGACCAGGAATTTTGTTTGTACAACTCACAGCAAAAGATATCCATAGCCACAACAACAACATCAGAAAAATACAATAGCCATCGCCTCTCTCCAGATGAATTGAGTTAGAATTTGGGGGTGAGCCTCTCTCTTGATGGCATCTCTGTGAGGTGCTACTGTCACTTATGATGTTCTGAGCCAAGGGCAGACAAGTCAGCAGATGTGTCACCAGGCGGGCTCACAGTTGTAGAACCTGTGGCTCTTCCACAGTGTCTTGCCAGTATCTGCCACAGCCCATCATCCTTACACCGTGTGTTAGAGGTTCATTGCTGTGAAGAGACCCCATGACCAAGGCAACTCTTATAAAGGAAAACAGTTAACTGGGGCTGGCTTACAGGTTCAGAGGTTCAGTCCATTGTCATCATGGTAGGAAGCACGGCAGTGTGCAGGCAGACATGGTGCCAGAGGGGCCAAGAGTTCTACATCTTGAACCACAGGCAGCAGAAGGGACTGTGTGTCACACTGGGCAGAACTTGAGCATAGGAGACTCGAAGTCCCCCTCCACAGTGACGCACTTCCTCCAACAAGGCCTCACTACTTAATAGTGTCACTCCCTACAGCTAAACATTCAAACACATGAGTCTGTGGAGGCCATACCTGTTCAAACCACCACACACCATCAGAGTCAATGCCACCCTCTCTCCCTGAGCTCTATCTTGAAGTTCTTCAGCTTGGTGTCTGAACCCAGACCCCTTGCTGTTCCTCTGCAGGGAAGTGAGGTTGCTTTCAATCCAAAGGGTCAGAGGTGCTGACCATTGGGCTGCCTGGTTGTCTCCTGTAGGGCCTGTATGAGAAAGCACTGGAGGACAGTGAGAAGGCCTTGGGCCTGGATGGAGAGAGTATCAGGGCACTGTTCCGCAAGGCTCGCGCCCTCAACGAGCTGGGGCGCCACAAAGAGGCCTACGAATGCAGCAGCCGGTGCTCCCTCGCTCTTCCCCACGTGAGTGCTGTCTCCCAGGCATCGGTACTGGCCCTCCTATGGTCCATGAGACCACATCTTCTGTGCCTTGGCTTCTTCCTCTGCCGTAGGAAGTTTGGGATCCTGATATGACAGGCAGGGCAGCCAGGGCAACATAAAGAGACCTTGTCAGCATTCAAACACAAAACTACATAGTTTGATCCCTAACACTGCTAGAAAATAGATAAACACTCAGAACAGCCTGGTTCTGTGGGCTGTGCCTATCATCCCAGGAGCTCAAGGCCGACTGAAGCAGCACAGGGAGTTCCCCATCTTAGAGATAATATGGAAAAAGATTTTTTTTTTAAAAAAAAAAATCTATTCCTTTGCCTCCCCCAAAATAAAAGGAAAAAACAAAATAGTCTTGTGGTTTCCAGCATGTGACTTAGAAAGCTGGTGGCAGCTCCCAGGGCCACACACGATGTCCAGGAGCTCAGCACTGTGCACTGGGGGGCCTAGCCCACCAGGTGTATCTAAGCCTGTGTCCTGCCTTTTGCAGGATGAAAATGTCACTCAGTTGGGTCAGGAGCTGGCTCAGAAGCTCGGACTGCGGGTGCGTAAGGCCTATAGGAGACCACAGGTAGGTGGGATTTGGGTTAGGCCTAAAGAAGAGAGGTGAGGGGAGGGACTAGACACTGTAGGGACCCTGAGTACGGTAGCCAGAGCTTGGTGAGGACAGAGGGAGTGACAGCAGGTGACCTTCCTCCTTGTTGGCTGAAAGCCCTGGAATGAGTAGCAGGACCTTGGGGAAGAGGAAAGAGCAGCCAAAACTCCCAGCTCACTATAGATACCAGCTGTAAAAACACAGCCCCTCCGCTGCTCTAGTCGACTTTAACCAGGCTGAAGATGGCCCAAATTGACACTGGCGTCCTTTAGTTTTGTGTTCTCAAATGCCCCCTCATTGTGCCTGTCTGAATGTTAGTGTCTGCTGGACTCCTTCACATTCACCTACTGTCATCTGCCATGTGTCTGGAAACTGCGTGATGCAGAACATATGGCCTGAGTTTCTCTGGCCTGACCTTAAACACATTAGTGCCTGTTTCCACCTGTTTCCGCATCTGGAAGGCAGATAATTACGCCCACCTCAGGAGGCTCACGGGAGGACTGAAACGAGAGAATGTATGAGATGGTGCCTAGCACATTGAAGGAACGTGTATGTTTAGATTCTCTGCCCCAGTCACCCTTAGAAGACGGAAAACAAACAAACAAACAAACAGTGTAGCCCTGGAAGCGAGTGGCAGTGGTGGTCCTGGGGGGAGGGACCACAGCTGGCGTCAGGGTCTCTGTGTTGTCCTGGCTGATGGAATGCTTTGCCTGTTTCCACAATCTTAATCTCTGCCCACTTCTCCCCACTTTCTGGCAGGAATTGGAAACGTTTTCTCTGCTTAGCAATGGTGCCCCGGCTGGCTTAACAGATCAGGTAAGAAGGGGTCTGAGACTCCAAATGTTTCCCCAACTTCATACCAGCCTGTCTTCTTCATCCATTCCCAAAAGCTCTGGATTCACCCATTGTGGGGACCCCAAGCAGTAGACCACAAACATTCCCATGTCTTACACAAGGCCTCCAGCCCCTACTCCTTACTGGTACATCTAACCACATCCACAAAGGTCAGGACTGGTCACAGTTACGGGAGTCTGTGAGAAGGCCAAGCGGAGTGGATAAGGCCAGGCCTGCCTCAGTACAGGAAACATCTGAGAACTCATGAGCAAACACCAGGTAGCATCTAGGCCTGCTCCTGGTGTCCTGTGGTGCCTACAGGAGAGATGGCACAGTGTAGATGGTACATAGTCACACGTGAGGTTCAGCTGCTGCATTCCCCACAGGCTTCTCCAGCACATGACTCATTTTTCTGGCCAGTTGGTCACTCTGCATGTGTGCCTAGAACTGGGTGGCCTGGACCCTGCTCACAACCAGTTCTCAGCATTTACAAGGCACGGATCCCTGGAGCTTAGAGCACAAGACAAGGACAGCTGTGAACTCATGGAGCAGAGCCCAAGGCAGTCTTGTTGGGAAGCAGTCTCACCCAGCTGGGGGATAGCTTTAGCCAGGTAGAGAAGGAATAGGATTCACAGGCCATGGAGCCGAGGCCCATAGTCGGGAGAGGAAGAGACATTCCTGAGAACACTGGTACAGTTAGTTCCTCCTCAGGGTTCAAGAGAGTGAGCTCTGCAGCTGCATGTGTTGAGGGTCAGATCCTGAGAGCGCCCTTTCTCTTAGGCCTTTTATTTTATTTATTTATTTTTAAAGGTTTATTTATTTTATGTATATGAGTACACTGTAGCTGTACAGATGGTTGTGAGCCACCATGTGGTTGCTGGGAATTGAACTCAGGACCTCTACTCGCTCCGGCCCTGCTAGCTCCAGCCCAAAGATTAATATGTAAGTACACTGTAGCTGTCTTCAGACACACCAGAAGAGGGCGTCAGATCTCATTATGGATGGTTGTGAGCCACCATGTGGTCGCTGGGATTTGAACTCAGGACCTTCGGAAGTGCAGTCAGTGCTCTTAACCATTGAGCCATCTCTCCAGCCCTCTCAGGCCTTACTAAGGGATTATTACTAGTAAGGTTCTGTGCAAGAGGACTGGGAGAGAAAAGCCTGAACAGTATGGACTGGAAGTCACTTGTGCAGGGCCTAGACAACACTGTCCTTAGAAGCATTCACTGGGGCCTCCTTTGTCTTCCCTCCCCACTCCCACCCCCCAAGCAGGTGTAGCCCTGGCTATCCTGGCTCTATCCAGCCTGTAGATCAGGCTGACCTAGAACCCAGAGATTGTCCTGCCTCTGCCTCCCAAGTGCTGGGATTAAAGGTGTGCACCACTCGCCCAAACCCCCTCACCTCCTTTCTGTGTCTGCTGGGTATAAAAGCAGCTCTGTGAGCAGCATGGTGGCCTTGGTCTATGCAACTTATCTGTGATATACAAATGTTCACTGTGCCACCTGTGGACAGGCTTGGGGGGTGGTGCTGGAAGAGCTCCTGGCTCCAAGGAATGGTCAGAATGGACAGGGTCAGGGCAGGTGTTAGACAGCCCTTCTCTGACCCAAGAATTGCAGTCTTGACCAATATTTGGGCTTTGGAACATCTCAAAGAGTGCTGGCTGAGCAAGGTAGGTGAGGCAGGATCTGGATGGATTGTGCTTCAGTTCTTGCTACTGCTAACCTTAAACTGGGTGGCTAACAGTGAGTGTCTGGGCCTTCTCCCAGCCTCCACAGAGACAGGAAGGACACAGGGCCTCATAAGGATGATAAAGGCATCAGGGAAAAGAGGGAGTACATTCAGAGTAGAGGAATGACTTGTGTCCCTTGTGGCGGAAACAAGGCAGAGGAGTTCACTGGGGATCACGAAGGGAGGCTGGTAAACGAACTTTGCGAGCAGACCTCCTGGCAGGACATGTTACACACGTGGTAAGTACAGAGTGTGCCAGGCACTCCTCTGAGGTGCCTTGTCTCTGTAACAGTTCCAGGCAGTGTGGCTGTTGTACCCTTTCTTCACAAACAAGGAAACAAGTCCAGCTAGGGTGCTAACTTGGCCAGACCAGAGAGCAAGCTCCAGCATTTCTCTGATCCCAGACAGTGCTCTGACCCCAATACTCTGCAGCTGCAGAATATGGGCTCTCTGGAACCCACTGAGGAGGAACTATGTCTGTGGTCTACTGAATGTTTGGCTCCAGGCTGGGTTGCTGCATGACCTGTGAATTCTGTTCCATCTTTGCAATGGAGATTGGATCCCACCTAGGATGGCATTCTCCTTAGAGGGAGCAAAGCTTCCTGTGAGGCTGGGGACTGAGCATGGGGGAGGGTACACATTCCTTTTTGAATTTGAAATCATCTGTGATGTAAAATCCTTGTCACAACCTTTAATCCCAGCAATTGGGCAGCAGAGGCAGGTGGATCTCTGAGTTCAAGGCCAGCCTCATCTACATTTCAGGGCATCCAGGGCTTTTGAGACTCTGTCTAAAAAAGAAAACCAAAAACCCTTGCCTCTTTTCCAGGTACCTCAGAGGTGTACCCCTTCCCTGGGACCATTGCTCCCCTGAAGTGTACCTCCTATGCTAGTTTACCCCACACCTTTCCCAGTTCACAGCTGCTCAGACCCTGACTGAAAAGCCAGTCTATCTGTGATAGGCAATTGTTCCTCAGTGAGTGGCCCTCAGCTTAGCCCTGTGGAAATGTGCTGGGCCCTGAGGCCATTCCACACCACATCTTTCCTCTCACAGGGAACTTCTAACGGATTGGGATCTATAGATGACATCGAAACAGGTATGTCTCAGCCGTGTAGAGTGGGGCACCCAAGGGGCTTCCCTGAGGCAGGTCAGGAACAAGCACAGCTCACTCCTCAGCTTGTCTCTGTCCTTCATTCGTGCCTGCCCCTGTTGGACACCTTGTGTTAGAGCCCCCATTTTCTACTTCCCTTTCGGTTTGTGGGCTTAAAGAAGGCATTGCTGGCCCCAGAGAAAGGTGATATTGGTGCAGAGCCAGGACCCTCCACAGCTCCAGGCTGTTTTTCCTTCCTACAGGGGCAGGGATTAGGGAAACCAGGTCTCTGTGAAACAAGAGAAGAAGGGAAGGGGCTAGCCTAGTGACTAGGCAACACCCTCACCACACAGGGCCCTTTCAGCTACTGAGCTCATTCCCTCCGCAGACTGCTACGTGGATCTCCGAGGCTCCCCAGCCCTGCTCCCCTCCACTCCAGCTATGCCCCTGTTCCCTCATGTTCTGGACCTACTGGCTCCCCTGGATGGCAGCAGCAGGACACTCCCCAGCACTGAGGGCCTGGATGACTTCTCAGATGGGGATGTGTTTGGGCCAGAACTGGACACCCTCTTGGACTCTCTGGTGAGCCATGCTGCTGAGTTCTTGTTCTGTCCCTTGAAGCCTTTCATTTAGAACCCCCACAGTCCCATGAAAAGGCAAGGGAAGGGCCCCATCTTCACATCTCAGGTGGGAAAATGGAGGGCCTTGGGAGGGTCTTGCTGGAGTCTACAGATCAGATCCCAGGGGAGATCAAGCAGAGGCCCAGTTCCTCTTCGTGAGCAGTTACTGTTGGGCCATGGAGGAATAACTGCTTCCTAGAATGCCACACCCACACGGGATTGGATGGTTTTGTTCTCATCTGACCCCTGGCTCTGTCCCCACTTTGCAGTCTCTGGTCCAGGGTGGCCTGCCTGGCAGTGGTATGCCTAGTGAGCTGCCTCAGCTGATCCCCGTGTTTCCTGGTGGGACCCCACTCTTGCCACCTGTGGTGGGTGGCTCCATCCCTGTGTCCAGCCCACTGCCTCCTGCCTCCTTTGGCCTTGTCATGGACCCCTCCAGGAAGCTGGCTGCTTCTGTGCTGGATGCCCTTGACTCTCCAGGGCCTACACTGGACCCCCTGGATCTGTTACCATACTCTGAGGCTCGGCTGGATGCCCTTGACAGCTTTGGGTCAGCCCGAGGCTCCCTGGACAAGCAGGACTCCTTCCTAGGTGAGGCCTTGGTGGGTACTTTGTCTCTCTTCTCCCTTGACAGTACTGCTCCGTCTCTGATCTCTGCAGTTCTTTACCTCCACAGCACAGGCCCATGTGCCCATCACAGACCAGGGCAGTACATATTGTCTTATCTCTGCTGTGCTCAGCACTACTGGAGCTTGAGCCTCGGGCTGGGTGTCTCACTCTAGATCAAACAGTAGAGCTATGTTAATGATTGCATCTGGTGCTCTGCCTAGCCCTCCAGAGCCCTGGCCCTCCAGACTCAGGTCCCTTGGCTGATGCAAGGTCAGGGTGTAAAGTCATGAGCTCCATTAGCCCTTCTCTGGGCTGGAAACAAGGGACATAGGCAGTTGACCAGGTCTTGATAGGCTTTTAGAGGTCAGAGATAGACTAGGTCACTCAAGATTGATGGCATGGGTAGACAGGAGCCAGGGTTTCCTTCTGGAGGACCTGATGGCTCAGAGGCATAGGATCAGTATGGTAGAGGATCTGGGTCTGACTGATAGCTAGTGGGGAGTTCCTAGGGGAATGTGGGTGAGCCAGGGTCTCACTGAGCCAACCTTTCTCCCATAGGCAACAGGAAACCTCAGAAGGCATAATGAGCAAGGGTAGATATGTTGGAGCCTCTTTGCTCCAGGGCCGTGACTGCAAATTTCTCTGAGGTAGAAATCACAGGGGCATCCCAGAAAGGCCCCTCATGCCCTCTGTGCTAGGGAACATAACCCTTGCGCCTTTTCCTTTCCTAGAAGAGACCAGCTCACAGGACCACCGACCCTCAAGCAGTACTCAGAAACCAGCCCCCTCGGTGAGTGACTTGAGTGGTGCTCCCAGACCAGACCTCTTACTCATCCTATGGTTACCGTCTCCAGATTGCATTGGTGAGACGCTACATTCTTCAAGAGGGGCACCCTCAGAACGGCCCTTATGCTGGAGAGAGAGCACATGTAGGGTACTCCTTATGGCGTATGTTAGAACAAGGCTTGGCAGCCGTATGTAATATCATGTCTCTGATCTCCAGGCTCAGTCTGTTCTGGGTTCAAAAGAGCACTGGATCACAAGTGAGCAGCATGTAGGTCGACTTCAGCTTAGATACTAGCTGTATGGGCCCTAGAAAATCATTGGCTCTCCTGGGTCTTTTCTCCTGTCTGTCAATGTCTGGGACACTTCCGGGAAAGCAGCAGCCCCAACAGATGGCCAATATCTTCCCATTCTAGCCGGAGCCCTTGATGCCCAACACCGCCTTGCTTGTCAAGAACCCTCTGGCTGCCACCCATGAGTTCAAGCAGGCCTGCCAGCTGTGCTACCCCAAAACAGGTAATTCCACATAGCCAGCAGCACTCCTCTGCTCTAGAAATGTGGGGAATCTCCGGAGTGTGGAGGCCACATTACTGTGTGTTAGTGGGAGATTCCTGTAGGAAAGCAAGGCCTTCCTCTGCAGGAAATGAAGGGGTGGGCCCAGATTAGGACCCGCCCCCTCTCTGCAAAGGGTTGTCTTCACAAATCTAGAAACCCTGGAGTTGGGCAGACTCACCATTAATTAGGAGGCCTGTTAGGGAAGTCACATGGTGAGTTCCCGGGAGGGCTTCCCAAGTCCTCTCTTTCCCCTGCAAGCACATGCCAGGAGAGATAGGATGGGAGCTTCAGAGACCCAGATGGGGGCATGTGGGTTTTCTGGATTTGCATCCCTGTGTATCCTGCCCACAGGCCCCAGGGCTGGTGACTATACCTACCGTGAGGGTCTCGAGCACAAGTGCAGAAGGGATGTCCTCCTTGGCCGGCTTCGGAGCTCAGAGAACCAGATCTGGAAGCGCATCCGGCCCCGGCCCACCAAAACCAGTTTTGTGGGTTCCTACTACCTGTGCAAAGGTGGGTGGACCACAGTGGGGCTGGCTCGTGCCAGCTGGGTCCAGCTTCTCCCAGGCCTAACAGCAGTGACCCAGGAGAGATGAGAGAGCTCAGATAAGAGTCCCATATGAGAGCAAGCATCTCTCTTGACCTTGTCTAAAGGCAGAGGTCATTCAGGATATGCTATGGAGCTGGAGCCACATGGTGGCCTGCACCATCGCATGTAAGGGTTCACGGTCCACACAGCCAGGTTCATACTCAGCAGGACTCCAGAAGAGATGGGCAGAGTCCCGGAGAGTACATAGGAAAGGCGTGCAGACAGCGGTGGTTTTAAATGATCACATGATTTTCCTTGCCCTCACTTCTGCCTCATAGAAGTCTGGTCAGTACCAAACAGACACTTTGGCTTTCTTCAGTTTCCCTGAACAGTCCTGAGCTTAAGCACACCTCTACTTCAGCCCTTTTTGCCCTTACCCCCGAACATCTGCATATAACCTTTTGGCCTCAGCATCCACCCCAGGCTCCTTTGCTCTCTCACCCACCTCATGGCGACCACTCACACAGGCCTTCTAGACCTTTCATTGTCCTCCCTGCCCATGGCTGGTAGAATGAAGGCCAGTGCATGCCACGTCCACATCACCCTAACTGTTCCTCATGCATGCTCGAACCCCCCAGTCCATGACACATGCTCTGCCCTTTGAGCCTGGTGGCCCCAGTGTTGGAAGCCATTCCCTGTACCGCTCTCCCGACCCCCTTGCAGCTGAGGATGCAACCACCCCTCCAGCTCCAGCTCCAGCTCTGTGGCCCATGTTCCTGGTCCTAATCACAGTTACTCACTTCCCCAGTGAATGATGCTCCAACCGCTCCTCTTTGTGTAGCTGTGTGTATTGTTAAAGGCCTTTGCGCATTGCTTGACCTGCACAGACACTGGGGACCAGGGTGAGGGTGGGGTGGGAGGGGTTTAGAGGGTGTTGAGCCTTTCATACCGAGGCCTGGTATTTAGAAAAGGATCCCTCTTGGAGATCGGCGCTCTGTCCTGGTGGATTGGCACTCTGCTGCCCACAGTGAGATCACAGGGTGCTGTGGGCTGCCTCCCCCACCTGGTAGAATGTGTGTCCTATTGCCTCTTTGTAGACATGATTAACAAGCAAGACTGTAAGTACGGAGATAACTGCACCTTCGCCTACCACCAGGAGGAGATCGATGTGTGGACAGAGGAACGGAAGGGCACCCTCAACCGTGACCTGCTCTTTGACCCTCTAGGGGGTGTCAAGCGTGGCAGCCTCACCATTGCCAAGCTCCTCAAGGAGCACCAGGGCATCTTCACCTTCCTCTGTGAGGTACCTGCCTGCCCAGCTGGTTCACCAGTCTCCCATGGTCCCAGGCACAGTCAGGGCTGTGCTGCCTCTGCACTGGACATTGTGGGAGCTGTTAGCCTTGGAACCTGTGGGCGTGGGGAGGCATGGATCACCAGATCCAGACACTGTTGGAAAGCTAGGTCCTGAGGATCCTGGTGGAACCCAGGTCCTGTCTGGCTTCTCATTTTACAAATGTGAAAATTAAGGCCAGGAGGAAGCAGTAACCACCCCATTTGTTCTTCCCTGGGAACCAGAATGTGCAAGATTTAGGCTGTTATCCATACTTTTTGGGCAGCCCCAGCACAGATACTGTCCTGGTTCACTGGTGGTTCTGGAGGTTGGGGTAGGAGGCCGTATGGCCACATCAACCTGAGCCACACACCCTACAGCCCAAGGCCACCTCCTGTGCAGCACTGGCGATCTTTAAGGCCAAGCAGACTTAGAAAGTTGTCCAGTGATGTCCCTGAATCCCATGTCATGGGTATAGCAAATTTAGCCTAGCTCAGCTGTCTAGCGTGAGGTATCCATGCTGGGCCTTTCCCACCTCTCCCCCCAGCCCCCCTGACGTGGTCCATCCTGGCTTTGCCTGCTGTTTCCTGCCTATGACCCAGCTATGCTGTTCCACAGTGTCCTCCCAGGTTTCTTCATTCTTCTCTTAGGCCAGCTGTGATTCTAGTAGCTCCACTGAGCTTTCTCAGCCTTGGGTTCTTTTGTCGTTTTGAGGGGGTGTTGAGATAGGGTCTCACTGTTTAGCCCTGGCTGGCCTGGAATTTGCTACATAGACCAGGTTGGCATTGAACTCACAGATCCACCTGCCTCTCCTTCTGAGCACTGGGGTTAAAGGTATGCACCACCATGACCACCAACCTTTCCCAGTCTTGAGAGTACAGTTGGTTCTGTAGCTCCTTGAAGGTGGGATGTTTATCTCTGTGGAGGAAAGGCTTGCGTGAGGGGTTGGTGAGGCCCAGTCAACCCGGATCTCCTGACCTTAGAGCAGATAAACTTGTGCTGTCTCCCCTTAGGGAAGACTGGGCTTGGGAAGCTCATAGCCATTAAGACAGGAGCTCTGATCTCATTTTTATCTGTGTTTGACCTGCACAGAGAACCTGTGGGATAAAGTAGGTTAATTATCCAGTTTACAGTTGAGAAGGCCAAGGCTCAGGGGCATGGAGTAACTCCTGCCCTAGGCACCGGAGTTAGGATGTGATCTGAGAGAGGAAGGAGGGAGAGCTGAAGCCCAAGTCATCTATGGGCCAGAGACCTGAGGTTCACAGAGCCTAGGTTCTCTTCCATACTCCCTAAGTGGCCATTTGGGATTCTAGCCCATCCCAGGTGGTCTAGTGAAGGTCCCAGCCCATCTTCTTCCTGAACAGATCTGCTTTGACAGTAAGCCCCGGATCATCAGCAAAGGCACCAAGGACTCTCCATCTGTCTGTTCCAACCTGGCTGCCAAGCACAGCTTTTACAACAACAAGTGAGTCCTGCGGCTGGGCAGTGGGCAAGACAAGGGTGGAGAGGTCCCTTGAGGGCAGCTTGTCAGATGAGGAAAGGACTAGGCCAAAAAGGGACAGAGAATGGTGACACCTCCACCTTAAAAAGACAGGAACCATGTTTGTTGACTACTTTCTGTCTTCCAATCATTGTCTTGGGTATTTAATGGTCTCAGCAGCCCCCTGGAGAGGGAGTTACTGCTCCCCTTGTACAGAAAAGAAAGCTGAGGTTTGGGACCAGCTTGATCAGCAGGCAGATATGCCCTGCTGACTGCTCTAACCAGCACCTTCCCCTGTCATAGTTTCAGTGTCAAACGGGGCATAGGAGGAGCTGGTCAGGAGGACACCACTGCCTTTGCTCTTTCTGGCTCTCTGCCCTGCCCCATCATTAGAGATGGAGTCAGGCCCTGGAGTTATACAACCCTGGTTCCATATTGCAGCCTGGCCAGGGGCTGGTTGTAGGCTGAGGCCCTAGCCATTGCAGCCATGGGTTTCCTCCTCTCTGAGAGAAATGATGTTCCCATCTTGTTGGATTTCATTCAAGGCCACTGAGTTTCCCCACCCATTATAATCCCTGTGGGTCTAAGACCAGCTCTGGGGCACTGAGCTGGAATCGTCCTTTCTACTCATGGGCATTCCCTTCTCCCAACCTGGTGGTAGGTGAGGTCTGACACTATTGGTGGACAGTTGCAAACTGAGCTGGCTCCAGATCTCTGTGATAGAGCCCGAGTAAAGCAGAGCTGGGGCTAAAGTCTTGTATGTAGGATCCCCTCGCCTCCTGTGCCATCCACATTCCAAGATGGGCTAACAGGACAGGAGGTGCCTGGGAGAAAGCTCTGAGAAGCGTCTTCCCTCAGACTTGCTTGGCATTGGAGAGGTAGCCCCACTGCAGAGGTGGAGGGCAGAGGGTGGTGGGGACTATCAGCATCATGCACGTCCTGTGTGCCCTTCAGGTGCCTGGTGCACATCGTCCGCTCCACCTCTCTCAAGTACTCCAAGATCCGTCAGTTCCAGGAGCACTTCCAGTTTGACGTGTGCCGCCATGAGGTGCGCTACGGTTGCCTGCGTGAAGACAGCTGCCACTTCGCCCATAGTTTCATTGAGCTCAAGGTCTGGTTGCTGCAGCAGTACTCAGGTGAGGGACAGGCAGAGCAGGTGAGTTAGGCTTGGAATTGGCTGGGAGTGACTAGGCCAGGGCCTGATGGTCAACGGATGGGACCTCGGGGGAATTCGCAAACAGGTGACTCCTGGGAGCATCCTGGAGGAGTTAGTAACCCTGGATATCACACATAGAACTCTGCTCACAGGGTGCTGCTAGGTCCAGACTCTGCGTCTCTCCCTGTCTACACCCTGCCTAGGGAATGTGCCAAGATACAGATGGGAAAGCAAGAATGTCTGAGACTCAGAGCCTGGTAGACTCAGTTTCTGAACCCTAACCCTGCCCTAGCAACCCCACCTGCTGCCTGAGTAATGGCCAGAAAGGCATCTTTTCCTAAGCCACCTTCTGTTTGTCCAGCGAGTGGATTTAAGGATGCTCCCATATCCATCTGTCTGCTTTAGTGAGCACCCTCTGTGTCAGGGCATCCAGCCTTGAACTAAGCAAGGCCCTCACTTTTGAGGACTTAATGGAGCAAGACAAGCAACGTACTGGCAAGAAGTAAATCCTAGGTTCTATTTGGCCGAGGATGCATATTCTTCTCCACTGCCTAGTATAGTTTTACCAGCATTGTTTGGTGCCAGGGTAAGATCTTGTACATATGACAGTCAGTGTCCACGTAGACTTAGAGTCGGTAGTGTTTTAACGTCGGGTGTGTATCACTGATGTGTGGAGGCAGAGCAATGGGAAAGAGACCCAGAAGAGCATCCCAGTCAGGCGGTGAGGACCAGCCTGTCTAGAGAAGGCCAGGGAATGAATGCTCCAGGCAGCAAAGGACTTGAGGCAGAAGATTATCCCTGGGTGTAAAGCAGTGATAAACGTGAGCTAGAGTTATGACTCAAGGTCATCAAGGGTCCCAGTGTGTGAGAGTCTCTTGGCCTTAAAAAGAATGCATAGTGATGTTTCAGGAGTCGTGGCCAAGGAGGAACAGTAGGTTATACTGGGGCTGAGGTGAGCAATGAATTATAATGAATGACAGCATTGTTGCTTGTTCATGGATTTGCTACGGCGTACCTTCATTGTTAAGGAGTAATCCTAGTTTAAACGGTTAAAGAAATGTAAGATGCTGACTATGTAGCCAGGAGATGACTCAGGATAAAGTTGCTTGGCACCAGGTGTGATCCCCAGGACCCACATGGTAGAAAGAGAAAACTAACTCCTGCACGCTGTTCTCTGACGTTCACACACCCACCTGTGCCACATATACACAAAACAAATAAACATGGTAAGGAAATAGCTTTTAAAAGCCTGCCCTGTGATACTGGCAGCAGCTTCATCTTCTGTTCCCAGCAATTCAAATTACTGCGCGTCTCAGAACAAAAGCCTGTCGTTACGGCAGGTGACTGCAGATGGCATTATTCTGAATCTGCTGTGCAATGCCAGGCGGGATTTTAGGTGAAATGGAGTTTCAAAATCTCTACGGCTGTTTCCAAGCTGTGCTAGTTGCTGGGTGGAAAAAGGAACAAGGGCAGGAACTGAGATACCAGGGAAGATATAGCCCACACCACTTGGTGGTAGTAGAGGTGGCAGAAGCAATCACATTCTAGGTATACTTTGATGGTGGAACCAGCAAGTTTGTTGATGGACTGGTTGTGAGGTGTATTAAGGTCAAGCTGTCAGGGTACCCAATAGAATAGGGGTCTGTGCTCTGGGAAGAGGGTGTGTGTAGGCGCTAACACCAGGGTTCTGTGTGGGATGTGGATTCCAAATTGTCTCTTGGACTTCAAGTAGAGATGTTGAGTGGGCAGTCAGATGTGGCAGGCGATAAGTCCAAAGGGAGATGTGAAGTGTGGATCTACATTTGGGGATCATCACTAAGAACCTGATGTCAAGTGTGGTATGTGCCCCAGGTAAGCAACAAGTGGAGAGTGGTCACAGCAGAGCCACAGCCACTGAGTAAGTAGACAGCGGCTGTAGGAGGCACTAGAAGGGGAAGAGGAGCTACAGGGAGGGAGGTTTCAGGAAGATATACTAAGCTGGATCTGGAAGGCAAGTAAGGATCTGATTAGTACTCTGGGGCCATCATGCTGGGACATTTGCCCTTTGGGGACTGGCAGTGAAGAGCCATGAACCTGGTACCTTGCTAAGCCCTAAAGACCAGGGGCCTTGGGGCTGCCCAGCAGGATTCTGCTTGAGTCTCCAATGAGAAAAGCAGGGGTTCTAAAAATGGAACACTGGCTTGGGAATCAAGGAGCTTTCTTCCTGTGTTACGGATGGAAAAACTGGCCCAGAGAGGACAAGTGCTCTCTCTGTGTCCTGAGGACTGGCCAGATAGGACTCTTTGGCTTAGGACGCATCCCAGCATCCCATGGGTGCTGTGTCTCATCCTTTGCCAAGCCCTGTGTTTTCTCCCATCCTCCACAGGAATGACCCACGAAGACATCGTTCAAGAATCCAAGAAATACTGGCAACAGATGGAAGCCCATGCAGGGAAGGCCAGCAGTGGCTTGGTAAGGCCCAGGATTGGCATTGGGGTAAGGGTGGACACCACAGGAGCTGACCATTTCCTTTTACTGTGACACATGATCCTGCAAGTTGCAATCTTCCCTGTGTTTCTAGAGTTCACGATTTACTACTTGCTTTATTATCAGTGAGGGAGTATCTCTTTCCTATGTGCAGGTATTTTCATATACAAATACACATTTATATACATAAATATTCACACAGGTTTGGGAGGATTGTTTGAACCATCTGGGAGTGAGCTTCAGATAGACCATTTTAAAAAGGGTAATCTGAAGTTGGAGAGATGGCTCAGCAGTTAAGAGAACTGGCTGCTCTTCCAGAGGACCAACATTTGATTACCAGCACCTACATGGTGGCTCATAGCTTCTTTAACTCTTGTCCCAGGGAATCTAGCACCCTCTTCTGGCCTCTGTGGGCACTATAACATGGTGCACAAAAGATACACATGCAAACAAAACACCCATGCACACAAAAGAATAATTTTTTTTGTAATAAGGGTACTTTTTTATATTCCCAGACACCAGAAAATTAATAGAACAGTACCATTCAGATTCTGTGACTTGTCCTCTAAATTTTAGGTGACACACTGTTCCATTGACGTGTCTCTTTCTTCCCCTTTAATTTAGAATGGCTCCTTCATCGGTCTTTGTCTATGTGACTGACTGAGCTTTTCAAAGCCTTGGGTTTTACAGATAATCCCTCCCTGTGGGGTGGGGGTACCTGTTTTCTCCTGCTGCAGCGGCAAAGCCATGGGCTCAGATTCCATATCAGGAGGCATGGTACCTCAAGTTATCCCATTAGTGGTGGTGTCTGTGACAGGTTGTCTGAGGTGCCGCCAACTGTAAAGATCCATGTACTAGAAAGTTATTTTTTCTCTACAGTAATTAGTAATGGCTTCCTGGATTAATAGGGCATGACGGCACATGCCTCTCATCCCAGTACTTGGGAGGTGAGGCAGGAGAATTAGGAATTGAAAGCTAGCCTCAGCTACTTCGTGAGTTTGAAGCTAGCTTGGGCTATATGAGAGACTATCTAACCTGCCACCCTGACCTTCAGAAAAGTCTCCAAGAAGATGCCTTGAGCCCATGTGAATTTCTTGGAGATCTCAGAGTGGTACCCATTGATTATGTTGTTTCTCTCCTGTTCTTCC
This sequence comes from Rhynchomys soricoides, assembly GCA_019843965.1. NCBI lineage: Eukaryota > Metazoa > Chordata > Mammalia > Rodentia > Muridae > Rhynchomys > Rhynchomys soricoides. Next base: position 3,377,200 of record JADRCH010000174.1, read on the forward strand.
TGTGGTCTGACTATTATATAAGCCATAACATTGGGACATTCACTAGATTTGCCCAGTGGCAAATCCCAAGTCCCCTGACATGGTACTATGTGTGTGCCCCACCTGTACCATTCCTACTGTCCAGTCCCCCTAAGATTTATCATGAAGCCCTGCTCAGCATTTACAGCATGGGTATGAGGCTTATAGGAGTTGGCCCCGGCTTCAGGGTGTTGAGTCTGCTGTGTGTTAGACCCTGTATCACCCTGATGCTCACAACACCTTGGGCTTCAAGATCATTGTAACTGTAGATAACAAGGAGTCACTGGCTTAGGGACAAGAGGAGCCAGTGAGTGTAGCACACCCATGAAGGACAACCCTGTTTCCCAGACCAGTCCAGTCTACTGCCAACTTGAAGGAAACCTGGGCTTCTTAACTCCTATGGGGTCAGGATAGAGCAAGGTTGGGGGAGGATCCAAGCTGAGGGGAGGAGCCATTAGGGCTACTTGCTCCTTGGGTCTTCCCTTTCTAGCCTTGCTTGTTCTGTCTTACATGCTGGCCCAGGCATGGGGCTTGTGCCTACTTACTATCTTGACAGTAAAATCAGTAGGTCTGTGAAGCCAAGGGGCTGCCAGGACAAATGCTGCTTGGGTCCAGTGCCTCTGGCTTACCATGCCATCCCTTGAAGAAGCACTAACGCTCTTATCTGTGAGGGGATAAGAAACTGCTCTGAGCTGTCTCTGCTCAGTCAGATGAGAGCAATTCCTGCACTGGGCAGTGCAGGTCACTATTCTGGGGGGAGCTAGCAGGAGACACAAGCACCTGCTCGTCTGTAGGAATTGAGAGCTGCCCAAACAGGCAAACCCACACCCAAGGCCAGTGGGCAGTAACAGAAGAGCAAGTTAGCCAAGCTCACCTCCCACTCTCCAGCTCCCCCAAGTGAAGGCTGGGGCAAAAGCTAGGGAAGAATAGAGGGAAAGGAGCCTCAGAGACTCGCTGAACATCCGGGATGGTCTTGAGTCCAAGGCCAACTTCCCACCTTTGAACTCCTGCTCTCTACAGACTGGGCTCAAGAATGGTTGATCAGACAGGGTACTTAAACCACTGAGGGTGGCAGCTTTGTCACAGGAGAGCCCCTGCAGCCTGAGCTGAGTGTGTGTGAGATGCACATGTATGTGCAGGCCAGAGGAGGTACCAGGTGTCCCCCCTACCACTCTGCCTTTTTCCTTTGGAGGCAAAGTCTCTTGCTGACCCTAGAGCTTGCACTTTCTTGCTAGCCTAGTCCCAGCAAAGTCCTGTTGCTGACCCACTCAGTGCTGTGTGCAGGACCACACCTAGACCGTACCTCAGTGCTAGGATCTAAACGGTGGCCTCCATGCTTTCGAGGCAAGCACGCTTACCTGCTGAGTCATCTGTCCAGCCTTGAGCTGAATTTTGAAGGACATTTTTAGAGTAAGTTACAGGAAGAGCAGAGGAACCGAGGTAGAGAAGACAGCGTGCGAGTAGTAGCATGCCACGCCCCAGCACGGGCATTGCACTCTCTCCATTTCTCACCTGAGTAGTTTACATGCAGCACAGATATGGAGGTACGTAAGATGGGCAGATGACAGGATTTTTTTTTCCCTGCTTGCTCCGGCCCACTCACTGTTGTTTTAAGATAGGTTCTTACTATGTAGCCCAGGATTTCCTGGGACTTACTTTGTAACCCATGCTGGTCTCTTGTGGCAATCCTCCTGCCTTAGCTTCCTAAGCTTACCGGCATTAGCTACCACATCTGGCTATAAATCAAACACTTGCTAATGATAGGTCATAATTTTTTAAAACAATTCTTTGGTATACATATAATTTTATTGTTTATTGAACTGAAAGAAGATATTAATGAATGAGATTAACAGATTGAGTCTTGGCTGAATAGTTAATTACAGGATGTAGAGACAAAACTTCTTGAAATTGAACAGTATTTTGTTTTTATAGTTAACAAATTCAAAATGCTGAGACTATTGTGAATAAACAAAATGGCAGAAGTGTGTTTAGAACTTTGTTGGAAATTCAGTACTAACCCCACATCAAAACTCATGTAATAAATTTTAAAAGTCACAAACGAGGGCTGGAAACTCAAACGACTCAGCCATAAAGAGAGCTTGCTGAAGCTTCTGAGTGTTCCCGTTGGTGGGGCTGTGGCTATGTTCTGCTGCCCTTGGCTATGCAGCTCCTTGCTGCTGTTCTGTCTCAGCTACAGCAGAGAAGAAAGACAAGATGAAAGAGTCAGAGGAGTCAGGTGATGTCATGGGATTTGACGTGTTTGATTAAATTTCTGCTCCCCTACAGATAGAGCCTTTTTATGTATCCTGGGGAGGAAAAAAAAAAAGCGCTTGCTGTCAGGTGTGGTGGCGCACGCCTTTAACCCTAGCGCTCAGGAGATAGAGGCAGGCGGCTCTCAGGACTCAAGGCCACCCTGGTCTACAGAGCTAGTTCCAGGATAGCCTGGGCTACACAGAGAAGCCTTGTGTTGAAAACAGAAAAAAAGGCACTTGATGCTTTTGCCTACAACCTGCTTTTTCTCAAGTGCGATTCCTTCCTCTCAGACGACTATAGCTTGTGTCAAGTTGACAAGACTAGCCAGCACAGCCTCTAACTCAGAGATCTATCTGCCTCCATTGCCCCCATGCTGGCAAGCTTTTTAAAAAAAATATTTATGTGTATGGCTGTTTTACTTACATGCATGTATTTATAGCATATGCATGCCATTGCCACAGACTTCAGATGAGGGGAACCAGAGTCATGGATGATTGTAAGGCACCATGTGGGTGCTGGGGACCAGCCAAAGTCTTCTCTAAGAACAAGTGATCTCAACCACTGGGTCATCACCTTAGCCTCAAACACGACTTTTAAAAATCCGACATTCTGCCGGGCAGTGGTTGGCGCACACCTTTAATCCCAGCACTTGGGAGGCAGAGGCAGGTGGATTTCTGAGTTCAAGGCCAGCCTGGTCTACAGAGTGAGTTCCAGGACAGCCAGGTTTACACAGAGAAACCCTGTCCGGAAAAAGCTCCCGCCCCCGCCCCCGCCCCCCCCCCCCCCAAATCTGACATTCTAATAATGTAACCCAAAGATACACTAATTTAATATTTACATGCTGAGATAGAAGAATAGGAGAACATTTAAAGCCTTTGTTTTCTGGGCCATTGTTTTCCTAAAGCATAGGAAGTCTGTATGTATAGTAAGAACACAACAGTTCACAAGGTACAACAGTCTGGAATCGTTGCCTCGGTCAGGCAGTGTTTCTGGTGTTACAGGGTGTAATACCACAAGTGCAGTGTGTGCATATCAGGTACTTAGAACCAGGGATTTGGTAAACTGACAATATATAACATGGGTAAATGCTGCCAGACACACCTCAAATTCCTTGCATGTCTGATGTTAAATTAATTTCTGCTTGTTGTATTGCCAAATTTTCCAAGCTCCCAAATTCAGTTATCTGACCTTATGGGTTGTGACCACAGTTTAAGGAGCTGTAGAGATTAAGAGCACGTACTGTTCTTTCAGAGGCCCTGAGTTTGAGTCCCAGCATGCCAGTAGCCTATAATCATAGCTCCAGGGATATCTAACCAATGCCTCTGGTTCCAAGGGTACTCATGTACATGCGCACGCGCACACATACACACACACACACACATTTAATTTAAGAATAAAATAGACTAAGACGGTAGCTTGTTCCTTGAATTCCAACACTCAGGAAACAACTGACAGATGTCTGTGAGTTCAAGGCCAGCTTGGTCTCTATAGCAAGTTCCAGCCAGGGATATATAGGCTCCCCTAGTCAGAAGTCATAGGGCCCTTAGCTGAGAGCTCACTGTCTGTCAGTAAAACTGGGCAGTAGATTAGCCAATTTAAGACTGAGTGGTTCTAGGACTCCCAGAGGCCTGGTGGCTACAGCTTCACCAACCCACTCCCCCATCTTCCAATAGGGTACCCCAAGGACACATGGACCCAGCACCTTTGACTTGCAGATGAAGTTTGTGTGTGGTCAGTGTTGGAGGAATGGGCAGGTGGTAGAGCCGGACAAGGACCTCAAGTACTGCAGTGCCAAGGCCCGGCATTGGTAAGCAGGGCACAGTGCAGGTGCTTGGGCAACATGGGACACTGCCAGAGCCACATGAGGGAGGAGGCCAAGACTTAGGAGACCTGGGCTCTGAGAGAGGAAATAAAGCCTCATAATCCCAAGGCTTCCTCTCTGACTCTCCCTAATGACTCCCATTTCTGGCCTACAGCTGGACCAAGGAGAGGCGGGTCCTTCTGGTGATGTCCAAGGCCAAGAGGAAATGGGTGTCCGTGAGGCCACTGCCATCTATTCGAAACTTCCCACAGCAATATGATGTGAGCACTTGTCTGGGAGGGGAGAATACAAGAGGTTGTGGGCCCTGAAAGGCTTTGAACCCTCCAACACATGACAGCCCTGCGCCACTCAGCAGGCTTTCTTTTGCCCACCTACAGCTCTGCATCCATGCCCAGAATGGCCGCAAATGCCAGTATGTGGGGAACTGTTCCTTCGCACACAGCCCTGAGGAGAGGGACATGTGGACCTTCATGAAGGAGAACAAGAGTGAGTGACAGGCTTGTCCTGTATTCCTATATCTGTATCACCTGGTTGCTAATCTCTAGAATACATGCTAGGGCGCTTCCCTAGACCCTGGGCTTCCTGTGAGTGATTAATCCCTCAGGACAGGCTACACAGCAGCAGAGCCTAAGGTTTTTGTGGCCTCCCAAGTCCAGCAGGGATCAGGGTAGAATGGATGGGGAAGCCCCCCTCACCAAGTACTCTGTCCCCTGCCCAGTCCTGGATATGCAACAGACCTATGACATGTGGCTGAAAAAACACAACCCAGGGAAGCCGGGAGAAGGGACCCCCATCAGCTCTCGGGAAGGAGAGAAGCAGATCCAGATGCCCACAGACTATGCTGACATCATGGTAAGCCCTGTCCCCATGCTGAGCCAGGGCCAGTTGGGAGGGCATCCTGGAGGGGCTGAGAGGGGCAGAGGTATGGAAGCAGGCACCCACAAAGCTGTGCATGCAGATGGGCTACCACTGCTGGCTCTGCGGCAAGAACAGCAACAGCAAGAAGCAGTGGCAACAGCACATCCAGTCTGAGAAGCACAAGGAGAAGGTCTTCACTTCTGACAGTGACGCCAGTGGCTGGGCCTACCGTTTCCCTATGGGAGAGTTCCGACTCTGTGACAGGTGCTGAGGGCCGTGTGACAGGGAGCTCAGGGGCAGGGAGGGCAAGTAGCAGGTGGACCTGAAGACAAGGATGTTGGGACCAGCTCCACCTCTTGACTTGGTGTATCTTAGAGATGAGTACAGTACATGGGGTGGGCAGGGTGGAGGGGCGGGTTCAGACCTATCTCTAGCTGGGGTGGGCAGGGTGGAGGGGCGGGTTCAGACCTATCTCTAGCCGTCCTTCACAGCACTGGATCTGATCCTAGAGAGTGCTTCTGTGTCAGGGTGTTCCCTGAACCGGGACCGGAGCTGTCTGGGGAGAAGCATATTTAGGAAGATGGGAAGGCATAGAGTTCAGGCAGTGAGCCTTCTGCCACCCACAGGCTCCAGAAGGGCAAAACCTGCCCAGACGGGGACAAGTGCCGCTGTGCCCATGGACAAGAGGAACTCAACGAGTGGCTAGACCGGCGTGAGGTGCTGAAGCAAAAGCTTGCCAAGGCCCGCAAGGACATGCTTCTGTGTCCACGGGATGATGACTTCGGCAAATACAACTTCCTGCTGCAAGAGGATGGGGACACCATTGGTGCCATCCCAGAAGCCCCTGTTGCTGCAACTGCTACTGCTGCCACCACCACTACTGGGGAGTAGGGCCATGTCTCAGCTATGGCAGAATCCTGGGGTCGGGGGTGGGTTGGGAGCAGGGGACCACCCCATCAGGCAGCCCCCAGTCCACTGGGTCCCTGTCCATCCTTTCCACCCCCAATACCCCAGGTGTGTGTACCCAGGTCATATACTGCAACCCCAAGTGGTCCCAGGATCCTTGTCCTGTCAAAATGGGGGCAGACCCTCCCCAATTCTAGTTCTCCTGGTTGGAGAGGGAGGGGCCTGGCCAGCTTCAGCCTACAGCTTTAAATTCTGTCTGCTCCTAAACGGGTCCAAAGCTCAGGGCTGGGGAGCCTAGGGTCCCCACTTGAATATGCAGCAGGAGGGTCCTTTTTCTTCTCTACCTTCCTCTCTCCCTGTCCCTGGGGGCCAGATCAGGACACAGCAAAGGACAGGAGGCTTAAAGTATGGTCGTGAGATGGAGTTGGGAACACTATACTGGTCACTTACCACCTGGGGCCTCAGTTTCCTGATCTGCAAAAGGGGCAAGGGCTAAGGCAGATGATATCTAAAGCTAGACTAAGCAGTCTAGGTGCTCCTAACGACCATCCCCTGCCCAGCCCTCTCCCTTGTGAGCCACAATTGTAGACCGTACCTCAGCCTTGGAGTCAACACAGCCCACATCCCATTTTACAGAAACAAAAACTGAGGTCTAGCAGGAGGAGTGGTTTGCCCAGGATCTTTAGCCCTCACTGGTGCAAAACTGGGATGTAAACATTGGTCAAAGGACCCCACCCATTAGCAGCTGAAGCCTCTGGGCTCCTCAGTCCCATGCAACATCCCTGGGACCTGGGGGAAGGCTTCTGAGACAAGAGCTGGTCTTCTTAGCTCCATGTTGGGGGATGTTGGGGTCAGCGATGGAGGTTATAGAGAAATGACAGAATACAGGGCACCATGAGCTCAGGCTCTGACAAGGTACAAAGCATGGGGAGGCTCTGAGGCATGTGAAGGGACCTAAGCTCCATGGGCCACTATGGGAAATAGCCTCTCTTTCCTGGGGACCCTCTGGAGTCCTCTCCAAAAGACCCAGCTATTCTGTTATGACCACACCTGTCCCAGCCCCACCCTATGCTCAACCCTGCTGGCTGCCTAGGACCCCAGCCGACCCCCAGCCCATGCCCCCATTTACCATGGCCTCTTTTATCATCTGAAGTATGTGTACATCTTTTCATCCCACCCCCACAGGTAGAGACAGCCTCCCCTGGCACCCCAAGACATTCCAGAATGCTCCACCCCATTGGCACAAAAAGTGGAGCACCCTCCCCCAGAAGGAACCAGAAACTAAGGCTATCAAGGATTGAGACAGAATGAACAGACCCCTGTTTTTCCTCCAGCCAGGGTTGCTAGTGCTCGAGGACACAATGATAGGCACCTGGGCGTAAAGGACCCATTCCTCCTCCTACCACTGCCCAACCTTCCCCCGATAACATGGCATGCACCTCTTCCTCTCCCCTGTCCCCCTTCCCTGACCCCAGCTGGTTAGCACTGCAGAGTTTGGGTGCTGGCAGTGTGTGGCTGGAGGGGAGATGAGACCACATCTAAGGTGGGGCCATGGCCGTGAATGTGGATGACACTTGTTCTCCTGACCTGTGGTGTTGCAGTCTGTTGTCACCAGCCTTGTTTTAGTGTGTATATATGTCGCCCCTGTGATGCATATATACACAGGTATTAAATATATCGCTCTATATAATATTATATATGTGTGTGGTATCCAAGGAATCTCTTCTATTGAGGGCTAAAGATAAAGAATTTGGCACAAAAAAAAACAAAAACAAAAACAAAAAACAAAAAATGCAGACATCCATGTGAATTTTGAGTGCTTATGGGGTCATCTGGTTACTTAGGGAGCTGAGAGTGGAGCCATGGCTCAGATGATTTTGGTGGAAAGGGCAGGTGGCCCACACCTGGGCCCTGCTCTGACTACTAGTTTCCCACAGATCCATGTCTAGAGAGGAATACCAGTGTGCTCAGGAAAAAGGAAGTAATAGTGTTTGTTTCCCACCAGAGGAGAAGGATGAATCCAGAGTTTTTCTGCTGTTTATCTGTCCAGAGGGTCCCTGAGATCTGGGCTCCCTTACATTCTAGACCTGTGTCCCCCACACGGAAGAGAAGAGAAAGACGACAGAGATGACCTAGGGTGGGAGACAACAAAACATCTTAAATGATAGCTGTAGTTAATCAAGGGCCTCTGGTTGGAAGGCTCAGGGTTGAGGCAGGGCCTAGGAGCAAGAACAAGATTGCTCAGTACACATGGAGTGGGGACAGAGGGAGGGATGCTGCATTTCTCAGCTGGGCAGTAATCAATCTAATGGTCCTTTAAAAATGTCTGTATTAAAATTTAAGAATACCACACTTTAATATTAAATATCATAAGGTCTAGTATCTTGATAATAATGTAGATGTTTTAATAACAATTTTTGTCCTTCTTAAAATAAAATGAGAGAGAAATTTGCTTCTTTTAGCCTTTGTTCTAGAGAACTATGACTCTTGTCCCCCAGGTGTCACTCCTGCTCCTCCCCAACGACTGCATGGATTCAGGGGGCCAGGGCTGCCCAGGACTCCTGGGACAGAGCTAGCCCCAGCTGGCTGTGCCTGGGGCAGACATTCCAGGGGGTGAGGGGCAGTATCCCTGTGTACACATGGAGACCCAGCTGACCCAGCTCAGCAGCACCTCCATAGCAAGGACAAGCTGTGCTCTGTACAAGTGGCCCTGTGAGCCACCCTTTGGCAGCTTTCTTACAGCCTGCCTGCTCACAGCCCTTTCTGTGGGACTGCCTGTGCCTCTTGCTTTTACCATCATGTGCCACTCTGCATTCTGTGCCCTTTTTGGGTACAGGCTGTCCAGGAAGGTAAGGGATCATGCCAGGCTTTACAATGTAATCTAGACTGCAACCTTGATCCTCTGAGCCCAAGAAAGACACAAGGTTATACAGGAAAGATTTGTCAACTTTTTAAAAAACTGTTCGAGACTGAGTCTTAATATGTAGCAGTGGATGATACCAGCTTTGAATGTTTGTCCCTGCCTCTGCTTTCCTGAATGCTGGGGTTGCAGACCTGTCACCACGCCCAACAGTTTCCTCAACTTTCAAAGAAGCCTGGGTGTCCAACCTCATGGGGGTGAGTTTAAATTCCCTGGAGTGTGCTCAGTGTACAGTGAGTGCTCATCAGACAGTTCCACTATAGAGCCCTGGCTGGCCTGGAATTCTTTTTTTCTCCTAAGACAGTGTTGTTTTGTTTTTGTAGCCATGGCTGTCCTAGAATTTGCTTTGCAGGCTAAACTCAAACCTGCATGGATCATCCTGTCTCAGAGTGCTGAGTTATAAGTGCATCTACCATGCCTTGCTTGCCAATTAGCTTTAAGCTGTAGGATAGTATGGCCTGGGAGCAAAAGTCCTGGACCTATGAATTCCCTGAAGACAGGAGTCCTTTGGGCCAGGTATACAGGAGGAACTCAAACTAACAAATGATGGGATGAAAAAAGGAAGACATTGCACACTCCTTTAATCCCAGCAAAGACAGGTGGATTTCTGAGTTCGAGGCCAGCCTGGTCTACAGAGTGAGTTCCAGGACAGCGAGGGCTACCCAGAGAAACCCTGTCTCGGAAAAAAAAAAAAAGAAAGAAAAGAAAAAAGGAAGACGTAGGGGCTGGAGAGATAGCTCAGTGGTCAAGAGCACTGACCTCTTCCAAAGGTCCTGAGTTCAATTTCCAGCAACCACATGGTGCCTCACAACCATCTGCAATGGAATCCCATGACCTCTTCTGGTGTGTCTGAAGAGAGTGACAGTTTATTCACATAAAATCAATCAAAAAAAAAAAAAAAAGGAAGACTTAATCCCAGCACTCGGGAGGCTGAGGCAGGCAGATCTCTGAGTTCAAGGCCCGCCTGGTCTACAGAGCGAGTGCCAGGACAGCTAGGGCTACACAGAGAAACCATATCTGGAAAAACAAAACAAAAACCACAATCCTGTCCTTGGGCTGGAGGGCACATGCATGAGCTTGCAATTGGGGCATTCTTTAAAACCAGGAAATTAAAGTGAGTATGCAAGACCTAAGGAGTTGAATCAACCCAATTTCAAATTCCCCTTATTCTCTTCTGATCTTCATTTGGCTCAAGTTAGGAAGCACTACCCACTTGAGTACCCGCCCCATGAGGGTCTTAGGAATACAAGACTACTGAGGAGGGTCTGCAGTCTGACTTCACACCACAACCAGTAGGCACTTACTATTCTGCCTTTTTCCCTTTTTTATTTTATTCACATCTACAGTTCCATGTATCAATGAAACGGGAAGTTCAGAGTGTCTGATAGTCATGCTGTGGGTGATGGCCCTGATGGAACACGGATCTGTTTCTGGCTTTGGCCTACATGATACTGCACTGACATGGCAACAGGTCCTGCACTCTCTGGTTGCTCCTTGGGGCAAGTAGAGGTGCCAAGGATCTGAAGGCAGCCATGTGCCTCTCCAGTGAAGACCTTTGAGCGTTCTGCCAAAACATCTAATAGTCCTCAACCAGGAGAACCTGTGCAGCCTTCTGGGAAAACACCCAAGCCTCAGGAAAGGGGAGCCTGAGCAACTGGACCTGATTCATGAGCAGTAAGCTTGTATTGGCCCCTGTGACATTGCTTTGGGGCTTGGAAGTTAAATATACCCTGCTGGCAAGGGGAGAACAGAAGACCATCGAAGTTCTTAAGCAAGTTCTTAGAAGACCTCCAGGTGGAGGTCACAGCTTGCCTCCAGACAGGTGTAGTGTTGTCATGTAAGAGCACCTTGTTAGTGAACTAGAACAAATATAGTCCGAGTTAAAATGAAGGGTAAAGTGCAGGGATGGAGTCAGGACACTGATTAAAAACTTACAGACCTACACCATCTACAGAAGGCTTTGGACCTCTAAGTCCAGAAACCCAGAACATGTGGGCAATCCAAACCCTTGCCCCTCCAAATGTCATACTCAGCCACACTTCCTCACCACTGCTGCTGTCCCCACCCACTGTGCCTAATCACTGGTGACACTGCCAGCTGGACCCCTTGAATACAAGGGGAGGGTGTCAGTGTGCACTGATCATGGATAAGGCTTCACTAGGTCTATCATTTAGCTCTGAACTGTTTGCAAGGTCTAGTCTGGTGCCATGTACATGGTATTGTGATCAGGATGCCTGGGAGCAGATAAGAATAAAGAATGGCAGCATAACTTGCCCCACAGTTCTGAAGCCTCCAAATTCAGGAAGTATGACCTAGTTCGGTACCATCTGTTGAGGGCCCCTTGCTGAATATCCACGGCAAAGGAGGCAGTACAAGCTTGCTAGTGCAAATCTATCTTCCTCTCTCTTTGTTTGTTTTTTTTAAAGATAGGGTATCTCAACGGGCAATGGTGGCACACACCTTTGATCCTGACACTCTGGAGGCAGAGGCAGGAGATCTCTGTGAATTCGAGGACAGCCTGGTCTACAGAGCTAGTTCCAAGATAGTAAGGGTTACACAGAGAAACCCCATCTTGGAGGAAAAAAAAAATTAGTCTTTCTATGTAATCGTGGCTGTCTTGGAACTTGCTGCATAGACCAGGCTAGCCTCTGCTTGCTTCCCAGGTGCTGGGATTAAAGTTATGCCTGGCTTCTCTCTCCGTGTTAAGCCAGTTTTGTACCAGTTAATGCACTGACCCAGCCTCTGTTTGCAATCACAATGCAACTCAAGCCTGAGCTCCAGCTCCCACCTCACTCTCCCCTCAGATACAGAGCAAAGGGGACTGACTGGCCAGGGCTCCTGCTCACACAAAGAACAGAAAGGAGGGTTCCCTCTATGCTCGCCAGATAGCCTCTGCTGACTGAAACATACAGATATTCAAAAATATATATAACTGAAATTTTACAAGTACATATTTGCAAAAAGAAACATTGGAAGGTTAAATAAAAATACTAAATTTATTATGAGAAGAATGAGGGAGAAGGGTCAGGGGAAAAAACTGCTGTGAAGTATGACCTGTGAGGGGGTGGAGAGATGGCTAATCTTGACTACATCTGGAATCAAATGCAAGCTGACAGACACCCTGTGAGAGACTTTACTGACTGGATCATTGAAGTGGGAAGATTCACCCTAAAGCTGGGCCATACTTCTGGTAGCTTTTTGCCTGCTTGCTCTTGCTTATGCTGGCAAGTTCATCTACTCTGTTGCTGAGGCATCCCTTCAATAGTATTTGAACCCACTTCTTCTGGAGCCTAATGTAGACTGAAGACCAGTAGATTTCTGGGAATCCTTCAGGATTCCAACATCAGACGGAAACTGTTGAGACATCCAGTCTCTCAGGACAGAACACCAGATCCTTGGCTTTTTGGTCATGAGAAAGCCATTGATTGCTAAGCTACCCAGACACACATGTCGTACCATGGTGTGTACACCTACACATACACACAAAAAATAAGTCCATGAAAGTAATAATAAAAAATAGATTTCGTGTGTATGAGCGTTTGCCTGCATATCAGTATGTGCACCATGTGTGTGCCTGGTGCCTACAGGGACCAGGAGAAAGAGCTGGATCACCCAGAAGTGTAGCTAGGGTCGTTGTGAGCTACCACGTAGGTACTGGGAGCCAAACGTGGGTCTTCTGCAAGATCAAGTAGTACTCTTAACTGTTGAGCCAACTCTCTAGACACAATTAAAATATATGTGTGTGTATGTAAAATATATGTATCTCACACACACACATACACACACACACACAAATACACACACACAAACACACACATCCAGAACTATCATAGTCTTTAAAAACAACAACAAGGGGCAGTGGGGGACAGGAGAGGATAATAGAATGGAAGCATATGCTCAAGGTATATTATATATGTGTATATGAAACAATGAAGTAACATAATCGAGGGGCTAGAGCACTTGCCCAACAACATGCAAGGCCCTTAGTTCCATTCCTTGTACTGGAGGAAAAATAAAAAAGGAAGCCTGGCCCAGCCTGGTCATACAAACCTCATCCCAGCTACTTGAGAGGCCAAGACAGAAAGAACACAAGTTCAGTGCCGCCTGGTTCCAGAGTGAGTTCTGAGCTGTGGGTTACGTAATATACAGTATATAATTTCATTAATCTGGGGAGGATCACTCAGGAGGACAATGTGGTAGTTAAAGGACACGCTAAAGGCCTGCGGCAGGGGATGTTGGGGACGTTGCCAGTCTGTGTAAGATGGGATTTGGGAAAACAGCCATAGATCTCTGTGAGATCGGGCTCAGGACAGAAGAGCAAGAGGTTATCATCTGCCCCAGGGTGTCTGAGCTGCAGAAGCAAGCCTGACAGAGATTACTGTGTTCAGTTTTGAAGCTGAGCCCCAGAATCAGTTTCTAGCTTGTTCTAGATTTTTCAGCCTGATCTCTCTGCCTAAATCTGGCCTCTTTGGCTCCACTCTTGAAAGGACGAGGACATGCAAGTGGGCAACTTCACCCATACACAGTCAGCGTCCTGGGGATCACAGCGCACCTGTGGGGAAAAGGAAGGGCCTATGGCAGGTGGTCAACTGCCACTTAAACCTCAGTGATGGACAAAGTGAGGTTTGTCACTCAGGGCAAGCCTGAATCAATTTGGCAGGGCTGTCCCCTTTCAGTAGTGCCCACCTTGACAACCATCCTAGGGACCTATTCTCCTCTTCTTCCCTTTCTGAGAGACCAGAGTCTTGGAGAGCAGGCTTCAAGTTGGACAGATAGTATGAAGCCCCAGCTATGCATCCCACATGTACACATACATGCCTCGCAAGGCTCATGTGCGTGGCACATATACATTCAAACATCCCAACCCCTTGGGACCCACAAGTTTCCATATGAACGGAACGTGCGGTGCTATTACAGCATCTTTTGTGCTCAGCTGCCTGGGATGCTGGTCTAGTCTGTCATCCTTCTTTCTTCTGGCCACCTCTGATTCCAGCCCAGGTTGATTTGCATGGTGTGTGTGCCCTGAACCTGGGCCTCCAGGCCTCCCCCACCCCTCAGCTCCTTGTCTGTGCCTGTGCTCACTTGCTGTGGGCGTGGAGCTCTGCTCACTGTTCTCATCTGGCAGCCCTGGTTATGGCTCCCAGACTGGGGGAGAACTTCCCTTTGCAAAGTTAGATAACAGGCCGGGTTCTCTGTCAGAGGATTGGCGCTGTGGCTCCACGTGCTGCAGCTGGCACAAGGCCAGGTCCGCCCTGCCAAGCAGCAAGAAGGGAAGGCCTGGCTGCTGCCGTAGCTGGCAGGTGGCCGAGCTGGGGGTGGACAGGCCGGCTGGGGCTGGGGCTGCCCATTGGCTGCCTCAGGCTCACACCCCGCCTGCCTCCCTAGCCTGTGGCTCCCCAGCAGCCCCTGCCTCTCCAGCTGCTTCTAAACTCTGGAGCAAGCACCTCCTGCTGGGCCATGTCGAGCTGCAACCAGATTGGAGTGGCTCCTGCCATGGACATGCCTGAGGTCCTCAAGTCCCTGCTGGAGCATTCTTTGCCTTGGTCGGAGAAGAAGGCAGGTAGGAACACAAGTGGTCTATACTGGCAAGGTGCCTAAGTGCCTAAGGGATGGAAGCAGGCACAGGGACAGTAGCAAGATGGGTAGGCAGGGCTGCAATGCAGAGAAGGACCCCAGCATGTATGTGGGTGCCACACCAACTCTGGGGCTGCCCCTGTGCCCACTGGCTTTGGGTGCCATGGCCAGCGTGCAGCTCCTGACAGGTGCTGTGCTCACGTGGGGGCAAGGATGGACTACAGTGCCTGGAGGAGTCCAACTGGAAGCTGATTGCTTCTTAAGCTCCCTCCCTCTGCACGTTGGGGGTGAGCAGAGGAGTGGCAGAGCCAGCAGATTTGGGCAGCAGCTGTGTCTGGAGAAGAGGCTTTCTGCTCACTACTTGCTTGCTGCTGAAGGGCTGAACTCATGGATGGGATAGAAACTGGTTATGTAACAGGACCACAAGCCCCACGTTCCTAGGATACCACAGGCAACCCCAAGGCTAGGGACAAGCAGAAGAGCAGAGTGAGTGGCAGAGGGTCTGGAGGGGGGTAGCTTGGGCAGCCAGTACCAGGTATCTTACAAGTCTTTTTTGGAAAAGTTAAGTGCTTTGGGGAGTTGAGGAACTAATTTAGGGTACTCTCTCCTGATACGTATGTCACCAAATCTCTCAGGCTCAACCAGTTCTTACTACCTTTATCAAATATTTTCCTGCTGGTACTGGGAATCGAACCCAGGCCTTTTGAATGTTAAGCACAAGCTTTGCTACAGCGCTGTGCCACTAGTCCTGCCACCTTGCTTTTACAGGAGACCACCTGTCTCTGCTGTTAGGAGTGACAGGAGGTCAGGGTGTTTTTTTGGGACCCTTTTCAGACATCTGCCTCATTCTGTGCTGGCATCTGATATATCTCATCCCCATGGTGTCTCCCCTCTCCCCCCCCCCACCGGACTTCTTCCTGCAGGGCTCTCCAAAGGACAGCCCCTGCATTCCTTTCACCCTCTGGATCCAGGAATGGGCTTAATTTTCTTAGCTCTGGGAAGGCAGGACAGCAGGCTTTGATCCTGAGAAATGTTGTCTGAGGTAGTAGGTTTCCCCAAAGCTCATGGCAGGGTCCTCCAAGGCCTTCTATGGATCTTTGGACCCCGTTCCTTTAGACCACAGCCTGAGGTTTCTAATACTGAGGCATTCAGATGCCCTCCTGGCAGGCACTAGAGAAGGTGTTCCTATGTTTAATAGCACAAAGGAAGTCAGATGCTCAGCAGGAGAAACCCATGTCTACATCTCTGGGAAAGACCCCTGACAGATAGATGAGCCTCAGCTAGGGTCCATACCCACAAATAGGCCACAGAGAGCTTTTTGCCATCTCTGGGTGGAAGAATCTTCAAAATGTAAATTAGATCCCTTCCAGTCCTGCAGGTACCAGGGAAGATGATGCCGCATCCTCATGACCCCATCCAGCTGTCCCAAGATGCCTACTGCACCGCAGACAGGGTCAGCTCCAGATGCAAAGGGGTTGACCCAGAGCACTGTTATTTGCATGAGACTAACAATGCCTTTGAAATGTGGTAGCAACTACTGGTCACTGGCTCCTAGATGGTGTGCAGAGCCCAGCAAAAGCTAAAATTCTCCATCCCTCATATGAGGGCAGCCAGGGCCCTAGGGGACTTGCCCAAGGTTTTACCAATATTGGGCAATCTTCTGCCTGAGGATTAGTTAGCCCAGTATAGCTGGGTCTTAGGCCTGAGTCTTGGACAACCTGTCACTCCATGTGGTACTTCATTGAACAAGTCATCCCACAGGACTGACAGCAGCTGTGTCTAACTTGGGAGAAAAAATGAGGGGAAAGTGGTGGAGGAGCCAAATATGTCACAAAGCCTCAACCCATGTTACTACTTCCAACCTTCAGTTACTACTCCCCAAAGCCCCCAGACCTCCCAAAGCACTTAAATGTTTGCCTGAACAAGTGCACGCCCACCACCTCTGTCAAGTACTTTACAAGTTCCTGTTGTGTTTTTTTCTGCCCATTTCCAACCACTCTGCCCTTCATCTCTGCAAGAGATGGGTTTCTCCTGGAAGACTGCAGAATCCTTACTTTCTCTTTTCTTCCTCTAGCCCAGATACTCTGCAGCACAGCCAAGTCACATGCAGGGTGTAGCTAAGTTCCAACGGGAAAGAATTTCAGAAGTGAGCAATGCAGAGTGTGAGAAATTCCAGGTGTGCCCTCCAGAATGCTCTCCCACTGCTGTGTGTTCTGTTTTCTAGTTCAAAGACACTTCCCAGGATCCACTGGAGCTCCTCTGGCAGCTCCAGGGCCTGCTGCATCCTGCACAAATTTCTACCTCTCTCTGGTTCCCAAATAGGTAGATTCCTGATCTGTACTGACCAGACTTGAGACTCCCTTGGTTTCATAGTGGCCTTTGCTCTGAACCACAATTCAACCAGCTTCCCTACACCATTTTGCAGTCTCTGACTCAGTTTCTCACCTCCCTCTCTGAGCCTGTAAAACTTCTGCTTCCTGTCTCTGCTCTTGCACTTTCCCCAAAGATTCAATTTCAGAGATCATCCCATCTGCTTTGTTCTTATTCAACTTCTTAAAAGATCTTGACCTCTACCTCCCTCATCTACATGGCCTTGACTGTGCTCACTGGCATACCATCTACCTTTCTGTCTTCTCCACTTACCCAGGCCTCCACTTACAGGAGCCTGAAAAACTTTAAAGTCAAACTTGGCAAGAAAGGGCACTTCTGGACAAGGCCATAAGAAGCAAAGCCTTAAAATCAGGGTCAAGATGTGATCCCTGATTCTACTGCCCAATGAGCAGTCTAGCCTTTTTAAGAAGGAGGAATGCTGCTGATGCTGGCTCATGGCCAGGACTAAATGCGCTGTCCCACATGGAAGTGTTTTCAAGTGTGACATCCCATGAAGCTCTCTCTCAAAGGCCGAGGACAGTGTGGCTTGGTCTCCGCTCTTCCTACCTATAACCTGACCCTTGTCTCCTTACGTTCACCTCCCTTTAAGGAACTGGATGTTACGGGATTGTGCACACACAGGGCTATTTCCTTGGAAGTGCGGGTGAGACTGCTGGGGTGTGATCCATCAACCCTGCTCCAAGCCCAACAGCTCTACTATAGCACAACAGACAGAACCTTATGGTTATTTGCTGGGCTACAACAAACTAGTAGAGGGGGAGGGGCTCACTCCAGTCCTCTTGGTGAACTGAAGTAAACAGGCGGAGGAGGGTGGACTCCATGCAGCCTGGGCTGACCCAAACTTGGTCTTATGAGGCCTGTCTGAGGACTCCCACAGCCTGGGAAACCAGAGAAAGCATGGTGCTTGCTCAAGAGGGAGGAAATGACACAGGGCCTCTACCAGCAGGATATACTGCGTAATTTACTCCTGCTAAGCGGTGTATCTTCCCCATTCTTTTAGTGAAAAATGAACTCAGAGAGCTTGGCCACCTCAGAGCAAATAGGTGGAGTGGCCCCTTTCCTTTCCTTCTACCTTAGGCTAGGACCTTGTTCTCTGTCGCACCCTACCCCCATTAGAAACATGAAAAATTCGTCTTCATCAAGTGCCAGACACTGGTGGCAGTGTCAAGAGGCACCCCTTCACGGTGGCTTTGTATCTGGCCAGATCCCAAGTAAGGCTCCTAAAGGAATGACCTGAGTCTCTCAGCCATTCTTGGGAGCATGTGCCAACCATTCCTACATCACTGTGTGCAGCACCATTGCAAGGGAGTCTGGTTTTCCATTCTCCAATGAGAATACTGATGGTCCAGAATGGGAGGGCCACACACTTGTCAGTGAGGTCACCAGCTCCTGCTTCCAGGCCTATCCACTGAATTCCCTGGTGTTGGAAGCCATGTGGTATTTCTTGGTCATCTAGTTACTCATTATAGCTTAGTGAGCATTTGCTATATGCCTGTAGCTCAGGCATGGATGAGACAAACACTGTTCTTGCTTAACTAGCACTGGCAACCCAGTGAGAAAAGAGCAATTATGGGTCCAACTGGCCTTTCCAAGGGAAGATACTTAAGCTAAAAGCTAGAAAGTGAGGCAGAGCTAACTTGTGAAGAACTTTCAGGGTATAAGGAAAGTACCTCAAAGGCCTTTGCCTTTGTTTGCAGCACAAAAGGCCATTGGTGCTGCAGAAGGCGACCCATGGGGAAGAGTGTGCATGTGATGTGGCTGGAGAGATCCCAGGGACAAGACCTCAGAAGTTGAGCCCTATAGCCTGCACTTATTTCTGTATCACCAACAGAACTTCAGCTAGGGAAACCAAACTGTCAGGTGGTGTCAAACACTGCCCAGGCTGGTTGTGGTGGGGGAAGGTTGTTCTCCATAGTCATGGCATTGCTGGGGCAGACTCTTGAGAGTACTGAAGGGAGAGGCAAGAATTTAAAGAGGCTCCACCCACCACTTCTACCCTAGAACACATTCAGACCAAAGTACAAAGCACAGAGTCACAGTTTCCCAGCCACAGGTATGTGGGCTACACAGAGAGTTACTGGCAAGGCTGGTGCTTGGGACTTGTCAAAAGAACGGCTAGTGTTTGTTCTTCCAGATTCCACCATAAATCAGACACATGATTGGTAGTTCATATTAATAACATTCAAAATGTATAAGACTTGGCTCTAAAATGTTTTAACCTTCTTACCAACACCAAACAGAGAAAGCAAGTCAATAAGTATGTATTACTACTCTGAACAAAGCATTGTGCTTGCCAGCTTTTAGTATTGGCTTTCTAGAACTCAGTAGTAGCCTTAACATTGGCCTGCTTTTTGCACATTCCAGGTTCTTATACCATTTGTTAGTTCTTCTAGATGCTGAGTGATCAAGATCACTGTGGGGTCCAGGCTATGCTTAGCATATGCTTCACTCAATAGACTTTCTAACTTGGGTTGGTCATCAGGTTTCTGGCTGAAAAGAACAGAATCTAAAACTCTTCCTGTTCTGGTAAATAACATTTCTCACCCCATCCTGGCTCTGGTTTAGACTCAATAGCCTATCCTTATCACCACACACAAAACAACTCCTGAACCAACACATCCTGAATGGAAGGAAGAGGCTGGGTAGATGCCCACCCATCCATTTCACATATTACATAGGTGGGTACCTGCCAGTGCTTATCACAGATAATCTCCACAGCTCCCTATTCAGGAGGATTTTCCATCTGCTTCCCAGAGGAAAAAGACTGAGGCTTGGAAGCCATTTTCACAGTGCTATAAGCAGGTCACTGGCTCAGAAGAAGGTCTCCTCTCAAGGCCAGAGTCTCAGCTGCTACAGACATCCTGAGGCAGGCATTGTAATGAAAAACTATTACTGGTCTGTCGAGGCAATACCTTTAATCCTTTGAGAGGCAGAGGTAGGTGGATCTTTGAGAATCTGGGGATAGCCTGGTCTACAAATAGTGAATCCCAGGCTAGTGCAGAATACGATCCTGTTTCAAACCCACCCTCACTAAAACCAAAAACTCACTCACTATAATTGACCAGCAAGATTGCTCAGTTGGACAAAGCACTTGTCACTAGGCTTGACAAGTTTAATTCCTTGTAACTATGGTAAAAGGAGAACCAGCTCCCAAAAGTTATCCTCTAGCCTTCATATGTTTACTACGACATGCGTGTGTGTGTGTGTGTGTGTGTGTGTGTACACATACGAAAGCACTAAATAAGTGATTAATTAAAAACTATTAGTAAAGACTAGGGATGTACCTCAGTTAGTAGACTGCTTGCCTAGCATGCACAGAGCCTGGGTTTGATTTCCTGAACCCCATAAATTGGTGCTGGGGATACATGCCTATGATCTTAACACACAAGAAGTGGTGGCAGAAGGACATAAATTCAAAGCCATCCTCATCTACATATCAAGTTTGAAGCCAACCTGGGATCCATGAGACCCTATCTCAAACAAACAAAAAACTCAAATTTATTGGTGCAAAATAGTGTGCTGCTACATCATACTTTTCTTTCTTTAAAGACAGGGTTTCTCTGTGTAGCCTTGTCTGCCCTGGAACTCACTATGTAGACCAGGCTGGCCTGGAACTCATAGAGATCTACCTTCCTCTGCCTCTGCCTCCCAAGTGCTGGGATTAAAAGTGTATGCCACCACACCCAGCTGCCACACACTTTTAAAGTGTAACCAGGTACTAACATGTTCATCTGTGGGAGTCTATTTCTTTATAGGGCTTTCACACTATGGCAATTAGCAAATTACTTCTGACAACATTTACTCCTCTACTCTGAGGCAAGGTCACAGCTAGCACCATAGCAATGACAGGAGACATTGGCAGAAAAGGCAGCTGGGTTCTTGAGGTCAGTTGGAGAAAGAAGAGAAAGTAATGTCCCTGCCTTCAGGACAGCATTGATTGCTGCAATCCCCCACAGCTTGCAAAGAAGCGCTAGAGGGAATAGACCTGTAGTGCTCCTTCGGAATGTGGTACATCCATCTTTTGAGAAGGCCTGTTACCTTCCTGCATCCTAGTCACTTGCTTAGTTAAGCTGCTCCAGGTTGGTTATCCATCAGATTTGTGGGTAGCTATAACTCAAAAGAGGGAGGGAGGGTAAGGGTAAGGGAAAAGAGGGGGAAGGAAAGGGAGAGAGAATGAGAGCAGGCGTGGGACTCTTCACTTCTCCCTGTGTGTCATCTCCGTTATAGACAGATAAGATGCCACTCTTACTTTATCAATCCTCCTCTGCCACATTAGGAATTGTTCCCCTTCTCAGCAGTGTAAGACTTAGCCATGAAGATGTACATTTCAGTCTAGTCTAGCCAGTTCCTCTATAACCAAAGTACTTGGAGATTTGTATTTCTTTTTAAAAATATTTTTTTCCTTTTTTTTTTCTTCTTCTTCGAGACAGGGTTTCTCTGTGTAGCCCTGGCTGTCCTGGAACTCACTCTGTAGACCAGGCTGGCCTCGAACTCAGAAATCCGCCTGCCTCTGCCTCCCAGTGCTGGGATTAAAGGTGTGCGCCACCACTGCCTGGCCTTTTTAAAAATATGTTTTAAAAATATTATGTGTGTGTGTGTGTGTGTGCAGAGGAATTATTGTGCTCATGGAGGTCTGAAGACGATTTGTGACTTAGTCCCTCCTGCCATCATACGGTACCCAGAGACTGAAGTCTGGTTGTCAGACTTGGCAGCAATCACCTTTCCTCCATGAGCCATCTTGCTTACCCAGCTTTTCTTTTCTAGAGTTTCATACGTTGCTTCATTTTCTTGGAGTTGCTCTTTTAATTTATTTCTAAAAATCTCTAGGTCAGTTTCTCCTAAAGATATCCTAGATACACACAAAATCCCTCCTAATGGTTCTGCAATGCCTGTTTCTGTGCAGTTTCCTCTTTCCACACTGGATTTATATCCATCAATTTTGATTAAATTAGGAAAGATATTTGCATGGGAACACCGTAGGCTAAATCCCTCTTCCTCCCCATTTGACAAAAATAAGAACCAACTGGAGAAATGGAACAATGGGCTGGAGGCATCAGGTTCAGAAAACGATCATCATCACAAAAACTTGTACTTTGGATTCATAATCCATCATTCTATTCCCATGGCTACCCGACATCCTCTTCCTTTAGGTCTACTCAACTTTCTTTTTCCTCAGGTCCTAACACAATTCCGACTCCATGCTCTTTTAGCTATCTATTGTGGTGTTCCGTACCTACGTATGAACCACAGGCTGCCTTTCAGTCAGACTCAGCTCCACCTTCGAAGGCAGGGAGCCATGGGAGGAACAGAATATAAACAAGCCAAGTCCCTGCCCCTCTGGGAGCTTAATCCCAGAGCGTCTAGTATTGTCTAGGCTTGAAGCCGAGTATGACTTGTATTTGCAAAGAGGTACAAAGTTCTGCAAGCCATCTTGAAGGTTTGTACACTCCTTCACAGCTCACAGGTTTCCTAAGGAACACAGGA
Source organism: Rhynchomys soricoides (assembly GCA_019843965.1). Classification (NCBI taxonomy): domain Eukaryota; kingdom Metazoa; phylum Chordata; class Mammalia; order Rodentia; family Muridae; genus Rhynchomys; species Rhynchomys soricoides. Next base: position 3,399,426 of record JADRCH010000174.1, read on the forward strand.
AGTATGCTTTGTTTTGTTTTTTAGTTTTAAGAAAAGGAAATTCGGAGACGCCCCGAATTGCGGAGACTCTAGTTCAATGAAATTTTAAGACTGAGGAAATGGGCTCCAGTAGAGCAACTGGATATTCCCAAGGTCACAAACGAGCAGCTAGTAGTCGGAAGTCTGTCCCGACTCTGGTTCGTGGGTAGGTCTCAAGAATGTGCTCTCCGTACTAATGTTTATTCTGCAACCACGCCTGCTCCCAATCCCTAAATCAGTGGGCAACCTGACACCCGCTTGAGCGGCGGAACTTGGAACCCGCCTGCCCTCTGCTAACCTCGCGCTGAGCGTGGGAGGAGCGCTGGCTGGGCACCCACGTCCTAGTCCCCTTACCCCGGGTAGAGTCCGCCAAACAACAGAACAGGCCACCAGCCCTGGCCAGGCCCAGGCCAGAGCCAGCCCCGCCCCTCCGCGCCGCAGCCGCACGTGCAGAGCCTCGTGCAATCGCGCCGGCCCCGCCCCTTTCCCCCATTGGCTGCCGTGAGCCTTTCCCTCACTGACCCGCCCCATGAAGTTCTACTCTGCTGGCCCTCCACGTGACCCTTGAGGCTGGGCCCTAGCGCCCATCTCCGCCTTCCTCTGAGGTAGCTTCTCTGAGAGGAGGAGAAGGAGGATGTAATGGACTGGGAGGAAACTTGTAATCACAAAAGTGGTGGCGAAGGGGACGCGACTAACCAAAAAGAACAGGGGTGCTCCACAGAAGGCCCCGATTCTCCCAGGCGGGCGGAGCGATATTCCTCACCTGGCCCAGCACGTGTCTACATCGTTTGGTTCCCACAGCCAATCCCAGCTTGAAGAGCTGTGCCCGCCCTCAGGCAGAGCGCACCAATCGGAAGCCACGCTCCGGGACCGCTGGCTTGGCCTTATGAATAATGAATGAGCCGGAACCAGTCCGCGGGAGGGGTGCGGATGGAGAGAGGCGGGGGTGCGGTAGCGCGTCTGCGCAGTGCTGCCCGTGTCAGCAGCTGCGGCGGGTCGAGCCGCTCCGGCCCATCTCTGGGTGCGGGCGGGGGAGGCGAGGCGCACGAGTGGGGCGCGGGGCACGATGTCCGACGCGGGCGGCGGGAAGAAGCCGCCTGTGGAGCCTCAGGCAGGGCCGGGCCCGGGGCGTGCAGCCGGAGAACGGGGCCTGTCGGGCTCCTTCCCTCTGGTCCTGAAGAAGCTGATGGAGAATCCCCCGCGCGAGACGCGCCTCGGTGAGGGGGGGCGGCTCGCGAGTGTCTGGGGGCGGGGTTTCTGTAAGGGCGGGGCCTTGTGGGGGCGGGGCGGGCCGGTCAGAGGTCAGGGTGAAGCGGTCCAGTGGAGTGGTGGTATGCAGGTCCCGAGGTGACTAGGGGCCTGCTAGTCTAGGCCTCTAGCCCAGAGAGAAAGTCGGAGGATGATCTGGAAAGGACGGGTCAACAGAATTTTGCAAGGAAGCAGCTACTTAGATGGGGCTGCCTGCATCCAAATCCCTGGGATGCTGCTTGCCTTAAAATGCGGGTTCCTGGGCCTCACCTAGTCTGCGGATCCTGAGACAGAGCCTGTATTTTAAGAAGCACTCCACTGCACCCTCGTGGGTGCAGAGTTCACCACCAAAGTTTGAGAGGCCCTTATCAATGTAGCAGATGGCCTTTGTATGTCTTTGGCCCTTCCTGGAGGAGGACGATTTTACTCTCTAAGAGTGGACATTGAGCAGGTCCACTGTGGTGCTTTACTGGAAATGCATCCCTGGGACGCTGCTGAGGTGCAGATGAAGGAGGCGGTTTGAATTGAGGGTCAGTAGTGTCTACCAGTTGATTTTAAATCAAAGCCTGGTTAAAAAAAAAATAAGGGGATGAAGGATGGACAAAGTAGGGCTGTGATGAAGGTTAGAATGTGGCCACTGAGGTCCTTCTCCTGGTTGACTGTTGGGAATCACAGTAGCAGGACCAGGGTTCATCTAATTGCCCAGGCCACAAGAGTCCCTGGGGCCTTGTGTGGAAAGCAGACTTGGCCTGGGTATTTGGCCTGGAAGAGCAGCAGGACTGCTACTTATTGTGGGGTTTTAGGTCCATTGGGGTGTGCTTTCAGTCTGAGATCTTCCGATTTTCAAGAGCTCAGCTTAATTAGAGTATCTGGGAAGGCATTGGCTTTTTGTGGATTGCCTGTACTAGGGAACTCATTTCCCTTTCTAAAATGCCGTTTTTTCTTTTCCTGGGTGTGTTTGTTCCCCAGGCTGCTATGCTTATGGTTGTCACGGTTGCGTTATAAATAGCTTCTGTTCATCAGGTGAGGCTAGATTCTCTCCTCCTGCCTCAGGACCTCATGTGCACAAACCCTTTGGTTTGTATGAAGGTGATGCTTCGCTCCATATCTGAGTGTAAGAAAAACTGCAAGGGCTGGTGCTCACATCTGGCAGCTCTTGCTTAAGATTACCAGAGAGTAGCAGGCCATACAGGGATTTTGCCTTCCATTTGCACATACTCACAAAGCATTTTGACAGTCTTGTTTGGGTTATTATCTCCACTTTGTAGGAGAGGAAAGTTGAGAGTCTTGAGAGGCATAGATGGTTTCTCAAGGTCACATGGGTGGGCCTTCTGGCTCTTCTTGGTTTGATGTTCTTTCTGTTGCAGCAAAGTGGCGACCACTGGGGTCAGTCCCTGTGTTTTAAGTCCTGGGCTCATCAATCATTTACCTTTTGACCTTACGAACACTGAATGAAAATAGCCTGATTGTAGTGGTACTTGCTTCAATCCCAACCCTGGAGAAGTAGAAGCAGGGGGATCACTAGTTCAAGGTCATCCTCTGATGCACATCAAGTTTGAAGTCACCCTGGATTTCATGACCCTATCTCAGAAAAAAAAATTGTTTTAATTGCTTTGGTCAGGCAAAATGTGGAACTTCCTGTTGCTTGTCCACCGTCAGGCTGCTTTTTATCCCCTTCCTCTTACCTCTTTTGATCCTCAGTCACTCCACCCGACTGGTCCAGCCATTTCTGAACAGAATGTGCACTTGGAGAAATGGGCAGAGAGGCCATCTGGACCATGCAGCCCACAGGCTGGGAGTTTTGTTGCCTCCCAGTTGTTTTTAAATCAAAGCCTGGTTTTAAAAAATTAAATTAAAAAGGCAGTCATAAGAATTCATGTTAAATCATATTACAAGCCATGAGCAAGTTCTGCTTATGAGAACCTCTACCTCACGGGGTCTGGTCATTGTTCTTGGACTAATAGGCTGCCTTTTGGCTGTCTGGTCTTGGGACCCAAGCATGACTGCTTTTTCTCCAACATAATATTTGATGTCTCTCTTTGTCTCCTTCAACTTTGAAAACCCATTATGAACATGTCAGGATTTATCTCCCACCTCTCTGATGAGCCTCCCTCTCACTCTGATTTCCTTGTCACGTTTCTCTGTATTTTTTTCTTAATTGCCCTCTCTTGAATATCCATGTGCATAACCTTCTGACTGAGACGTGGGGGATTTGATCTTCACTAATTGATTAGCTTTGCTTTGAACAGAACAGTTTTTCTTCTTCAGCTCCTCCCTTCTCCATCCTCCCAGGAAACCTGCCTCCAGTCTTTTCTGCTTATTCAGGGATAAAACCTTCTAAACTGGTTGCTCTGAAAAGAGCTCCAGATCCTCTCATTTCAGTCACCTGAAGCCAATCTGTCTGAAAGTCCAGCATTCTCCAGGCATTACAGAGTTTCCCATAGCCACTTCTTAGCCTCTTTGTTGTCCCCTGAAATCTGGAACTGAATCCAACACAGTCCCTGCCCTCAGTGAGCTCATAGCAATAAAGAATGTGTACTGTGTACCATGTACTCAGTAATAGTCATTTCCACGTGCTGTCTCTGTTCTTCACGAAAGAGACTGGTGACAGTGAAACATACCAAGACTCAGGTTAAGTAACATGGGTCTGGTCACATGTCCCACAGCTAGTGGGTAGCAGCCCTGGGTTGCTATGGAGAAACATAACTGCAGGGAAAAAGACAGGGGAGCCTAGAGGTTATAGGCTTAAGGATCTCAACCCTTTCCACACTAAGATATCAGGAAAGGTCAGAAGCACCACTTCCTTCCTTATGCTTCTCCGATACTTGCCTGCCCACAGTCTATTTTGCATTAACTCTGGGACCATCTCATGCCTCAGAGTATGCAGCTAGCATCTCATAAAGGCCAGACCCAGAAGATAATGTTGTGCCACTCCCTAAGGAGATCAGCCTGCCTGGTTCAAGAACCAGAGTACAGTGAGAAGACAGGATGTGCTCTTGAAATGTGTGTATGGGTTTGGATGGAGACAGACCTCTTGAGAAAGATGGGTCTTCTCCAAGGTTCACTGTCCCCATCATGGGATGAGTTATTCTCTTGTGTGGTGTCTCATCATAGATTTTGTTTGCAGATAAGGAAAAGGGGAAGGAAAAGCTGGAGGAAGACGAGTCGGCAGCAGCCAGTACCATGGCTGTCTCTGCCTCCCTCATGCCACCCATCTGGGACAAGACCATCCCCTATGATGGCGAGTCTTTCCACCTAGAGTACATGGACCTGGATGAGTTCCTGCTGGAGAATGGCATCCCTGCCAGCCCCACCCACCTGGCCCAGAACCTGCTGCTGCCTGTGGCAGAGCTTGAAGGGAAGGAGTCTGCCAGCTCTTCCACTGCATCTCCACCATCTTCCTCTACTGCCATCTTTCAGCCCTCGGAAACCGTGTCCAGCACAGGTTGGTGACAGGCCTATGGCAGGCCCACCTGTCTCATCTAAGGAGCCCAATTCCCACTGAGTTCTGCTGTCCACACTCCTGTGTGCCCCTTTCTGAAGCAGGTTCTGGTGAGCTGCAGACTAGAGGAGCCCTCTGTTCCCCACTCTTGAGTACTGTCTGTAAGGCTGGGGATAAAACAGTCACCCTGGCAGCAGTTGGTGTTCCTCTCCTGGGGCGCTGCTCAGGATGCTGGAATGAGTTCCCAGGCTGCAGCTCCACAGGAGAAGTCCCACTGTGCATTTGATGCTGTATTTTGCCCAGAGCTTCTTGGGAGGTTTAGGCAACACTACTAAACGTCACTGTCACTATCCTTCTGAATGTATGCGCTAACATTTACTTAGGACTTATTCTCTGCCCGGCTTTAACAAAGAGTCATCAGAACAGTCTTACAAGATTAGTTGTACTATTATCCCTGTTCTGTAGATGAGGAAACCGAGGCACAGAGAAGTAAGATACTTGCCTAAGTCACGCAGCTGAAAGGGACTGAAGTAGCATTTGAACCCAAGATGCTCATCTGCATAGGCAGGTACTGCTTAGGCACTAGCACAAATGATATTCCCACTGCTTTAAAAAAACAAAACAAAAACAAAAAAATCCTTCAGGATCTAAAGGCTGTTTTGGCTTGGGGGTTGTTTTGGGGGTGTGTGTGTTAGGATTTTGTTGTTGTTGTTTTGTTTTGGTTTTGGTTTATTTGCTTTCATATGTGAACATAAACCCACCGGGGAAGATTTGTCCCCCTGTTCAGAAGCCATGCAAAATTTCTTTACCCTTAGCGACATGATGGCAGATATCTCCTGGGACCCACCCACAAAGCTCTCATGGTATGTTTCTGTTTAACTTTTCAAAAGGGAAATTTTTCAAATAAAATATAAAAAGTAAGAAGTTGGAGTATATATCACTGGTAGAGCATTTTACTATGTATCTAAAACATCCTTTTATTTTTAATTATGGGGGGCTAACACATGGATGCTGGGAACTGAACTCAGGTTAACTACAAAAGCATCACATGGTTTTAGCCACTGTATCTCTGCAGCCCCAATATATCTGTAATTCTTATTGCACAGAAGGCTGAGGCAAGAGGATCACAAGTTTAAAGCTAGTCTAAATAACATAGTGAGACCCTATCTCAAAAAAAAAAAAAAGGACTGGAGACGTAATTCAGTGGCAGAGGGCTTGCTTAGCATGCACAAAACCTTGGGTTCCAGGCTGGAGAGATGGCTCAGAACTTTAGAGTATTGGCTGCTCTTCCAGAGGACCCAGGTTTGGATTCCCAGCACATACATAGTGGCTCACAACTATCTCTAACTATCCAGTCTCAGGGCATCTAACACCCACTTCTGGCCTCTTCGGGTAACAAGTATGCATGTGGTATACAGACAAACGTGCATAGACATAAAATAAATATTTTTTTAAAAGCCTTTCTTGGGTTTCTTTCTCAGCATGCAAAGTAAACTTTAATTAATTAAGTAAAAAAGACAAAGGAAATGGGTTGGAGAGATGGCTCAGCCATTAAGATCACTTAGTGTTCCTGCAGAGAACCTGAGTTTGGTTCCCAACACCCACACTGTATCTCACAACCATTTATAACACCAGTTCCAAAGTATTCGACAGTCATGCACATAGTGTACACACATGCATGGAAGTAGACTGCTCATACACATAAAGTAAATAAACCTAAAAAAAGAAAAAAGCAGAGAGATGGCTTAGTAGTAAGTCAGCAAATCATTTGGGCAGTTCAGACCCTTAGCACTCTGTGGGCATGGCACTGCTAGTGTCAGACATTGGCTAGCCAGCCAGTCTGCAGAGACAAGTCAAGTTCAGTGAGAGACTCTATCTCAAAAAAATAAGGAAGAGTGGACTGGCAAGATGGCTCAGCAGAAAAAGGAATTTTCCATGAAGTCTAATGGGGTGGTGGGACTCAAACTTGGGTCCACTGTATGTATAATCAGGACAGCTGAGCCCCAGGACCCACACAGTGAGAAGAGAGAAACAGCTCTTGTAAGTTGTCCTCTGGCCTTCAAACATGCTCTGTGCTATGCGTGCAGATGCACACACTTAGAAATAAAAGTGAGAGAAGGGTTTAAACAGGTGGAGTGACTGAGAGACACCCAGCGTTAAACTCTGGCCTTGACATGTGCATGCACACATGTATACACATTAAACAATGTGGGATTGACAGTAAATCACAGAGATCTGCCTGCCTCTGTCTCTGCCTCCTGTGAGCTGGTAATAAAGGCGTGTGGCACCATACCCAGGAAAGCTTTTTAATGAAGTATGTATGTATAAATGTACAGCTCAGTGGATCCTCACAGCGTGGACCACCCATGTCAGCACTGTCCAAACCAGGATACAGAACTCTGTTGGTATCCATGAAATGCCTATGACTCTAGACATTTGGCATCTCAAAGGTAATCACGATTTCTATCACCAGAGATTACATTTATTAATAGCTGAGCTTCTTATCAATAGAACTGCTCTCTGTTTTGTTTTTAAATATTACAAGTGGGTTCCCAGTACTCTGGAAGCAGAGAGAGAGGATTGTCACAACTTGAGGTCAGCCTGGTTTATAAAATGAGTCCTAAGCCAGCCTGGACTCCATAGACTGAATTCTAGGACAGCCATCAGAGTTACATATAGAGACCTGGTCAGCAAGGGTCAGGGTCACCAAGATGGCTCATCAGTAAGGATACTTGCCATCAGGCCTGAAGACCTTGTGGGAGAGAACCGACCTCTACCAGTTGTCTTCTGACCTCTGTCTGTGTGCGTGCACACTTGCGTGCAACCCCGCATGCTTGCGCGCGTGCACACACACATACAAAGTTTGAGCAGAGGATGCAGTGCAACAGTCAAGTGTTTCCCTTGCATTCAGGGTCCCAGGTTTAATCCCCAGCACCGTACATGCACACATAATAATAATTGTAAATTCATTGCATCACTGCCCTTTCATTCATAACTTTGTGTATTTATATAATATAAATTATGTGGGCGTTTTTAATGTCTTAATGTTAGCAAAACATGCTGGGCATGGTGGCACACACTTAATTCCAGCACTTGGGAGGCAAAAGCAGGCAGATCTCTGAGTTTGAGGCTATCCTAGTCTACAGAGTGAGTTCAAGGACATACAGAGCTGCCCAATAGTGAGAACTTGTCTCAAAAACTAAAATAGTTTCACAGAACATACTTATAGAAAGCTGGGTATGTTGACTTGTACCTGTGATCCCAGTACTCAAGAAACTAAGGCAGGAGGATTGCCATGAATTCAGGCCAGCCTGAGCTACATAGAAAGGTAGATATGAAACTAAAAGCCTTTATTTTTTTCACTTACTTTGTAGCAAAGGCATCAGTAGTGTGTTTTGCGTCTGACCTTCTTTATACAGTGTTTTTTGATAGTCATCTTGTCTCTGTAGGGGAGGTTTGCTAGTTGCCATTGGTGACTAATACCATGTGAGCACACTGCACACCACTGTGTAACCATTCTGCAGTTGAAGGACAGTGGAGCTCACTAAGTGGTGTAGCTGGAGTTCTTAACAATGCTACTAGGAACACTTGTGTGCCTGGGTCCTGGTCAGGAGTTTCATGTATTTCTCTGAGGCATTTACTTAGAAATAGACTGGATGAGTCAGTGGGCATAAATGTGTCCCCCCTCCTTTCCTCCTCCTCCTCCCTCCTCTTCTTCCCTCCTCCTCCCTCCTCTTCTTCCCTCCTCTTCCCTCCTCTTCCCTCTTCCTCCTCCCTCCTCCTCCCTCTTCCTCCTCCCTCCTCCTCCCTCTTCCTCCTCCCTCTTATTTCTTCTTCTTTATCCCAGGATCTTGCTATGTAGCCCTGGCTATCCTGGCACTCACTGTATAGACCAGGCTTGCCTCAGACTCATAGAAATCCACCTACCTCTGCATCCCAAGTGCTGGGATTAAAGGCATGTACCACCATGCCCAACATTATTTATTTTATGTGTATAAAGTGCCACAGAGGCCAGAGGAGGGTGTTGGGTCCTCTGGAACTTGATTTACAGGCAGCTGTGAGTTGCTATGTGGATGATAGAAACTTTACCAGGTCCTATGCAAGAGTGGTGAGTTTTCTTAGCACTGAGCTCATATACACACCTTTGGGGGGGGGGGAGACAGAGTCTTCTGTAGCTTGTATCACCACATCCAACCTGATCCAGTTGAAAACCTAAATTTGATCATGCCACACTTATGCCATGAACGAGGCAGATAATTTGGTGTGTGTGTGTGGGGGGGGATGAATGAATGAATGAGCCTTGGTTTGTTGCAAGGTTTTTATGTAGCAACCATCAAGCTTCTATGCACACTATGCCAGTCACACCCTGGAGGTCTGATATGGCCAGGTATCTCCTGCAGGGCAGCATTGTCTCCTGTTAAGAACCATGGCTTTACCCTCTCTGTTACACTGTTTTCTCTGCCAGGACAGTACCAGGGATATAGTTTGTATTCAATAACTATCTATTGGCTGAATATTTGGTGTACTCTTATTGGCAATATTGAATATGTAGGCCAGAGGTTCAGTTTTCTTTTAAAACAACTCTTATCTCAACACACAACCTTTGAACTCTAAAATTGACATTAACCTAATGTTTACCTACAAAACAGCCAGCCATATGGAACAGGAAGAGCCAGGAGCCAGAGTCAGCCAGGCCAAGACTCACATTTTTGTTCAATTATTTACCTGTGGGAGTCAAGAAAGCCAATTGCATTTCTCTGAGCCTTGGTATCCTTTTCTGTAAAATAAAAGTTAACACTCATTTCCTTTCAGAGCTGTAACTTAATGAACAAGCACAGTGATTGACTTTGAGGTAGGGTGGGGGGAGGGGTTGACTCCTGATGTAAGCCATGGTCAGCCTTTCAGCCTGTGTCCTCACCCTGTTGTTCAGCTTGAGACATAGGAGGTTAAGGGCTATCGTGATTCAGTGTTTTGCTTGCCATTTCTTCAGGAAACAAAATACTTGGAAAATCCCTTCCATTGTGGGGGCCTCTGTTTCCTTTGGTGTGTTCTGTCCCTAAACAGAAGAATTCATGGGTCAGTGGTTGAGCACATGGTTAGCATGTATGGAGCTCTGGGTTTGACCCATAGTACACATAAAAAAGACAGAGTCATCTTAGGAATTGAACCACATATGTCTGTCAGCCTTTGGGGCTGGTGGTGTGGTTTTCTTCTAAGTGGCAGTGGTCTGTGATGCCTCCAAGTTATATGGTGGAGTGATAAGTTCTTTCTGTCCAGTGAGATGCTTCTCGATCGTCTGCCTGTCTTACAGAATCATCTTTGGAAAAGGAAAGGGAGACACCAAGTCCCATCGACCCCAACTGTGTGGAGGTTGATGTGAACTTCAATCCTGACCCTGCTGACCTGGTCCTCTCTAGCGTACCAGGTGGGGAGCTCTTCAACCCTCGGAAGCACAAGTTTGCAGAGGAAGACCTGAAGCCCCAGCCCATGATCAAAAAAGCCAAGAAAGTCTTTGTCCCTGATGAGCAGAAGGTAACACCCAGTGTCCTGTATAAAAGGCACAGCAGTGGTGTAAGAGTCTAGGGTAAACTGTGGCATATCTCAGTAGTGCAGCTCACTGGCACAGCTCAGTGACATAGTTCAGCTGTGCAGTTCTTGCCTGGGACACATGAGGCCCTGAGCTCCATCTCTAGCACACAAAATGAGAAAGAAGCTGAGTGTGTGGCCACACCTTTAACCCCAGCACTCAGGAGGCAGAGGCAGGCAGATCTTGGACTTCCAGGGCTACATAGAGACTCTCATAAAAGCAAAAGGAGAGGGAGGGGAAAAAAACTGGAATAGGGCCCGTGCTTCCTCAGATGTGATCTTAGATGGAGAACCCTTCCTACCATGGACACCACGTGGACAGGAGTTGTCTACTAGAAGCCTCATCAGCAGTGATTTGATGAGAAGAAGTACTCAGGTGTGGCTTGGGTCCTAATTACGCTGACACTTCCTTTCTTCCCAGGGCTGCTGCGTGTTTTAATGTTCCACCTCCCTGGGATTGGAAGTCTCCAGACCATAGAAAGCGAGATTGAACAGTTTTAAAGGACAAAAGACACCCTGTAGGGCTGGGGAAATGGCTTAGAGCAGTGGTTCTCAGCCTTCCTAATGCTGTGGCCCTTTAACACAGTTCCTCGTGTTGGGTGACCCCCCAACCATAAAATTATTTTTGTTGCTACTTTACAACTGTAATTTTGCTACTGTTTTGAATCGTAATATATCTCAGTGGTAGTGTTTGCCTTTAATCCCAGTAATGGGGAGGCAGAGGCAGGTGGCTCTCTGTGGATTTGAGGCAAGCCTGGTCTACATAGCTAGCTCTAGGACAGCCAAGGCTACACAAAGAAACCCTGCCTTGAAAAACCAAATAAATAAATAAATATCTGTTTTGGGATGGTCTAAATATGACCTCTGTGAAAGGATTGTTTGTTCCCAAAAGGGGTCACGACCCACAAGTTGAGAAACACTGACTTAGTGGCTAAAGCATTTGCCACAAAAACATGAGGACCTAAGTTCAAATCCTAAGAAGCCTTTTGAAAGTTGTAACAGATAGTATATCCTGACAGGCAGTGTGCTGCTGTAATTCCAGTGTTCTTATCGGGAGATGGGAGGCAGGGGAAGAGAATTGCTGGGAGATCTGGGCCACCTATCCTGCCAAACACAGCAGTGAACAACAAAGAGATGGACAGTGAGGAGCAACTCCCAAAGTTATCCACTAATGTCCACACATGCACCATGGGGCACACACCTACTCTACCCCTCTTTGTTTCCCCCCTCTCTCTTGCATGGTCTTGTAAAGTCAGGTTTGATCTCTGGGGACTAAACTGCACCTAAGTTGTTGGCTTTTAACCAATACTTGGTGGCACTCACCTTTAATCCTACCACTTGGGAGATAGAGGCAGGTAGATTCCTAGGAGTTTAAGGCCAGCCTGGTCTACAGAGTGAGTAGCCAGGGCTACACAGAGAAAACCTACCTCTAAGGAAAGAGAGAGAGCGCGCAAGAGAGAGCGCGTGAGCCTGTCTGCCTGTCTCAAAAAGGATAGAGACAGAGAAAGAGAAGAGAGAGATGTTAACAACCACCAATATGCCTAAAGGAAGCAAGGGCAGAGCACATAGCTGTCAGTGCAGACCTGGTCTCCACCAAGCACCTGCCCCTTGGAGACAGGCAGTGTCCCACAGTATTCCTTCTTATAGGGTCTTGAGTTCTTACCATAGTGTTGAACTATGTGTGGGGGTGGGGTGAGGATTTGGGGATGGGAAGGAAAGATTAGGTTCTCTTAGGGGGAATACCAGACACCCACAGAGGGCACTTTCCCACAGGATGAAAAGTACTGGACAAGACGTAAGAAGAACAATGTGGCAGCTAAACGTTCCCGGGATGCCAGGCGCCTGAAGGAGAATCAGATCACCATCCGGGCAGCGTTCCTGGAGAAGGAGAACACAGCCCTGCGGACGGAGGTTGCCGAGCTTCGCAAGGAGGTGGGCAAGTGCAAGACCATCGTGTCCAAGTATGAGACCAAGTACGGGCCCTTGTAACCTGTGCCCCTTGCCCCGCAGGGCACTGCCTGCACCTCAGACCTCTGCCTGGGGCTTCCTGGACCCCACTCGTGTGGAGACTTAGGACTCTTCATGGGCACATGGTGGCGTACCTGCTCCAGGAGCACTCACGTCTCAGCTTCATTATAACATGGCCAGCACATGTGGTGACTTCCCCAGAGGACCAGGATCCTCTCTGATGGGGAACATGAGCGAATCTACGTAGACGGGTAAATGGCCGAGTCTCTCTTGTTGATGCTCCAGCTGAATCAGAAGGGAGGGCCTCTGGAGTCCAGGTTCTCTTGTACAGAGTGCTCAGGCTTTCCTAGCCTTCCGCTCAGTCTCCAGGTTGGACTGACAAGGGCTGTCTACAGAATGAGTCATGATTATTGTTACCCTAATGTCGTCTCAGGTAGCAGGTGCATTTCCACTTGGGGTGTGTCTGTCATGTACCTCACCCTCCCCAAAAAAATCTTTGAGAGAAACATTCATTCCCATCTGTCTCAGAGCCAGGACATGCTAATACTCTGTTAGTATATACAGGGTGGTGGGCCACAGAAGTGGGGTCTCTGCATAGCCTGGAATTAGGGTGGGGCTTGGGGCTTGCAGTAGAAATGCACCCATCCATTCTTAGCTCCGATTTTTATCTTGTGGCTCTCAGGCCTGAAGCGGTCCTGGAATCAGTTTCCTCTACATCCTACTTGCTATGGAATAGAAATTCACAGGATGGCTGGGCTCTGGGCTCTAATTGCTGGCACCTTTGTATCTCTGGGCCATTCTGGAGGCTCCTGACATCCACTCATCTAATCTCTGATTATTTTTACCCAGTATCCCTTCACAGATCTTAGGTTTAAAAAGAAAACCCATCACCTAGGAAGCTTGAGCTTCCTGGCCCTAGGTTACCTACCACTTCTGCATGGTGTTTAGGAAACTGGTCTCCAGTCTCCTGTTGTGGGCACCAGACCAAGGAGTTGTGTCTTAGGAAGCTCCATGGAACCCTTGCTCTGGCTCACCAATGTACCCAGCCAGAATCCAGTCTCCCTGAAGGCAGAAGAGGGCCTGTCACTTCACAGATTAGAATCCCTCCCCATGAGTATCAGCAGGCCGCCTTATATGAATTGTATTTGCTGAAGTTACAGCTCTCATGGCACAGCAGGCTCTGGAGACATTTACACTGGCCTTCCGTCCCTCTGGAGTCAGAAGACGCCCGCCCACACAGGTCTGACCATGGGGTAGAGTGATTCTTGCAGCCTTGGCTCCCTCAGCCTCACAGCTGCACCTTTCTTTATTTGGCTGGGTTGGAAATCATGGAACCCTCTGCTCATGTGGGTCAGTCAGGGCACCCTCCAGGAGGGTGTGTTTATTTGCTCAGGGCGGGCAGCCTGTGTGAAGGAGACAGAGGTGATGAGGGTGCTTTATTATACTTAACACTGGCTTTATTTTAAATGGTGGCTTAGTTTGGGGCCCCAATCTTTTAAGACTTTTCATAATGATGTTAAGACCAGGGCAGACTGTCTACTGGCCATGGACTGCAGCCAGGAGATGCCCTGCCCCTCCTGGGACCTGCATACCACCTCTCTGGGGAACTTGACAGAGGTCCCTAAGGCTAAGGGAGGTCTCCCTCCTACTAGGTCCCTGACTTTGACTCTGTGGTTCTCTAGGAACCGTGTGCACACTTGTCTCTGTTGTAACCACAAAGGGCAGTAGCACCCAGCATGTCAGTGTCCTGCCCGGGCTGCCTGCCTCCCACCCACCCGGCACTCTTCTCTGGGCTGGCTGTTCACCCAGAGGCAGTTCTCATTTTGTTACTGGTGGACAAGCCTTGAGCTGAAAATCTCTTCGTTTTCTTTGGCTAGAAAATGTAAGGTTTGTGTTTTTTAAGTTTTAGTTTTAAGGAATGGATACTTATCTCTGGATGCCATGTGTGTTCTGATCCTAATGGGTGGATGGGGCTTATTGTCTCCCCTTGGTCCCCTTCTGCCTTGTGGTGCCCTCCTTTCCTTCCAGAAGTAGGGAGGGGATTCTGGCTCCTCCTAAAGTGCTTACAGAAACAGTGTCTGCTTGCTTCTTGGAGGAGCCTTTTGAGTGAAAAGCGGCAGGGAAACAAACCGGAAGCAGCATGCCTGGAGGTTGACATCTTGGGGGGAAAAGTGTTCACATAAGCTTGGCTCCTCTGTTGGTCATAGGACCCGAGGCTGCACAGAAAGTTGATCTCTGCTGTCTGTCTTGCTGTGGAGGCCTCCTGACTCCCTGTGGGAGCTGACAGCTGAAGCCTGAAGCTCCTGCACCTGGATCTTTGAATTCTAAGGAACAACAGGCTCCAGAAGCCGACTTGTATTTGGCTCTCCATGGTTTGTCTTAGGATGAGAAGTGCTGTCACTTCCTAAACATCCTGTCCCCAACTATGGCAGCCTCAGAAAAGACACCTGAATGAGTTAGAGCCCTGCAGGAATGTACGTTCAAGAGATGTCCAGATAAAGAACTACATGCTTTTGGAAAGAGCCACCCTGTGGAGGACCTGCCTCGGTCACCTTATCCTCAGCCCAAAGGCTAAGTTATGTGGGGCTGACTCCTTTGGTTGGGGACAGCACTAGAAGTGACCCTAAGCCTTGGCTCACACTCCCTGCTGAGAGGGTGCTGTGGTCTGCTTTCCTCTCAGGCAGCTCCTGCAGTCCTCCAGCCTGGGGGGCAGATGTGCAGCTTTCCAGGGGCCCTGAGAGGGCTGCTCCCTGTAAGTGGAGCTCTTGGTTTCCAAGGCAAAGCCCCACCCACAGCTTCTTTAACACCTGTTAATTAAGTGCAATAAATTTTTCTAGAAAAAGGCAAAGATGATTTCCAGGTAGAGATTGCTGTCCTTTAGTGGTGGACACCAGAACACCACTTGGTTTTATTTTTCTAAGTGCATGTGATTGGTAGAGTGTGTGGGGCTCTGCATTCTCCCTGGGAGCCGCATTCCAGCAACCCCTCTCCCTTCCTTTGCTGGGAGAAAGAGGCCAGGAGAAAACCCCTTTGTCCCAGCTGCAGAGGTGGAAGCAGACAGCAGCCCATTGGCCTTATGTGTGTGTGTGTGCCTGTGCGAGTGTCACTGCTGGTGGGCCGGAGTGATGTGCTAGGGAGGGAAGTTGGGAATGTATCCTTTTCAAACAAAATTAAATATTTTGAGATGAGAATTTGACCATGGTCTTTTCTGTTATTCCTTCCTTTATTTCCTCTCTGCATATGTCAGCATGAGAACCAAGCCAGAAAACCTCATCTCTTTGGAACCCAGGCAACACCTCTGTCCACACCAGCTAGATACCCTTGGCCAGGTCTCTTAACTCCTCTGTGCCTCAGTTTCTTCACCTGTCAAGTCAAAGTAATCCCTACCCTGTCATTCTTGAGAAAGGAGGACACATATAAGAGCCAAAGTAGTTTGAGCAGACTGTGACATGACCAGGAACACAGACACCTGACAGCAAAAGTTGGATTAATAGCACAATTTAAGCCAGGAAGGCAGTGCTGACACATGCCATTAATCCCAGCACTGTGGAGGCTGACCTCTGAGTTTGGGGTCTCAAGGCCACCCTGGCCTACAGAATGAGTTCTAGGACAGCCAAAAAAAAAAATTCTGTTCTGCAAATTAAACACTAAGAAACTCACAATCCTCCTGCCTCTGCCTCCTGTGTATTGGGATCAACAGGTGTCACATTTTTTAAATCAATATGTAACTTTTAATTATATATAGATGTCTGTATGTGGATGTCTGCATATGAGTGCAGGGCCTGTGGAGACCTCTAGAGGCATTGGATCCTTTGTAACTGCAGTTACAGGTGGTTGTGAGCTGCCTGAACTGGGTGCTGGGAACAGAGCTCAGGTCCTCAAGAGCACTAAGAATTCTGTTTGTTTGTTTGTTTTTTAAGTCAGAGTTTGTGTAGCTCTGGCTGTCCTGGAACTTTCTTTGTAACCAAGATGATGGCCTCAGACTCGGAGATCCATTTGCCTCCCAAGTGTTGGGACTAAAGGTATGCACCACTACTGCCCAGCTGGTGTTGATTTAAGAGGAAACTGTGTGTTGTCTCTTTATACTTCATAGCTCAGGCTCTTAACCACTGGGCCACTTCTTTGACCACATTCAGCCAGAAGCCTTTCTTTTAAAAGGTGATCCAGGCAGCAGCAGGCTCTAGAGCACCCTATAAGCCTCTGCTTGCCTTCCATCAGGGCTGTGAACTCCAGGCTTACTTTCAGGGGTCCTGGCTGGTGGGGGAAAAGGTCTTTAGGCCTTGGTCTGCTGCTTCCAGTTGTGCTGCCTCTCAGCACATGAAATACCTCACTATTCTATTACGCCCTCAAAACACTCTAGAATGGACATCCTTGTTTAAAGAGGAGGAAATACAAGCATTGCATGGTACAGACACCTTTAATCTCAGTGCTTGGGAGGCAGAGACAGGGCAATCTCTTAAGTTTGAAGCCAGCCTGGTCTAGGTCAAAATAGGGAGCTAGCTCCAGGACAGCCAAGACTATGCAGAGACCTTGTCTCAAAAAAGAAAAAGAAGAGAAAAGCCAGGTAGGGGTGGCGCACGCCTTTAATCCCAGCACTTGGGAGGCAGAGACAGGTGGATTTCTGAGTTCGAGGCCAGCCTGGTCTACAGAGTGAGTTCCAGGACAGCCAAGGATATGCAGAGAAACCCTGTCTCGAAAAACCAAAAAAAAAAGTAGAAAAAGAAATCAAGATCGTTCAATCCTCCCACACACACCCATGCAGAAAACATGACAGAAGAAATTGAGGCTCAGAACTGCTTAAGGTATCACCCATTTACTATCAGAGCAGAGATTCAAACTTGGGATAAACAACAGCTCAGGTTCTGTGGCTTCATAATCTCAGGACTTGTTAGCTTTTGAACTCTCACTGCTTTCACCATTACCTCCTACCCAAGGTGCCTGTGTGCCTGGCCCTGGCGTGCTGACAGCAGACCTCCATCCCCAAACTCCCTTTGGCTAGCAGAAATCAGCCTAAGTAGCCAAAACCAGATCTGATGTCTCCCCATGGACTGCTGAGCCTCCCACCCTACCTGGCAGGAGTAGAGAGGAGAAGACTGATGTCTACACAAGAGGAGACCTCTGACCCTGTCCCACACTTGCACGAATTGTTCCCCAACCCTAGGCTCATATACTCTGATGATGGAGACGGATTGCCAACTTAACAGGATCTAGAATCACTGAGGAGGCAAAGCTTCTGGCACACCTGTGTGCAGGTACCTGGAGTAGGTTAGTACCTGGACATGCATGTGAGGGTAAGCCAAGTTAAATTAACTGAAGTGAGAAGACTCAGCTGAGGGCAGCACCTTCTCATGGGTTAAGTTCTTGGTCTAAAAATAAATAAGTAAAAAATGAAGGGCCAACAATATGACTCAGCAGTTAAAAGTGCTTTGAGCTCAACTTGATAACGTGAGTTCCATTCCCCCCAGGACCCACATGGTGGAAGACAAGAACCACTCCTGAAAGCCATCCTCTGACCTACTCACAGCTGCACTTATGCCTCCCCAACAAATAAGTGAAAAGAATAAGATCTGGGCTTTGTTGGCTTGTTTTTGTTTTTGAGACAGGGATCTGGCTGTCCTGGAACTATGTAGATCAGGCTGGCCTCTAATTCCCAGAGACCTACTTGCTTTGGCCTCTTGAGTGCTGGGATTAAAGGTATAGGCCACCTCAGCAAGATCTGCCTTCTTGATGTTCCTTTATGGGAGGGTCAAGGAGGGATATTAGACCCCACACCTGTGCCCCTCCCAGCTGTAACTCTGCCCTAGCTACACATGGGACAGGACCTTCACAATGACACTGTTTACTGACAACTGAGATCCAAAAAGGAAAGCGATTCCCACGAGTTTCTTCACCCACAACCTCGTTGATCCTGCTCACCTCTCTGGGCTCTGTGACCTCAAGTCCTGTTGCTCATTCTCTACTTAATCATTCTTATTAGACTAATGTCTCCTGGGGATTGCCAGCATATAGGTGTCTGTGGTTAAGGGGGCACCTATACAGCTGTATGGAACTCAGCACCCACCTAGGGTGGGACTTTTTTGGGGATGGCAGCTCTATGTGTGCATACACATGTCTTTGAGGCAGGATCTCACTATCTAATCCTGGCTTGTGGCTGGTCTTTACTACTTTGTGGGTTCTTCTTTTTCCAACTGTTTATCCCCCTGGTTTCACCCCCTAACACAAGATAGAAGGTTAGATGGGAGAGGGAGGGAGGGAATGAGTGGAAGAGAGAGGGAGAGAGTGTGAATCTAACTTCTTTCATTCTTTGAGCACAAATACTGACAAACTGCAACCAACCCTTCTGTGCAACCAACAGTCACCCACCACACCTTTCAGGATCCTAGCATTTAAATCCCCTCTGAAAAGTCGACAGAATTACAAAATCACAGAAACTATCTTTAGCTGACAAAACCACAGTCAGCTGCTGTAGACAGTCCAAAGCAGCCCCATACCACTACACCTGGGATTAAAATGAAAGCACACATTCTTATACTATGTGTTTTTTAAAGAAACTAAAATTCCAGGATTCTCAAAAATGTCACTATATTGGCCGACCTGTTACTCTGTGTGTAGACCAGGCTGGCCCTGAATATACAGAGCTCTACCTGCCTCTGCCTCCTACATACTTGGATCAAAGTAGTTAGCACATATCTAGCTCATTCATGTTCTTCCTTAAATTACTGCACTTATGTATTATTTTCCGTGTGTGTGTGTGTGTGTGTGTGTGTGTGCGCCACAGTGCACGTGTCAGAAGACTCCACCATGGGAGTCCCGGGGACTGAGCTAAGGCCATCATGCTTAGTGGAAAGAGCTTCTACCCACTGAGCCACCCTCTCTCCCCACCTTTTAAAAAATGTCCTTTCTCTCCTTTTCTTTTGTTCCTTTCATTTTTGTTTTGAGATAGGGTTTTCCCGTTTTGCTCAGACTGCTCCTGAACCTCTAGGCTCAAACAATCCTCCTGCCTCAGCCTCCTATGTAGCCACTAGGACTGTATATGCAGGTACCATACCTCCCATTTCTCTTCACAGCGATGCCCTGATTCAGCTCTCAGTCTGATCTTATTCAACAACAACCCTTCCCAGTTCTCAAAGGCAGCCACTTCCTGCCATCCCACCAACCTCCCCAGGACAGCATGCTTCTTTCTGTCTGAATTGCAGCGTTCTCCTAATTCCGGATGTCTACCCAGCAGTCTGTTTTCCCCACAGCAGCCTTGCGTCCGTCTAGCATGCCCTGTGGCTCTGCTTATACCAGAGCCAAATCTGAGGGCACACCCAAAGCCCCACAATGTCCAGCTTCCTGTTCCCAGGCCCTCTGCCTGGTATGTAGGGTCTTAAGTCTTTGACCAGGTGCACCTCCCACCTCACAGCACCTCCTTCTCTGCGCTGTCTGGAGAATCTTCTGCAGACCTCCTTAGACTCTTGCTTTTCTGACCTGCCTGCACCTGGCTCTCTGTGACTGACTGCCTGACAGGATCCACATGGGAGCTGCCGACCTTAATCCCAGCACAAGGCCTTGTGGTATTGACGCCATCCTACCAGTAGATGGCGGGCGATTCAGGCACATCCAGACCTAGAGTTCTGCTTCTGGAGCTTTCCTAGGGGTAAAGCCTCCAGACAGACCTTCTGTGTCAGATGGCGCTGTGGAGCACCAGCTGACCCACATTTTGCACTGCTGGCCTTCCAATGACTGTAGTGCACACAGTCTAGGGATATCTGCAGACCCTAGAGAGAGAGGACCAGCTGCCACAGATTGAACTTCTAGGCTCTGGGGAGGCTGGGCCTATAGGAGAGAGAGAGAGAGAGAGAGAGAGAGAGAGAGAGAGAGAGAGAGAGAAAGAATGAATGAATATGAGACTCAAGGCCTAAGAGTAAGTGTGTACCTACCCCCAGGATCCCTCTCACTTTGGCAGAAGGCCACAAACCAGGAGATGAGGGAATCTTCTCATCATGCCAGGAGTCCCAGAACCAAATGACCAGCTCAGTCAGCAGTGTGGCAGTGCCCTTGAAGAGGGCTGGACACCCTTCTCTTTATGTTCCCATCCCCGTCCATCTTAAAGTGGAGAATCTCTCACCACAGCTCTTCCTTATTTGGATGATATTTACATGCATTTTCATTCAGATCTTTGCAGGCTTTTCCTCCTAAGCCAGCATAGCACTGATTCTCAGCCCAGCCCCTGAACAAGGGGATGGTGTGGACCTGCTTGGGAGTGGGGGTGGTGTGGGAAACAGGGAGTGAGGGGGAGAGGGGGCATTGGAGAACTTCTCTATGCTCAGAGTCAGGCTAGTTGAATTACTGAGCATTCATTGAACATTTACGTGTAAATTATTTGTATATATCTGTTTCATTCTCAGAATAACCCTTTAAGCCCTCTGGGGTGTGTGTGTGTGTGTGTGTGTGTATGTGTGTGTACTCAAGGCATTAAACATGATAGGCATGTGTTCTACCACTGAGCTACACACCTAACCCCCTTTTAAAGTACCTTATGCCCATTTTACAGATGAGACAACTGAGAATCCGGTGGTTAAAAGCACAAGCTGCTCTTGCAGAGGATCTGAATTCAGTTCCCAGCATCCACACCCCAGAGTCACAGCACTCTGACACCCGTGGTCTCTGTGGCCATTTTCCTGTATTTACCTCCACACACAGAGGCCTGTACATAATTAAAAATAATAAACACCATATTTTTAAAAGAGAGGGAAATCAGGATTCCAAGATTCACACAGTGAGTTGGCTTTAAACCCCAGCTTTGGAGACCTCCTTGCTGACACACTGGAGTGTAGAGCTAGAGAAGGGGCCCAGGATCCTTCTCTTTGGGCCCCTGCCCATCTGCTGGGAAATGTATATGCTTGCTCTTTTGGGTCAAGGGATAATATGTCCCTTGGGTAGATAAAAGGGAGTGAGCCTTTAGCAGAAGGTAGAAAGGCTGACTCTAAGCATATATAGGGCTTTGTAGTTCTCTAAGCATTCTGAGCCGGTTGCCAGAGGTGAGTCCTAGGGAGTGTGTGGAGACTGAGGCATCCTTCTCATTCAGCATCAAGGTGCTCCTCCCACCCCAGATACCTCCTGGAGGCCCTGTCAGCTTTGTTCTCTCCTTCACACCCCAAATCCTTGGACTTCTGCGCCTTGGAGACGAGGACCATTGAAGCCCCAGGCTCCACAGCTGGACGGTTAAAGATTCCCAGCAGTGTTTATAGAGGAATAGAGAAGCTGGCACCATCTGAGCACTCTTAGATGTCAGGCCATATGCTTGGTGTTTCTCAGATGTGTTCCCAAGCAATCTTTCCCAGTGTTCTCCTCTGGAACTGCAGATTGGTAACCCCATTAGACAAGTAACAGAGGCACAGAGTTGTGAAGCAACCTGCCCAAAGCAGTACAGCTGAGAAATGCAGGAAATGAGAAATGGGCAGGATTCAGACTGAGGTCTGTCTAGGTCCAGAGTCTATGCCTTACCCTCTGGCTGCTCTAAACTGAACTGTTAAGAGGCAGTGGTGGAGCATGCCTTTGATCCCAGCACTCAGGAGACCGAGGCAAGTGGATGTCTCTGAGTTCAAGGCCAGCCTCTTCTACACAGCAAGGCTCTTATCTTTAAAAAACAAAAAGAAAATCAAAGCCAGCTTGGGTAGCTGCTCTAAGATCCAGACAGGACCTTCAGCTGAGTAGAGAGTCTACCTGAAGACTGTCAACCCTGGACTTGGGATCTTGGATCCCCTCTACTCTCTGGGTTTTAGGGACCTCCTGGAGATACAAGCAGTTCTTTCTCAAGAGACCCATCTGCTTACCTGGGCAGGCCTGGATTTTGTGACTACAAACACTGAGTACTGGCCTGGCTTCCCCATGGCCTCTCCAGAAGCCTGAAGGGTGCCTGTCAAGCATATGTACTAATTTGAGATGTAGGGAACAGGACAGAGAGTGTGAGGTGGGTAAGCTGAGTGGACGGTGGGGAGCTGGCCAAGGCCTGAGAGTTTAAAAATACATCCTGTCAGCTACAGCCTGGTCTCCTAGGGCCTGGTGACAACGTACAGGGGCACAGGATGTCCCTGGCAGAGGCTGGAAATAGCAGAGAGGGGACATGGCAGGGGGGAGGAGCTGAGGGGCTCCTAATCTACCCCTTTCTGTGCCCGGAAGCTGTGTTTGCAGAGATCACCTGTCTAGGGTCAAAAGGGATCATCAGTCACATTCCTCAAGAGAGTCCATGCTACGCCTGGAAAAATGAGGATCAGGGAGAGTGTGTCTGAGACCCTACTTAGATTTAGGAGTCACTGGATACAAGCTAGCAGTTCTGGCTTAGCATTCGTGATCCTGGAAGTCTGCTGGGCATGGCTGGGAGGAGCATTATTTGGCAGAGAGTCTCCTCCCCCTCAGTGGAAGGCTGGAGGAAGGCTCCTAGAGTAGATGCTCTTAGCCTTTGGTGTGATTTATGGGCTGTCAGAGCCAGTTCCCACCCCAGAACCTGCTCCTCACTCCCAGCAGCAGAAGGGACTACATTGGGAGTGACATTGTCATTTTATATATGGCACTGAGACCCAAGGTGGACAGAGTGGCCTGCTCCAAGCCAGACTCCCAAGCACATCATGGCCAGCTAGGATGGGATCTGGCCTCCCTAGCTGATGAGGAAGGAACTGGCTCTACAGCTCGAATGGAGCCTAGGGGTGGGAAGAAGGCTCGGATTCATCTCTCCCTCTTCCCCTCCTGCCCCTGCTGTGCTCTGAACAAAGTCCAGCCCATCATCTGGCCAAGATTCTCCTCTCTTGCCGGGCAGTGGTAGCGCAAGCCTTCAATCCCAGCACTTGGGAGGCAGAGGCAGGTGGATTTCTGAGTTTGAGGCCAGCCTGGTCTACAGAGTGAGTTCCAGGACAGCCAGGGCTACACTGAGAAACCCTGTCGTGAAAAACCGAAAAAAAAAAATTCTCCTCTCTCTTGAATCTGCAGCCTATCACCTCGGCCTCACGCAGGTGCTCCCAGATCCCGAAGTGACTGCTAATTCAGGCCTCTGAACAGTGAACTGCTTCTGCTGTGTAGGTTGGCCCCACCTATCTCTCTGCCTAGTGACCTGGCAGGCTTCAGCCCAGAGCCTCCACCATCAGACCACAGTCACAATAGTGACGGTGGTTCTTGCTATGTTTTTCTCTTCGTGGGCCAAATTTTTCTTAATAGCTGTACCCTCCTTTTTTTTTCTTTTCTTTTTTTCCCCCCATCTCTCCAGTCCCGGGGTCAGGGTCAAACCAACGCCCGGATAAAGGAATTATGTTAGCTCTTGAGTCTGCCGCATTCAGGAGCAGGCTTTGTTCCAGTCTCATGTCCTCTCCAAACCTGATAAAGTGGGGGCAAGGTCCAGGTTTTGGGGTTGATAGAGGCTGGGGTTGGCTGTATCTATTAGTAAGCATTGAAGGGCTGGGGACGGAGAGGTCGAGGTACTTGAGGTCAAGACTAGCTGTTCCTGGCCCCATCAATCCTCCACCTATCACATGCTCTCTGCCCCGACTTTCCACCCAGCTCAAAAAATCAATGCAGGCCTCAATCCTCCGCCTGCCTCTCCTACCTGACTCGGTTTCCAAACTTTAGAAACCCTGGGGAGGGGCCTGGCACTTTGGAGGTAGACTGACCCCTGTGGGCTTAGTGGCCAGCCTGAGATACATAGCGACTGTTAGAAAACAAAGCAAAATCAAACCAAACTCTGGGGATCCACAGGCTCAGTTATTGCTAAGGTGACCCGTGTATAAGTGTGCATGCTGGGGGTGCGGGGTGGGGGTGACTGTTGTGGAAACCTGGATCCAACAGTGTTTTGAGCAACCTTTCAGTGACTGCAACCCTGCTTTAGGGGCGCCTCCCTGGGGCAGCACCGAAGTGGAGGAGGATGCCCTGATCAAGACAGAAAATGCATCCCGTGATCCGCAGCGGTCTTGCCCCACCCCCACCCCCGCTTCCTTCTTTTCCAGGAGCGAGGGGCTGCCAGCCCAGGCACCTGAAGAATCAGCTCTAGGCTGCAGGGCCCAGATAAATATCGCCAAGGCGGATGACGAAGTCATCACAAGCCGGTTGCAGGAATCGAACTGCCGCTAGGCAGGGAGTGGGGGTGGGGCGTGGAGCGGAGGCCGCAGACCTAATCCGCAGGTACTCCCGGCACACCGACTCCACTCCTTCGTCCTAGCATCCCTCCTCCCTCCCTGAATCCCTACTCATGCTCCTCCCTCTTCAGGCCCTGGACACGGAGGCCAGCACGGCGGGCGCCGAGGGGGCTGTGTAGTCACGCGCAGGGAACAGCAGGCTATTCATAGGAGGACGCCCCGCCTGCCTGGCCCTCGACTCGCCTTACATAACCCTCCTTTCCTTCTTCCTCCTGTGCGCTCCACGGGGCGGGGGAGTAGCCTCGTGGAGCTCAGCCTCCTGCTTTCCTCTACTGCCCCCAGGGAAGCTGAGGGCTCGCTGAAGCTGGGCGTATCCGGTGCGGGTGGGCGTGGCTGCCTAGGTCCGCAGAGGTGGGTGAAACACCTCAACCCAACGTGGGGCCCTGGCTTCTCTAACTGGAGGTCCCCTGCTCAGGAGCTTTCTTTTACAACCACTCTGCCCTGTCAGGGAAGCTCACAGTGGCTGTGCCTTGCCTCTTTTGATGACTTGGGTCGCCTGTGCTTCTTAGTCTCAGTATATCTACCTACAAAATGGCCTTTCCTTCTAGCTTAGAAAGGAAAAAAAAAAAAAAAAAGCCTTGGCTATTTCACCAGGTGACTGGGAAACTTAGTGACCCCTGATGCCCTCTCCTGGCATAGAGCAGGGCAAGGGCCCAACCAGAATCCCTGAGGCATCAACTCCTTATGGACCTTGGTCTCTGTCTGTGCCCTGCTTGCCTCTTGGCTCAGTAAGGTCATGGGTGGAGCTGGAGCCCGTGTCTGGTACCAAGAGAACCCCCAGGAATATCTAATAGTCACTGCAGCCCCTCAACCACATTCCCACCTCCCGGGGGCCACTATCTATGGTGAGGTGTTTGCCTGAAGGATTTGGGGGTTTTGTGTTTTGCTCTGTGTAGCCCTGTCAGGCCTATCTGGAAGTCGAAATGATTCACCTGCCTCAGCCTCCCAAGTGCTAGGATTAAAGGCTGGCCTGGGACTCACTGTGCAGCTCGGACTGGCCTTAGAATTGCAGCAGTCCTACATAGCTCCACCACTCGTTTGAGCACCTAGTAAGAGTAAATTTTTCTAGGATGGGGAGAGATCTGGGCCTTCTCTTACGCTGGCAGCATCATCTCATTTGCAAGGTGGAGACTGTCACTTTTCTTCCCTCTCCCAAGCTTGGCTTACCAACAGGATGAGAGCCATTGTTCCACTTAGTGGCCTGGAATGTGAGCCAGGGCTTTATGCTCATCTTACCCTCAAACAACAAAGGGGAGGAGAACATCGATGTCCTTTCATAGTTGAGGAAACCAAGGGAAGAATATATGGCACCTTGGCTTGTGTCTCTCTTCTCTTATCTGGGTTGGAGCCAGCCCCTGCACTGGAGAAGAAAATATAAAGGTCTGTTAGGGGAGTAGGAGAGGTGTCTCAGCAGTTACAAGGGCTTAGTACTCTTCCCAAGTTCCATCCCCAGAAACAGTATCAGACAGCTCACAACTGCATGTGACTTCCTTGCCCTAGTGTGGGTGAGGTCCTACACACAACCTCGAGTACTGGGGAAGGGAAAGAGAGAAGGAGAACCAAGCTGGGCAGATCTTGTAATAAATAAATAAATAGGGCAGGAGCGATGGCTCAGAAGTTAAGACTGCTCTTCCAGAGGTCCTGAGTTCAATTCCCAGCAACCACATGGTGACTCACAACCATCTGTAATGGGATCCGATGCCCTCTTCTGGTGTGTCTGAAAACAGTGACAGTGTGCTCACATTCATAAAATAAATCTTTAAATAAATAAAGCAGGGCAGTGGTGGCACATGCCTTTAATCCCAGTACTCAGGAGGCAGAGGCAGGTGGATTTCTGAGTTCAAGGTCAGCCTGGTCTATAGAGTGAGTTCCAGGACAACAGGACAGCTTGGGCTACACAGAGAAACCCTGTTCTAAAAAAACAAAACAAAACAAACAAACAACAACGACAAAAAAAAAAAGCAAAAACAAAAGACTGGGAAACTGGTAGCCACCTTCCTGTCAAGCTGTATACTTTGTAAGCAGCACTGCCACAGGCCCACATGTGACCCTGTCACACTCTATTGCCCTCAGTAAATGTTTGCTGGATGTGAAGGAATGCCTGTAACCCTCTGCCTCCAACAATCCGGCTTTCCTAAGTACTTGGCTCATGTGCCTGGGACTCTGCCAACAATATCCTAAATGAGGCCAGGCATCTGGGGTCAGCTACTGGGTCCCAAGGAGCCCCTTATCCCCTCTCTGATCCAGCCCCAGCCTTTGAGAACCTTCTGGGGCCCACTCAGCTGGCTTTTACACTTTGGCCAACAGAGGAAGCTGGTAGAGAGCCTCTACTGTCTGTGGTGCATCCCTCACGTATGATATGAAGGCAGAGAGTCGACTATGACATTTTCAACACTGCACATAAAGTTCCTGGCATGACTGAGCCTTGAATAAACCAATGTCATGATTGTTGCTTATTAATGTGGTCACCATAGTGAAACTTACTCCACAGTGCTTTCTCTGAGGGTCACCATCTCACTGACTAACACACCTACTCCTGAAGAAGCAGATGCCATTTTTCAACTAAAGAAGTGAAATGCAGTCCATTGGTGGTGCACACCTTAAATCCTGGCACTCAGGAGGCAGAGGCACGCAGATCTCTGTAACTTCAAGGCCAGTCAAGACTGCATAGTGAGACCCTGTCTCAGAATTTCAAAGCAAAATAAAAATAGAGGAGAGGGTTGGAGAGGTTGTAACTTAAACCACACAGCTAGTAAGGAAGCTAAGGAATCCAGGTCAGCATTTTGGGGTTCTGTTCTCCAAAGACTTTTGCTCGGATGATAGCAGTCAGTGATAACAGGAAAACAGATAGGAGATAGAGAGGGATTGCTAAGCTCCCCACAGGATGTCAGTCTCCTTCCTCCAAAGAGCTGGCCCTCTCCTTGGCCAAGGTGGCAGGACAGGTTGTAAGAACAAGCCCTTTGCTCAGACTGGCTGCCCCCCACCCAGTCGGCCAGCTGCCCATACCCTCTGCCAGCCACTGTTCCCTGTCAGTCAGCCAAGCTGTGAAGCAGTCTAGGACATTGTGTCCAGAGAGAGGTCCCAGCATGCTCCTTACCTCTGAGACCCATGGTGCTAATCTGGCCCGCCCCTCTGGGCCTTAGGCCAACCTGGCCTCATCCCCAGCCATGACACGAACAGAAGGCCAGAGCTGCCCTTCCCAAGGCTGAGGTTCTGCCTACCTTGCTTCCAGCCTTTCCTAAGAGGGGTGCACTGCTCATGTTCTTTGTCTGGAGGCCAACCTCTGATAAGTCCCATGGGACAGGCTCCCAGGGTGCCTCTCAGGAGAAGTCAGCTGGACGATGGGATGCCTGTTTTTCTCTTCTACCCGTTTTTTTCTTTGTGTGTATCAATATGCCAGCCAGTCGATCCAAGGTGAGAGGCCCTCTTACACAGAAACCCAACTGTGTGGGGGGCCCTGTGCTCCATAAGCTGGGCATGGCCTTGTCTCACTACTGAAAGATAAGAAAGTTGCTGGGCAGTGGTGGCGCATGCCTTTAATCCCAGCACTCGGGAGGCAGAGGCAGGTAGGTTTCTGAGTTCGAGGCCAACCTGGTCTACAGAGTGAGTTCCAGGACAGCCAGGGCCACACACAGAAACCCTGTCTCAAAAAACCAACAAAAAAAGATAGGAAAGAGGTCAACTTCATGCAAAGGCACAGAGCCACAAACTGATCCCACAGTGTCAAGGACTATGGGGAGCTGAGAACAGTTGTCACACACACTTAAATTTGTAACTTCACGATTGATTTTTTTTTTTTTTTATATTACTGCCTCCTAACTGTTGGGATTGCAAGGGGGCACAACCAGGCCTGGCTTGAGCTGACCAATGTTGATACATGCCCATGAATTCATCACCACAGCCAAAATAATAGTTCTGTAGGTTACCCTTCAAGGTTTCTGCATCCCTCATCCCTGTCAGTCTCCCTGCTCTTCCCCGGGCACCTCTACTCTGCTGCTTGTAGATCAGTGGACGTTTTCTGTAGCTCTTCTCTAAATGGAATCAAGCAGTATGTGAGAATGTGTTCTTCCATCTTAAGTCTGGCTGACATTCTGTGTGTGTATGTGTGTGTGTGTGTGTGTGTGTGTATGGTGTGTGTGTGTGTGGTGTGTGTGTGTGTATGGTGTGTGTGTGTGGTGTAGTGTGTGTGTGTGTGTGTATGGTGTGTGTGTGTGGTGTAGTGTGTGTGTGTGTATGGTGTGTGTGTATGGTGTGTGGGTGGGTGTGGTGTAGTGTGTGTGTGTGTATGGTGTGTGTGTATGGTGTGTGGGTGTGTGTGGTGTAGTGTGTGTGTGTATGTATGGTGTGTGTGTGTGTGTATGGTGTGTGTGTGTGTGTGTATTCATTCACGCTGTCCCATGTTGTCAGTGGTCCCATGTGTTTTATCACTGAGTAATAGTCCTTAGCATGGTTGTATAACACAACATGTCCAATCACTCAAGGATATTGAGATATTTCCAGTTTGGCGTTTCTTTTATTTGTTTATATATTTATCTTTTCGAGACAGGGTCTTACTATGTAGCCCTGGTTGTCCTGGAACTCACTGTGCAGACCAGGCTGGCCTTGAACTCACAGAGATTGCTTGCTTCTGCCTCCTGAGTGCTGGGATTAAAGGCGTGTGTTACAATGAGTGCCTACTACTACTTCTTATGGGGAAAACATAGACATGAAACAGTCAGGTCATCTGTTGAACATGTGATGATCACAAAGTTTCCCTCTGTGTCTTATTTGTTTGTTTACTAGAGACATGGTCTCAGTGTATAGCCCTGGCTGGCCTGGAACTGGCCATGTAAGCCAGGCTAGTCTTGAACTTTTTACATTCCTGCTTCTGCCTCCTGAGAGCTGTAGGAGCTGAGCTGGCACCATAGGATGTGTGCTGCCATACCTGACTTTCCTGTTTCTTAATTTTTTAATTACCATCTGTTGATTTATACTGTGTGAGGTATTGCAGGAGACACATGCACCCAGCACACTTGTGGAATCCAAGAACAACTTGCTGGCCTCTTTTCTTCTACCATGTGGGTCTCAGGGTACAAAATTGTCAGGTTGGTGGCAAGCATCATAACCTGCGTCTTCATTTTAAGAGTTTCATAGTGGGGGATAGAGAGATGGCTCAAAGGTTAAGAGCACTGGCTGCTCTTCCAGAGGTCCTAAGTTCAATTCCCAGCAACCACATGGTGGCTCACAACCATCTGTAATGAGATCTGATGCTCTCTTCTGGTGTGTCTGAAGACAACTACAGTGTATTCACATACATAAAATAAAAAAAAAATATTCTTAGAAAATAATCTGGGCGGTAGTGGTGAGTGCCTTTAAACCCAGCATTTGGGAAGCAAAGGCAGAGGCGGGCAGATCTCTGAATTTGATGCCAGTCTGGTCTACAGAGTGAGTTTCAGGATAGCCAGAGCTACCTTTTGTTTTGCTTTTTAAAATCAAAATAAAGCAAATAAAACAAACAAAAAAACCCAAAATATTTATTTTTACTTTATTATTATATTTTTAGTATTTATTATATTATTCTTATTATTTTAGTAAGATCTGTCTTGGAACTTGCTATGTAAATCAGGCTGGCCTCAAACTCACAAAGATCTTCCTACCTCTGTCTCCCAAGCGCTGGGATTAAAGGTATGCTCCATTCGCAGCTTATTTTTATTTTAATTATGTGTATTTATGTATAGGGCATGTGTGTACATTTGAGTATATGTATTCTCAGAGGCCAGAAGAGTTAGATTCCACTGGAGCTGGAATTACAGGCAGTTGTGACCTGAGCTAACATACATACTGGCAGCTGAGCTTGGCTCTTAACCTCGAGCCATCGTCTCCAGCTGCTGTAATTATCTTTTTTTTTTTTTAAATGTGTTTGAGTGTTTTGCCTGCATTTAAATATGTACACCATGTGCTTGACTAGTGTCCAATCTTCTGGAACTGTGCTAGGTAGGAACTGAACCTAGTTCCTCTGGAACAGCAGCTAGTGCTCTTAACCACTGAGCCATCCAGCCTCTTCTGTAATTATCTGAAGGAGCCAGTCTTACCATGTAACTTGAAAAGAAAATAATTTTTACATGAAGTCTGTGGTGCTACTTGGTTGTTTTTTTTTGTTTGCTTGTTTGTTTGGTTTTTGTTTTGTTCATTGTTTTGTGCTTTACATGTGTGTGTGTGTGTGTGTGTGTGTAGGTCAGTGTACAGCTTTTGAGAGTCACCATTCTCTTCACATGTGGATCTCAGGGATCAACTTAGACATTCAGGTTGGTAGCACAAGTTACTGCCTGGTGAACCTTCTGGTTTTCCATAGCCTGCCCAGCACCTTCCTGTCCCTCCATGTTCCCCATCAACAAGGTCTCACATAAGCTAGGATGGCTTCAGACTCCCTGTATAGTCAAGGATGACCTTAAGCCCCACCTACCAAGTACTGGAATTAGAGCCTGCACAGCTCCCCCAGTTTGTAATGCGAGGGATGAAGCCCAGACCTCATGAGTTCTAGGCAAGTACTCTACCAGTTGAACTACATCTCCAGTCCCGCGGTTTTGGGTTTTTGTTGTTGTTTGTTTTTTGTTTTTGTTTGTTTGTAGTCCAGAGAACCTCACTTCAAGAGGCAGGAATCGTGTCTTCTATTCTTCTGGTATTTTCCTATCTAAAAAAGTGTCAGAACATATGGAGGACACCATGTTTATTTGTTTGTTTTGTTTATTTTGAGACAGGGTTTCTCTGTGTAGCCCTGGCTGTCCTAAGAACTCACTCTGTAGACCAGGCTGGCCTTGAACTCACAGAGATCCACCAGCCTCTTCTTTCCCCGAGTGCTGGGATCAAATGCATGTGGCATGGCCATCGGGTTTTATTTCTGTGTTTGTTGGTACTATGGCGTGCTGCGGTAGGCAAGTACTGTACCACGGAAGCATTCCTCTCTCCATGTTGAATGCTCAGTATCGAGTGTGAAATAGAGTGGATTAGGTCAGGGTAGAGCTAGAAGAACCCAGAGGTCCAGGCTGCAGGCCAGGCTCCTTCTCCTGGTCAGCATTCCCTAGCTCTGCTGTAGCCCAGGAGCAGTTTGGGTAGGTCTTGTATGTGGAGGGCGCCTTAGCTGTCCCATGGTCATGCCTAAGGAACTAGTCCATTATTTCACCCTTTCTATGTACAGCACAGGGGGCTCAACTAGAGCAGGAGGAGGCACTGGCCAGAAACGGCTCAAATGGCCTAGCTGGAGAGGGACCTGGTCCTACCATTGCTTATTGTACAACTGAGATGGGTGTCGAGAGAGTCTCAAGGTCACACAGTGAGTTGGCAGCTTTGAGGACCTACTTTTTTTTGCTGGCAGTGAAGTTTCCTAAATTCATAGTCATATTGCCCAGGGGCTTGGAGACTTTCTGGCTGGGCCCAGGCAAGACCTGGCCAGACTGATCAGGTCCAGGGCAGGGAGGAGGGGTGTGTGTGTTGGCTCACAGGGAGAAGGCCATAGAGTGTCATCCCTGTGGCCTAAGGACACTGACTCAGGTGGGCAATGACAAGGGAACAGGGTTCACTGTGACTCACCCCTATTTTTCTATCTGCCTCTCCAGGGAGAAACTCCCGGGAGGTTTCCGGGACACATGTCAAAGGCTCCTCCTATCCCGAGGCAAGGGACTGGGCCCCAGGAGAAGGGCAGAGCTCAACACACTCTTGCTGAGACAAGCAGCCTCCATCTTGGCAAAGGGCAGGGCAAGTGCAGCTTAAGCTTTCTCTGAGAACAGTTTCCTTTTCCACCCCAGCTTGGGTTTCAGCCTGTTTGCTGATGCAGGGAGGTAGAACTGGACCGGGCTGGCTAGAGCATCTAGGATGGACAATAAA
The DNA here is from genome assembly GCA_019843965.1 of Rhynchomys soricoides. Lineage (NCBI taxonomy): Eukaryota > Metazoa > Chordata > Mammalia > Rodentia > Muridae > Rhynchomys > Rhynchomys soricoides. Next base: position 3,431,712 of record JADRCH010000174.1, read on the forward strand.
GCCGTGATGAAAATGATACTTGCCTTGTTTAATCCAGACCGGCCAGTGTGCTCAGCATCACCCACCCATTTCCTTCTCACAAGGAGGAAAAATTATTAGCCCCGCCTTAGAGAGGAGAGGATGAGGCACAGAACCAGGGGAGCCATGTGCTCAAGGTCTCAATGCTGTAGAATGGCACATGGGACTGGAGCCTGTGCTGAGGGGTCTACTCTTTCTGACGACAGGCTCCCCTGGAGAGAGAGCCTTGTGTTTCTCTTCAGTATCGAGCATGTAGTCTTTCACTACTTCCAGGAAACCTGAGAGTTGTATTCTCCCAAAAGCCTTGTGCTTACATGCCTTGAAACTGATCTGCCACCTGTAGTCCCAGGACAGAATCTCATGCACAAATGAGTAAGGCCTTTGGAGAGGAAGAACCCTTTCTCAGTCTACCAGAACATTTTTGTTGTTGTTGTTGTTGGTTTTTTTCAAGACAGGGTTTCTCTGTTTAGCCCTGGCTGTCTTGGTACTCACTCTGTAGACCAGGCTGCCTTTACCTCCTGGGTGCTGGGATTAAAGGCATGTGCTACCACTGCCTGGTTTCTATTTCTTTCCTTTTCTTTCTTTTTCTTTCTTTCGTTCTTTCTTTTTAAATAAATATGCTTGGCGGCACGTAACCTTACCTATTGAGTTCTCTCTCTGACCTCCACTGAGTATTCTTTTTGGCCCAGGCAGCCCCTTGATCCTCTCTCTAGGTCTCCTCCCTCACACCTCTTCAGAGCCACTGAGCTGTTTGGGACCAAATGGAGGTCTGAATTCATGAGGGTGCTGTGGGGGAACCGGCTGGGGCAGACTGTTCCAATCTGTGGTGTTCCTCCCTTGAACTGGAAGGGCTGGCTGTTCCAGAAGTTTTAGCACCTGGGCTGGGCATCACCCAGACCCTTCGTCTCCAAGTATGTGACACAGAATGGAGCAGGTGCTCATGGTACCTGCTGAGTCAGGACCAGTGTTTACACAAATATAAACAGCCCTGCCGACAGGCTACATGGACATGAGGCATGGGGGCAGCCTAGCCTTCTGTCAGGACCTCTGCAATTGGCCCTGTATAAACCAAGACCTCTCTTTTCTCCATGAGCTCTGTGGAAGAGAAATGGCAATAGGTTGACATCAGGGCTGCTAGAACACTGTCTTCAAGTTGGATATTTGGTTGGAGATTTTTTTTTTTTTTTTCTGAGTCAGGGTTTCTCTGTGTAGCCCCAGCTGTCTGGAACTTGCTGTTGACTAGGGTGGCCTCAAACTCATATCTGCCTGCCTTTGCCTCACAAGTGCTGGGCTAAAGGTGTGTGCCACCACCGCCTGGTTGGTTTGAGTTTCTAGCTATGGTTCAGGTTTGGGTGGTGAGGACTTGCCCACCTTACCCCAGGTTTTCTTCCCTGGTCCTCAGTTCTATCAATTATCTGAGATGCCACTCCTGTGAATGCAGGTGCTTCACACAGGCCTGATACTACCCACTATTGATTGACTGAATAACAGAGTCAGGACTCACTACCTCAGCTGGCTACTTACTAATTTTGTAAATTTAGGGAAGCAACCTAACTTGGAACCCACTTCTAAGCTCTCATTGGGCTACCCTGTGGATGAAACAACAATGGCAACCTTCACAAACACCCTGCCCTACCTAGTCCCCGGGCAGCAGCAATGTACACTAGGTTAGGGAAGAAAAAACATGTCCTCTGGTCCCTGGGACAAGATGGCCAAGACCTCAAGGAAATCAGGTAATGGCAGGTGGCTGCTTTTGAGCCCCTCGCTTACTTCTGAAAGCCATCTCACCTCTGGGGTGGCACTGACTGAGAACCCAAGCATTAAGCTGATGAATAGAGTCTGGTTTTAAAGGGCCCAAACTAAAGACACCGTGCACAAGGAGGAGATCCAAGTCACCCTTATATTCGCCCTTCAAGATATAGGTGGCTCCTAAGAAACCCTCCCAGCCCTGGCAGCACAGCTCAAGCTGGGAGACCAGGAGTGCAAGGGGTGGGGTGGTGGTGGCAAAGGCTCGTGCTCCTAATTACAAAGTACACTTTGTAATGTGGGAAAGGACTGTGGTAGTGGGCACACCAAAGGAATACAAGGCCACCGTGTCCACCCAGAGGTGAGTCACTGTGAAGTGGCCATCTCAAAGGGACCCGGAAACAAAACAAACTAGAGGTAGGCAGAAGGCTATTATATATCATGCTTTTAATACAAACTTAAAAAAATCTGGAACAATATAAACTGTACAGATCTGATCAATCTTTGTTTTGAAACTAAATCTCTAAACACACCAATGTCATTCCAAAATATTGCACAACGTTCTGAATACAAAATGTCTTGATTGCATTCTTCCTTCACTCGAGAGAAAAGGGTCCTCGCCCTGCCCCCGGCTCCTCTCTATGGCTGCTCAGTGCCTCCTCCCATCTCTAGGGAGAGCTACAGACTCTACAGCAGCGAGAGAGATAGCTTCCGGACCGACAGCTGGTATTCCTGACAAGATGATCCACCTTCTGTTTTGCTCTTGGGTAAGAGGATGGAGAGGATGGGGGAAGGGTGGAAAAGGTTTTATGTTCCTATTTTTTAAAGTTTGTTTTTCCTGAAAAAATATGGGTTTCTCTCCTCTTTTTAAGAAAAAATCTTGAAAAGAAAAAATTACGTTTCTTACATTAGAAATATACATATATTATATATACCTCTTACATTTTACAAATGTAGCAAATTATTCAATACAAACGGACACCAAAAAATGTAAAAAATAAAAAAAAAAAGTTTTCCTACGAAACCAGGTAAATTAGTGCAGAGTTTTGTCTTTTTTTGTTTTTTGTTTTGTTTTCCTTAAAAAAAAAAATAAAATAAAATAGAAGCAAAAATGCCTAGATTTGCGATGAGACACTGAACTGGGCCCAAGAGCCCAGTCCAGGAGTCATGTTCCTGAACACTCATTTTTCTTCCCACTTCAAAGACACAAGGGGCTGGGCTCCAGTCTCCCCATGTGTGAGAAAACAAGCTGGCTTGGGTGCAGGTGGGACCTGTGTTCCCATGGGAGGGGACAGGAAGGGGGGTAAGGCAACACCCAACTTGTCCCACAGAGGTTATTTACCTGGGACTGTCACCTGTGTGGGCACGGAGGATGAAGGAACAGAAAGCCCAGAATGGGTAAGCTGGAGAAGACTAGGGGACAGATGGTGCTGGGCTGAGAACACAGGGCCTCGCCCTGCTGGGGGAGGTAGAGCTGTAGAGCCCAATGCAAGGACACGGAGTTGGCAGTGTGTGTCTGGGCTGAACTCACTGCCACAGCACTTCCCACAGGAGTCCCTGGGGAGAATGGAGTAAGATGGGGCTTCTCTTGTCTGCCCAGGAGATATCTCATAGCATCAAGGTCATGTAGTGCTAGGTGAGGGCAGACAAAGTATGGCAAGAGATAGGAACCAAGAAGTTGCAGATGGGTGCAAAGCATTTACACCTACAGCCAAAAAGCAGTCTCAATTCAAGGCTCAGGAATGCCCACCACAGGCACTGACTCCAAATTCTCTCCCTGTCCCTTCCCTGGCCTCAAGCCACACAGAGGACTTGCTGAAGGCTAGGGACTCCTCTCAGGCATCAGGCTTGGGTATTCCTCCCGCCCTTCAGAGCTGGTTTTGTTTTTGTTTTTGTTTTGTTTTTGTTTTTGTTTTTTTGGTCAAAAACAAACAAAAGTGCAGATCCCTCTGAGTCTGGCAAACCAGTTCCTTATGCAATGATTTCCCCTGGGGTTTCTTAGGCTTAGCCATGTGGCACCCCACATATACTTCCTTACAAATGGACTATCAACCCACCCTGGGTCCATCCTCCAACCTTGTACATAAATAAGCACTTGATACAACCCAGGATCACACATACAGAGGGAAGACCCATGTGGCTTGGAATCCTTGAGAACATGACAGCAAGCCACATACTCACAGGCATGAATACACACACAAAAACATACACTTACCCTACCTCTAAACTCTGCCCTAACCTCAGGCTCAGGGAAAGGCTGCACTAGAGAAAGAGGCTGCATATAACTTGTCCAGGCCAAGAGCAGGTGAGGGATGGGCCACAGGACAGAGAAGGATTTCAATTAGAAAAAGTGCTAACCTCCCCATGGTCACAGATATTAGCTTCAAGTGGCCAGTCAGCAGCTTCCTGTGGCCCAGCCTGAGAGGGCATTGAGGCTAGGGCCAGACCTATTTAGGTGGCAGGGCCTGAGGAGACCCTAGGGTGGGGGCCATGGACACAGGGTCAGCCTCTCCCTGTTCCAGATGCTGCTCTTCCTTCCCGGTGAGCCTGAACACACCAATCCAAAGGAGCATGAAGGAGGGAGTAGGGAGCAGCAATTCACATCTGGACCACTCTTAGCACAGGAAACCACTAATTAAAGATGTCATATAGAAAACTACATGTAAAAAAAATTTACAAAATCCAAAAACCAACCAAATGAAATCAGAGGCAGGCAGGAATAGTCAGGGGCTGAGTTCAACACTTCACACTTCGGGAGCCCCTTCTACTCTGTGCCTGGGCGAATCCTTTTCCTAGCTGGGAGAATGAGAAGACTGGAATCTTTTTGTATAGTTGTCTTTCCCTCTTTCGTTTGGCCTTTCCTTTCTCTTTCCTGTGGTTGTGGGTGCTCCTGGCCTGGCAGACGGGAAGATGGTCAGTTGGCCAGCACGACAGGCTGGAAGGGTTGGTTGGGATACTGTATGGTGTTCAGGTTGTAGCTGAGGCCTTCTACAAAGGGCGTTTTCTCCAAGAACAGGCTGTTAGCACCCCCTCCAAACACCTGGGCCACATCAAAGCTACTGCTGCTGCTACTGCTGCTGCTGCTGCTGCTGCTGCTGCTGCTGCTGCAAGTGCTGGCTCCACTACTCCCAAAGGGGGCCGCAGTGCTGGTGCTCGGGCCATCCACCCCATCAAAGAAGAGGCTGGGGGAGCCACCTCCGTTGTACACGAACTCCTTGGCATTGGGGGAGAGCTGGGACTGCGGGGCCGGACTGGCTGTGATGAAGTTCAGTGAATGCATAGACAAGGAGAGGCTCTTGTGCTTCAGCAGGTTCTTTGTGGGTGAGCGGGCCCTGCGAGGCTGCTGTGGCGGCGGCTGCTGGCCACCTGCCCCACTGCCACCCACACTCACACCGCTCGATGCCCCACCCCCCTTCTTCATCTTGGTGGAACCAAATTTGGTGGCAGCAAAAGAGGCAGTGGTGAAGGTGATGGGCTGGGCAGACCGGGGGATAAAGGTAGGGCTGGGTGACTGGCCAAAGGATGGTGATGGGGAGCTGGACAGAGAGCTGTCCTGGCTGCCGATGGGCACAAACACCTGGGCATCAGGATTGAAGCTGCTCTTGATCTCCTTGTCCAGCTCAGGGGCACCACCTGCCTCACTGTCCCCCAGGTACAGGACCTTCACAGCTCCCTTCTCACCAATCTGGTAGGATACCTCAAAAGGGTCAATCCAGACACTCAGCTCTTCTGGCACATTGGCACGCACATCCTCCACTGCTAGGCCACTCCGCTTGGCAGCCAGCTCTACCACAGGGTCTACCACCTCCCCAATGTGGACACAGCGGAAGCCAGAACCCTTCAACGGCTTCTCAGGGTACCAGTGGCCCTCATATTTCTTTTTCAAAAGCCGCTCTAGCTCCTCCCCAAACAGGTCTGCCCTGCGACGGGGCAGCTTGTTGTATAGATAGGAGATGACAAAGTTGAGGGCCACCTTGATCTCCAGCTGCATGATCCTCTTCTAGGCAGAGAACCTGCACAGGACACGCACACAGGCCAGAGCAGCAGCAGGGATAGGTGAGTGATCCTGGGATCCAGACGCTTCTGGAAAGTACGAAAGAAGGAGAGGAGCATGGTGAATACCTGTGTAGAAAGGCCCCAGCACACACTGCCTGAGCTGTGCCACTAGGGTGACCAGTGACAGAGCACAGCAGACACCAGCTTTGATCACACAGATCTACTGGTGCATTCCAATCTTTCTTTTTATGCTATATAGCTCTGGTTGGCTTACAACTCACTATGTGGTAGACCAGGCTAGCCTTGAGCTTGCTGTGATCTTACTTCCTGTTTCCTGAGTACTGGGATTACAGGCATGCACAATCACTCCTGGCTTTGGACAAGTCACTTTTTATAACCCTGGTCTCCTCATCCGTAGCCTGAGGTTCAAGGATAACGCTCTCCCCTATACTTGGTACCTAGTATGCACTTAAAATAGGAGTGTACTGTGTTTTCTACCATTAGAAGTCAGGACAATATAGGAATGACTTCAAATAACAAAAACTAGGCCCCAATCCAGCTGGATGCAAGAAGGTCGTGCTGTCTCTGCAATGTCTTCATCCAGTTATGCCCTGAAACTGTCACAGGCAAAGACATAAGTGTAATTTTTTTTTTTAGCTGCCCTCCTTAAGTTGAATAAGACACAGGTCACTGAACATGAAGGGGCACTGCCAGCTTTTCTCTGGGGCTCGGACTCCAGTCATAGCCACCTGTTACCCTGCACCCCATAGGTGTACATGCTTTGGGGCTCAGTCTGAGTTTACAGAACCAATTTTTTTTTTTTTTTCCCCCCGAGGTAGGGTTTCTCTGTGTAGCCCTGGCTGTCCTGGAACTCACTCTGTAGACCAGGCTGGCCTCGAACTCAGAAATCTGCCTGCCTCTGCCTCCCAAGTGCTGGGATTAAAGGCGTGCACCACCACTGCCCGTCTTACAGAACCAATTTAAGAACCCAGTAATGTGACCAGAGCTTGTATTTCCATCCAGTCTCCAGTAATGGGGACAAGGCCATGATCCTTCAGAAAAAGATAAAATCTGTTATAACCATAATCTGTCAGCCCACGAAGGAACTGTTGGACCAGGGGTGCCTAGGGAAAGTGCAAGAAGCAGGGCTGGCAAGAGAAGCAGCAGCGTGGCCTGAGGGAATCTCCACTGTTTCTGGCAAGGTCGTAAGTGATGAGGACGGCAAAGGGAAGAGATGTGCCATCACCCTACAGCTTCCAGCCGGGAAGTCACCACCACCCAGTCTCCCGGGGACTGTCTGACCACCTGTCCTCGGCACCAGATCATATTTATCAAGTGTTTGGAGAGCCCCGCAGAGGAGGTGGCCCAGCACAAACACTCAGATTGTTATTTTGGGATTCTCTCAGAGCCAGATCCCACTGAGGTCAAAAAGCTTTATTCCCTACATCTGGGCAAGCCTCATGTTTCAGGAAGCTGATCTGTGAGGACCTGGAGCCAATGATCTTAATCTAATTTCTCCTCAAAACGATGGCTTCTAGACTCCAGCTCCAGGAGAAACCAAACTGAAAAAGCCCCCTCTATTGAAGGCAAAGCCAGAGCAAGTCTCTAGCTAGGCCATTAGGCAAAGCCATGCTGCTGACCTCATCAGAGACAATGTTGACTAATGTCCCACCAAGGGCATCTTGTGTCCTGTGTGAGACTCAGGGCTGGATTTTGATTAACATTCTTTCTTGTTCCAAAACAGAGTCTCCAGGCACTGATGCTAGGTTTGAGAATCTTGAGTTTTATGAACACTTACTGTAACTCTTTTTCATGTTAGTTCTCAGGCCTGGGCTCAGGGCTCTCATGGGCATGTTTAGAACAGAATCTTCATAAGGAGACTTTTTGTGTACACACACACACAAACCTGGGATGGCATGCAGAGTCAATCTACAGCAGCAAGTGTAAGCACCCCATTGAGTCACCCTCAGTCTAAGTTTGAGAAACAAAAAGAAATTGCTACTCAGAATTCTGACTTCCCCCTCAGCCTGGCCTCCGAACAGGTCTGCTAGTTTCTCCAAATGTCTGCTCACGACCAAAACAGACTGATTTTAGGATCATTTTAGGTTTAAAGAGAATGGTTAAATGGAATGGGGTGTGTGTGTGTGTCGCACGCCTTTAACCCCAGCATTTGGGAGGCAGACAGGCATATCTTTGAGTCTGAGGCCAGCCTGGTCTATATAGTGAGTTCCAGGATAGCCAGGGTTATATAGAAAGACTGTCTCAAAAAAAAAAAAAAAAAAGAAAGAAAGAAAAGAAAAAGAAAGAAAAGGGGAAGAAAAAGGGGCTTAGTTGAGGAGAATCAGGGTCATCATCAGACACAAAGCTCAAAGCTATTTACTGAATACTATAGGCTTTCTCCTCTGCAGTAGTGTGCCCTGAGTGGGGGCTGGTAGGTTTTTATGTTCCCTGGGTTGGCTTTGAACTTCTAGGCTTGAGCTAGGCATGGTATGATATGAGTCTGTAAACTCATCACTTGGGAGGTAGAAGCAGAAAAACCAGTTCAAGGCCAGCTAAACTAAACCAAGAACTCCTATGTTAAGCAACTCATGCCTTCTGCATTGGTTGTTTAAGGATGAAGGTTGGGGGCTGAAGAGATGGCTCAGCTGTTAAGAGCATTGGCTGCTCTTCCAGAAGTTCTGAGTTTAATTCCCAGCAACCACCTGGTGGCTCATGACCATTTATGATCATATCTTATGCCCTCTTCTGGTCTGGAGGCATAACACTGTATACAGAATAAATAAATCTTAAGAAAAAAAAAAGAAGGTACAAAGTTCTAAAGAAATGGCCTAGTAGTTATGACTACCCACTGCTCTACCAGAGGACTGGAGTTTGACTCCCAGGCAGCGCTCAACAGCCTGGAACTCTAGCCCCAGGGAATCTGATGTCGCTGGCCTCCTCAAGCACCTGGCCTCATGTATATGTATACATACCCATATGAAGATACACATAGCCATGCATAATTAAAAATAATAAGTTAATAAAAAATGGAGGTTTGAAAGGATGACGGTGGTCCACTGTGTGGTCCACTAAAGGTGTCCAACATGGCACCTTTAGTGACTAAAGGAGAAAGTATGCATCAGGTCTCAGGAAAGTGCCTAAAGTTAAAGGCGGTATTCTCAAAGAATTTTTTGGAAAGTAAAACAGATTCAATGTCAACGTGATACTGTCTTAAAGGCACTGGAGTCTCCCTCACAGTTATTCTACCGAGAAGGGCTTCTCCACCTTTCTAGATGGCTTCAAATTTTGCTGTATAATTGTCTACTAATTACCCCTGTACCCCTGAACAGTACAGCCTCAAAATGGGAACATTCTAAATGTAGACCAAAGTCATTGGGAAATAAGCCTCTAGCCCCAAAATACAACAGAATCGCCGTCATCAGCCCTGTGTAGAGAAGCAGCGTTTGCAGCATAAGCAACTGAGACTGCACATCAGTTTATACTGCAGCGGTGTTGCTGCACAAAGCAGGACTCCTTCCCCTCTTTAACTGGAGAACAGGCCAGGCCAGATGGCTACAATGCGGAGCCTTACAAAAAGGCTGGACAAGTAGAATGAGAATCCCTGCTCCGGCAGCTCCGGCTCTAATTTTGACTTCAAGAAGCTTACGGAGCAGAGGATTAACTAACGTGCTGCTACTGTTCTGCCTTCAGCTAAAGATAGGAAGGAGCGGCCATTTGGCTGAGTTTGCTTTTTAGGAAGTGATGGGCAAATTATAGTCCTTATATATATAAAATATTTATGGAAGTACGTTAAGATTAGAAAGCTTAGAAATAACTACCCTCCCCAAAAAAGAACAAACAGATCTGTTAAGCAGCTGCAGTGGACTCAGATCTTTTTTCTTTTTCTTTTTCAACAAAACACTAGAAAGGTAAGAAAGAAAGAAAGGAAGGAAGGAAGAAAGGAAGGAAGATGTTGAATAGGCCAGTGTGGTGGCAGTCAGGAGGCAGAGGCAGGAGAATCTCTGTGAGTTTAAGGCCAGCCTGGTTTACATAGCAAGTAACATGCTAGCCAAGACTATATAGTGAGGAAAAACTGTCTCAAAAATAGAACGTATTTAATAGTAAAATCACATCTTGATAATGTAGTAAAAAGTTGCAATTGAGCTAACCTTTGTGGTGCCTGTAATTCCAGTAGACAGGAGGCTGAGGCAGAGTCAAAGTCGGCCTGTGCTGTATACTGAGGCTCCTTCACAGATATATAAGAAACAAAATTCTGTCCTAACACTTTTTACCTCCTTTCCTTTTATTTTAGCCACTGGTTATACCTTGACTCAAGATTCCTTGTGCTGATGTGTATGTTGGTGGTTAGGAGAAAGAAACTCAGACAAGGAAGGAGCCATAAAGCTACACAAAGTTTTCATTGATGTTAATTCCAGAGAAATTAATGAAAATGCAAAGCAAGACTTAAGGGGAAAAAAAGTAATGTTGTAAAAAAGGGAGAGGTAAAGGAATCTATACCTCCCCATAAAAAACGCAGGTAGCTCAAGCTCCCAATATCCTATAATCAATTAGTCTCCATGATTCAGGTAAATATGTGGGGGTGGGACATTTTAACAGGGTCAAGAGAAGTACAGCCACAGTGGACAGCGACAGCGAGGCTCAGGTTGCTTCCCAGGCAATAGTCCTTAGCATATCCTGGAGGCAGTGGCCCAACGGGCAATATAGATTGCAGGCCTTCCAGGATATTAGCAGTGATGAGTGCATTGGGCTCAGACCCTGACATTCCAGACCACCTGGGCCATATCACAAGAGTGCAGTCCAGGGCAGGGCCCTTTAGGGATCTCAGGGGCTCCAGGCTTGCCTCACTCTAGGCGGTACCACGCTCAGCACTCTGGGAGATGTAGTCCTCTGGCCTCCTAGCGAGGGTAAAGACTCGTGACCTACTTTTCGAGCACACTACACTTCCCTGTGCACTACGAGAGGGCCCAGCCAGATAGACGGCGCATGCCCCGCTCTAGGTCCTGGCCAAAGGTCTGAAGCCCAGGAAAAGTTTCCGATGCACATGCGCACTGAGGCAAGTGGGCGTCCGCCCCCCCCCCCCCCCCCCCCCCGCCAAAGACGTTTGGCATAAATCTGCCCATAAGGCCTCTCACCGGCTATCCTTTCTCCCCACGTCCTTGTCCATGCTAGACTACAATAACTCCCCTTTCCTTTCATGACTTCCTAAGCTTACTGAATCGGGGCTCTGCAACTAAGGGGCTTGTCCTAGAGGAAGTAAGTGGGCTGGAATGGATAAGAGCCACTGCTCTGTCCCCAGCCTCTGGATCTCAATGGACTGTCGCTGTCTGTGGTAGATGTAGAAACAGTGTATTCAAGGAGAAACGAGCCTTTTACACTTAATACCCAGTAGGCTCGGCTCTACCATCTCCGCAGCCAGGAAGGGAATGGCAAGAATTAGATCCAATTCTCCAGTCCTGTTGGCCAGGCCAAAGAAATTCTTAGTAAAGCTCTGAGGTCAACAACAAAGCCTGAAGCCAGTAGTGCCCACGCCTCACCCCACTTCTAATACAAGTCTGAGAAACCAGACCCAGGTACAGGAAACGGGAAAAGGTTCACCGGCAGCAAGCAAAATCCGTACATCTGAAACATGGACATCTCCTAATACTCTGAAATTCTGAGTCTCCTCCCACTGCAAGGCCTACCCTAGGACCAGACTTTCCAGATCCTCGACAACCCTCCCCTGCAGGGTGTTAAACCTCCCTAATCCTCCCTCCCACACCAGCTGTTTTCCCCAGTGCTTAAGTGAGGGATGGGGGTAGGCACTCAGGCAAGCAACAGGATTTTTATTGTTGTCAGGAAATCAAAGAGAAACCAAACCCACTCCCAGGCCAGGGTGGATAGAAAGGAGAAAAAAAAAAAAAGGTTAGACACTGAACTGGCACCAGAAACCCTGTCTGCTGATCCCAAAGCCTGCTGTGTGAAGTTCTGGTTGCTCCCAGGGGAGGGAATGGCTTGTAGACTGTTCCTCTGTTCGTTCTCCCTTTTCCCTCCTTAGATTTTGGTCAAGGGCGGAGTACATCCCCCCTCGGCCAGAAGGGGAAGTTTAGGAATACGAGAGATCAAACACAATTAAGACACTATCCGACAGGCTCTCTGGCTACTTTTTTTTCCCACCTACACAAGTATAAGAGCTCAACCTGCAATGAGCTCTTGCTAGGCAACCCAAGGGCAGTCTCCACTAACCGGCCCTGTCACCAAAAAGGGGATGTCCAAATTTCCCATCTCACAGGTTCCAAAGGGCTAGAAACAGACTGTGTTAATAATCACCACCCCGCACACGTGAAAGGCAGCCGAAAAATAAGGATAGAATCGCCTCTCTTTCCCTAATTTATTTAACTCTGGCCAGAGTTTGGGTTCTTTGGGGGAACAAGGAAAACCTAGCGAGTGAGGCGTGAAGAAATGGGGAAGGAGGTCAAGGAGGAAACGCTCTCCGCTCAGGAGAGGGCCGCATTCGAAACTAGGTACCCCAGGATCAAAGAGAGTGATGGAAAGCGGCACAGGGGCGGATCCGGAGAGGGGCAGCAGGGGAGTGGGCCAGTGTGGGCGTCCCCCGCCCGCAAGCCCGCGCACTCACTCGGGTCTCCGCGAAGGGTCGCTCTGCAGGCCGCGGGACGGAGGTCTCTCTCCTAGCTTCCCGAGCGCCGCGAGGCTGAGGGCCACGGTGTCCTTTCACGTCGTTGAGGGTAGAGAGGGACGAGGACCGAGCTCATGTGATTCTTTCCGCTGTTCTTGGAGGTCGAGCTCGGCGGCGACGGCGCGGGGATGGCGGACCCGAGGATGGCACCCGTCACGCGGTGGATGGAGGCCAGCCCTGGATGTGGTCGTCGGGCAGGTCCTGTCCTTCTGGCCTCTTGGATCCCACGACGTTCAATCCCAACGACCTGCACCTTCCCGCGCCCGGGCCCGAAGTGAGCAAAGTCAATGAAAAGTTTCACCCTCAGCAACCCTGCGCATGGATCTGCTTCCCCCACCCCTGAGTGATGCGTCCCTCCGCCCAGCCGGGGCGGGGCCGGGACTACTTTTCCTCCCTTGGCATCTTTAACCCCTCGCAGCCCAGTTGCAGTTTGGGATTCCAGATTCTGCGGGAAGTGTATTAGTGATCTTCTCCCGTCGTCTACCTCTAGACCCCTCCCTGCCGCGCTGCTCACCCTCGGAATCCTTCTGAGCGCCTTAGCGCCGGATTTCTTCTCTTAAGACTCCAAAGCAGTCTGAAATCGCCATGTACGGTCCCGGTGTAAACCAAGCTTGGGAAGGGTAGGGACCGTCCGGGGACACAGCAGGTCATTAGGAACTAGTCTGGGACACAGTGGCTGTCACGGGTAGGGGCTGGCATCCCCGGGTACCTGAACTCCAAACCCCAACTCCAGTTCTTTAAGTTCCCTGAGATCTAGACGGCGTGACTCTCCAGTTCTGACGGTCCCCGTGACTTGCACTCCCCGGTTCCGATTTGTTCATTCTGAATTTGGGGAGACGGTGGCATGACGCCACCTCCAGGAAGGTTCTGAATCTGAGTCTGGGCTAACCTGAGTTTACCAGCGTCGCCCTCCTGGTGGGGACCAGGAAGATCGAAGGGAAAGGAGAGGAGGGGTGCGAGAAGATCGAGGGTCAGAAAGAAGAGAGGAGCACTAGTTAATCATGCACTCCCAGCCCCGAAAGTGGGTCCCAAACGCCAGATATAGGGGTGGCCACGCGTGACCGCGGCCCCTCTACTATGGTCCTCGTGCTCTCTCGAACAGGCTACCCACGCAAGGGAGAACATGAGAGCCGCTCTCCTTCTAGCAATAGTCGCAGAAGCGCCCAGCCTTGGCAAGGTGAGCAGGGCGGCGAAGCGAGGCGCACCCGGGCCCAGATTTTGGTCACGCTCTTTCCACTCTGTGGCTTTGTGATCTAGGATCTGTGGCGGACTGGACTGTCAGACTAAGCTGGAGGACCGCTGGCCTTGTGTACTGGTCCCCCAAACCCAGCCTTAGTTCTATTTTCCAATTCTCCAACCCCTATTCTTTATTCACGTTCCTGAAGGTTCTGGTGCAACGGCAGTGTCCGAACCCACGTGGGGCGGTGAGATCGGAAAGTTCCCAGTTACGAACTGTGTGCATTTTATTTTCCTTGATCACTTAGGCAAGGGCAGAGATCAACGGAGGTATAGAGATTTAAAACACGCTTTCCTAAACAGGAGGAGAGAAATGCCGGGCGGGAGGGCAAACTCCGCAGTGCCAGGATGGTAGGAGGAAACCTAAGCGCGTGTCTCCCATCCCCCACCACTCCGAGCTGGACGGCCGGAAGGGCTCCTCCCGGGACTACTTGTGCGTCAGCAAGCGTCACACATGCCCCCTTTCACTTCACCCTTTCCTTTTAGCACCCGTACCCCCTAGAGTGTTCCATCTAATGCAGTGAGACCGCCCACCAGGATGAAAGCTAAAAATACAGCAGACACGTTAGCAACAGCCCTCCCATTGGCCCTCAAGCAGGGAAAGGCGTCTGATTGGGTTTTGGCTGCGGCTTCCGGGAAGCAAGCATTTGTACCCTTAGGTATAGCAAGGGATGCTGGTATTTGTAGGCTATCATTAGAGGCGGCCATAGAAATAGGTGGGTTTATATCCCGGTTCTGCAACCTACTGTGTGTTTTCGATTTAATGCAACAAATATTCTTACGTTGGTAAACGCGATTCTTCATCTCTAAAAACATAAAAATCTTGTGATTAAACAGTATTGTATGTAAATCCTGATTCAAATAGATCAGTTTTCCTTCCCTAAAATGCCTGAATCTGAAAAACAGTTTATAAATTGACCAAATTGCAGCCAATAAGCACTATTTGGTGAGTATTTCCCAATGAGAAATATCCCAGTTTAGGATGAGCTGGAACGAATTGTCGAAGGGTATCTCAAGGATATGCTTATACAGACCAAAAAAAAAAAAAAAGGTAGATATATGTGGAAGACCTCGAGTCTCTGTGTATTTGTTCTTTTATTTGAATCAGCCTTGGGCAGGTTTGCACACAACAAAAACCTCTGAAAACTCACGTCTCCTTTGTAAATGGGAGTTTTGAGTAAAGGGTGAGCATATAAACAGGAAAGGATAAAATAGAGAAGTAATCATCCGGGTTGGAGAGATGGCTCAGCGGTTAAGAGCACTGACTGCTCTTCCAGAGGTCCTGAGTTCAATTCCCAGCACCCACACGGTGGCTCACAACCATCTGTAATGGGATCTGATGCCCTCTTCTGGTGTGTCTGAAGACAGCTACAGTGTACTCATACATAAAATAATAAATCTTAAAAAAAAAAAAAAAGGAGGTAATCATCCTTCTTAATTACTGCTGCCTCAAGTTATGTGGTAAGGGGGAAATTTCTTCTCTTCCCCAATGTGTAATTTCATCTAGTCAGGGTTTAATTGTAGACTGAATTACTACTCAAGCATTCCCGAGTCCCCTCCCATTTGAGTAAACACGTCTTGTGAAAGGCCTACACCATGCTTTCTCAAAGGCCAACTCTGGCTACTGCAGAATGGGAGCAACGTCCCCTCTGAGAGCAAAGCAAGTCATGCCAGATATTTATTTTGGCGTTAGTGACAAGTAAAGCTGCTCATAATTGGCTCAATTAACCCGAGATGAGTCACAATTTCATACACACAGACAAGGTGAGATTTTTACATTGTTTCTTTGAAGTGATGCAAGAAAATAGTATCTCGGTTGGATTCTTCACATCTACTGCCACCTATAGCAGAAGCAAGGACAATCATAACAAAATCTGAGTGTGGGAAGGAGACACTCTACGTCCATCCTGGTAAAAAAGAGAACAAAGCATTCTTTTGCTTTTCAATTTTTATTACTTTGTGCATATGAGTGTTTTATTCAAATACACACACACACACACCATACACACACACACCACACACACACACACCACACACACACACACCACACACACCCACCACACACACACCACACACACACACACACACACATACACACACACATACACACACATA
>JADRCH010000174.1:3452827-3507903 GCA_019843965.1 Rhynchomys soricoides
ACATCAGGACAACCACACTGCCTTCTATCTCATTTAATAGTCTATCAGTTCTACAACCATCTGCAACCCAAGGTGCCTTTTAGCCAACAGTATCTTAATCCTTAGTACTGCACTGCTCATTAGAGAAACCTGGGTGCTGAAGAGCGAGCTCAGAGGGCTGGGTGCTGGTCTAGAGGACCTGGGATGGGGTGTGCAAAATCCTCGGTTCAACCACCATCCTTCAAAATAACTAACTATACTTTTAAAACTCTGCAAATGCTCATCGTTTTCTTATTGTCAGCCTGGGATTGGGGTCAAGGCAATTTGTTTGCTGTCACATCATGAGAACGTACAAATCAGTCCTCTAGTACCAAGGCCTGAAGACACTGGTCTCCTGGTAGACTTTCTGTCTTGTGAGATAAGATATCCCAGACTGGTTTTATTTTACTTTTGGTTTTCAAGACAGGGTTTAAACTGGCATTTCTCCCCCTCAGCATACCAAGTGCTAGAATTGCAGGCATGCATCACTATGCCCAACTCTTAGATCCTGATTATTTTTAAGGTTTTGAAAAACTCAGCTAAGCTTACTGACCTAATCAATTACCTTATAAATTATAAAAGCTGCAGAAGAGGTGAACAATAAGGGGGGTGGCTTCTGCCATAGGAAGATTTCTGCACGGGAAAAAGTCCAGGCACTTCATCTACATGATCATCTGTCAGTAAGGATGAGAGGCTGGATCATGTCACAGTACTGTTTTGTGTTCCTTGGAAACTAGTGCCGAGTAATTGTGAGCTCGAGCTCAAGTATCCTCAAAACATTCCTGTATAAGGCCAAGTAGGTGAAGTGATGTCTAAAATAATTCTCAGACAGGGATCTAAAGGTATCAGATCACATGATGGATACAGACAAGTCAGATGGCAATTACCATTTAGGAATTATTCTCTGGTTCCAAGCTTAAGCCAGTCATAGACTCTAGCTGGACCTGTGAAAGCGTGGTCTCACATAAACCCTTTAGTTTAAGAACTGTGTGAGCCTTTTCTTTCCGTCACACTAAGTACATCCCAATTCCTGAGCACCACACACACAAAGTGGAGAGGCGTGTCTCCCAGGAACACCTTCTAGGGGCAGTTCCAAAACTGGGGTATTATCCTTGTACTACAAGATTAGGCCTTGTTACCCACACCTGAGAAAAGGAGGTAGAGGACCAGAGCCACAGCACCTGTAGAAGATGGAAGATGATCAGTCCGGTTCTAGTTGTCACTGGAAAGAGTTTAGGGCAGGAGAGGGTTCAGCCCAAGTTATGATTCATTACTTTCTCCTGTTCCCAAACAACGTGGACTCAACACCACAAACTGGTTTCCAGCTGGTCTAACATTCCATCCTGGGTCAGGCTGACCCTCTTGCGTTCTAACACTGACAGGGAAAAACAGCAAGCAGGTAAGGGCTTACTGCAGCTTTGGGGGGCAAGATGGCTCAGCGGGCCAAAGCACTTGCCAGGGAGAGAAGAGAAACTCCAGGTAAGTTGTCCTCTTGACACCACATGCACACACACAGGTAAACAGATATAACAAAGAAATTAAACAAAACCCTGAAGCCTTGAGACCACCAAGAAAGCAAGCCACTTTTAACAGCTTTTATCCTATGGTATAAAAATGTCTAAGGGGCAGGGCAGTGGTGGCTCACGCCTTTAATCCCAGCACTTTGGAGGCAGAGGCAGGCGGATTTCTGAGTTCGAGGCCAGCCTGGTCTACAGAGTGAGTTCCAGGACAGCCAGGGCTACACAGAGAAACCCTGTCTCGAAAAACCGGAAAAAAAAAAAAAAAAGAGAGAGAGAACCACGTTGGGCTGAGGCCACCCTGGACTACATAATGAGCACCAGACCACCCTAGGCCACAGAGCAAAGTTACCTCAGCAGCTGCCACACCCCACATCCCTGCCCAAAGAGAACTACTGTTCGGGTAGGCGTACAGGTGCAAATCTGTAATTCTGCACTCAGGAAGCTGAGGCAGGAGGACCTTCAGTTCTGGGCCATTTTGAGACACACTGACACCTATGTCTATAAGAAAAGGAGGAAGACAGACATAGGCAGAACCATTGAGAGCCTACTACACAGCACCTCTGTACATGTTAGTACACAAACATAGACTCTTACATGTAGCTAAGAATAAA
The DNA here is from genome assembly GCA_019843965.1 of Rhynchomys soricoides. Taxonomy (NCBI): domain Eukaryota; kingdom Metazoa; phylum Chordata; class Mammalia; order Rodentia; family Muridae; genus Rhynchomys; species Rhynchomys soricoides. The sequence continues at coordinate 3,454,977 of JADRCH010000174.1, forward strand.
AATGAGCTACCAGGATGACTCAGCAGGGATCCTGGCTAACTTTATGTCAGCCCGACACAAACTAGGGTCATTTTAAAAGAGGAAAGCTTAACTGAGAAAAACCCACTAGGTCCACCAGTGGTGCATTTTCTTGATTCATGACAATATGGAAGAGCCCAGACCATTGTGGGTAGTGCTACTCATGGGCTGGTGGTACTGAAGGCTGTAAGAAAGCAGGCTGAACAAACCATAAGGGAAAAAGCCAGTAAGCAGCCGGGCAGTGGTGGCGCACGCCTTTAATCCCAGCACTCGGGAGGCAGAGGCAGGCGGATTTCTAAGTTTGAGGCCAGCCTGGTCTACAGAGTGAGTTCCAGGACAGCCAGGGCTACACAGAGAAATCCTGTCTCGAAAAATACCAATAAATAAATAAATAAATAAAAATAAAAATAAAAATAAAAATAAAAAAAAAGGAAAAAGCCAGTAAGCAGTGATCCTCCATGGCTTTTGCATCAGTTCCTGCCTCAACTTCCCTTGATGATACTGTTACCTGGAGGTATAGGACAAGTAAACCTTTTCTTTCCTTCCAGCTGCTTTTAATCATATTGTATCATCAATAAGAAACCTAAAACAGCAGGTAAACATACTTGCCAGGTCGAACAGTTTGCATTCAACCAAGACCAGATTCTGAATAAAGGGAGAACTGCCTTCCACAGGTTGTCCCCTGACGGCTACACAACATGCATATGCCCATACACCCATGCACAGGAGACATCAAAGGAACATGGAGAAGTTCTCTTAATTGCTGATACTGATAAAGACTTGCTTCTCTTCCATTCTGGCCTTGATACAGAATAACTGCTCTTTATTAGACCACACCTAGTTTGGCTCACAGGCTTAAAGAAATCACCTAGATAACTGGCTGAACATTGTAATCTCTACAGACCAGAAGAGATGGCCATGGATGGCAAAATAGTTCAAAGTAAAAGGAAGAAAAGAGCAGGTAAGACGCTCAGCCTACACTCACATCCTTCTCCTGAATGGTGCACTCCTTACAATAGTAGGCGTCAGAGACTCCAGGACCTCCACAGATCACACACCGGCCCTGGTAAGATCCATAGTTACACTCATCACATATGCGGACCAGGGTGCAGGGACGCACATAGGAATCACAGATCACACATTTGCCATCACCTGTAGAGAGAGAACTGAGTCACATTCAATAGCAATTGCTTCTTCCTCTGCCCTGTGCGGTAAATAACTAGTCTCCTTTTGACTTTAGGACCTTTTCCGATCTACCTAAGTTAATTAATGCATGGAAAGAGTTTGTAATATTGTCTGGGAGCTTTTAAGTGTATGTCGTTACTGTCAACAAACTGCACGCCCTTCTTGCACATATACTGGGCTGGGAAGGTCCTCACTACTGGGACAAATCTTACTATTCAAAAGTAGAACATTTCTTTCAAAACCTAAATGTGAATTATTAAAAATTGCAAGCTTAAGTGGGAGGCTGGTGGGGAGTCTTTGGTGGCAGCCAGGTATTCAGTGTCCTTTGCAGCCTGGTATATCTATTCAAGTTTTCTTTGCTGTTCCTCTGGAATTGATGGCTCTTCAAAGAGTAAAGAAGGCAAGGCGTGAGAGGGCATGTTCGGCTTACATTTTTCACACAGTCTTCCGATAGCTGCAAGATCAAAGATGGTAAAACATATCGTTAAAGTTAAGGTTGTGGTGCAGCAAGAGAATTTTTTGTCGAGCTGAGTACAGCGGATGGGGCAGGTAGCAATGACTACAATGAGCCGTACAGGATCGCTGTCACAGTCTCCTTTTCTCCCTCTCCACTGTCCCCCCACCCTCTACTTTTTTGAGACAGTGTATCTTGACTTAGCCTGGAACTTTGCTCCCGCCAGTTTTAGGCTCCCAGATGCGCGCTGCTGCCCTCCTATAAGAAGAAACGATCCGGTGCGCGCTTTCAGAATACCCAGGGACCGTAAGGCGCGAAACGTGGAGCCTCCAAACCAAAGCCCTAAAGAGGAGGTGAAAGTCTCTAGGCCCCCACTTTCTAATACCATCCCACTCAAACAGAAGGGAGCAAGCCTCCAACTCACCAACACCAGCCTGCTTACGGCAGAAAATCAAATCTGGATGATGTTTAGCCATAACTCTTTTCCAAGCCGGCGGCCGGAAGCTTGGAGAACTTCCGCCCGACCTTTAACCTACACCATTCCTACTTCCACTTCTCCGTGATTGGGCATCAAGCTGTCCATCAGCCTTTGTCCTCGAGGGCACCAAATCTCGCTAGTTCTCGCGAGACTTTCCTCGCCAGGCCCTAGCAGGTGCGCCAAAGGTTTTAAACACAATTCTCTTTTCTTCCAGATTTGAATTAATAAACTGAGGTTTGTTCTTGGATAAAAATTTCTACATATTTTTTTTTGTGTGTGTTGGGGTTTGAGGTCAGGGCTTCTTGCATACTTCCGCAAAGTATGTGTGTTTCGGGAGTGTTCTCTGTCATGGAATGAAGGATAACTTCGAACTCCCGACTCCCCTTCAGCTTCCACTCTCAAGTGCAAAGGTGACCGGATTGCGCCGAACGCCAAGCTGGCAGCTTCTTGGCAGCTTTTCCTTCCACGCCCAGTTTGTCATGTTAAGCTCCGCCCACTGCGCTCTCTGGACTCTGGCTCAGGGAGGAAAACCCCCACCGTCATGGTGACGCGTCTCTGTATAAGCCACGCCCCTTCCAACTGCTTTAAGAGCGCCATCTGTCACGTCACTTTCACGCGACCTCATCTTTGTCAGTGCACAAAATGGCGCCTTACAGCCTAATGGTCACCAGGCTGCAGGTAAGCGAGCTCCGAGATGTGGGTTAACGGGGGGCGGGGATCCTCCTGCCTTGCCTGCGGCTGTAGGCGAGGCCAGGAGAGGCAGACTCGACCCGGGGCTGGCTTTTCGTGCACCTATCGCGGTTTCAGGCCCAGCTCCCTTGTCTGTTACTGCGTTGTCCTAGGTCAAGGCGTCCCTGGCACAGTCAGTTCCGAGTCCCCGTCCCCGCCCGCTGGGAAGCTTGAGTCTAAGCAGCTGCACTCTGGTGAAGGGTGGAGGCACTCCTTTTATTTCTGAGAGCTGAATCCCTGCTCCCCCAGGGTGGTTTTCTGTTTCTCAAGGTGAAGACAAGGTGATTGGGGGGGGGGGGCGCGGAAGTTATGAGTTCCTTTAAACCCGGTGCTTGAAGCCCTCACTTCCCATCAGCAGCAGAAACTCGTTCGCGTTATGTATCCGTGGTTGCCGGGCCCGGAGTCTGCAGAAGCTATATCCGATACTACCCTTTGAGGACACTCGGGGTCATAGATGCAAGAAGGAGTATTCTGGGCCCCACCATAATAAATAGCCTCGATAACAGTGCTTTGCCACCTTTGCACCAGATGGCAAGACTGTTTACTAATTTTATAGATATTTTATCTGGCGACATAGATGTCAGATAATTTTTTTCCCCAACCTGATAGGTGGAAAAACTGGAAGTAGACGAAGTAAGTGGCAGTGGTGTCACTAAAATATCATAGCTTGAGCAGTGACCCCACAGGCCCTCTCTTCTTGTTCATGGCAACCTAATGTCACCGAACTTTCTAAACCAGGGTGCGATCATTTGTATTCGGCAGAATACAGAATCAAGTATTTTGAAGTCACAGTGAATTGCTTTCCAGATACTAAGTGGAAACAGGAGAAGGCTGAGCAGTTTGACCTTGACTGTTATGAGACATCTAGAAAATTGACTGTGCCTGTCGGATGGTTTTCCTCTCCTAACCTTACAGCCCTAGGAAGGTATAATATTAAGTTTAGTGTAAAGTATGTATTTTTTTTTTTTTAATAAAAGAAAGCAATAAAATAATGGTAGACATTTTCTGGCAACCTTTTCTGATTACTTTTGTGAATTTGCTTTGGACCAACTTTGAACTAATAGAATTAATAATTTTTAAAATTATGTGCTGTGCTCTCAGGAAGCAATATCATTTGAAGCTTTCTTTATCACTTTACTTAAAACCTAACTATAAAATCAAACTCATTTATCTGAACAAATCATTTGACTTCTGGCCAATGAAAGGGATTCTCAGCTAAATTATCTCTTTGGTTCTTTTGATTCTTTAGATAATACGATGAGCTCTGTCCTGACCCTGCTGCTACGGTTTAGTGGAGTCAGGCAAAGAATATTTAATGGGATAAATGACCTTTGAGTTTGGAAGAAAGGAGTAATGTGACATTTGGAAAGTGTGAGTGTTGGAATGGTGTAGAAAGAGATCTGGGCTATAGTTCATGTCCTCCCATGATCCATGACCCTGAACACGTAACCTTCTAAGTTCTTTTTGTCTATCAGTTTCGGATTGTCTTCATTAAACAAAGTTTATTGAGCACTTAATTATGAGGATTTAGAATGTGTGTATAACGATGTAGTTCAACCTCTTTTAAATGGGAATCTAAGACCGTGAGAGCTTGGATGACTGCTGCAGTCAGGATTAAAATCAGAGTTTCCTTGTATGTCCATTCAGCTAAGGTGAATGAGTAGTAGTCTGTTCTCTTCAATATGTCAGTGCATCCAATTAGCCAAGCTGCCTAGTAACTCTGAACATCTTTCATTTATCTCTTCTATGCTGCATGTATTTGAGAAGTTATATTTCTATATCTTTATATTTCTGTCTGATCAATCTCTAGCATGCACTAATTGCTTCATAAATATTATTGGCTTTTTCTTTTCTTCTCTTTTTCTTGTTTTGTTTTTGAGCCTGGTTCTTACTGTAGCTTGTGCCAGCCTTGAATTTTTGATTCTCCTGCCTCAGCCACCTGAGTGCTTTGAGTTCAGGCATGTGCAACCAAAAATTGGTAAGGAGACAACCCCTGGTGTGTTTTTTTGTTTTTTTCTCTTTTTCTTTTTTTTGTTTTTTTGTTTTTTTTTCCAGTGTATGTAAAGTTTTTTTATTTTATGTGTTTGAGTGTTTTGCCTGCATGTATGTATGTGTACCATGTCCATGCATGCAGTGTTCACAGAAGCCAGATGAGAGGATCAGACCCCTTGGAATGGAGTTACAGATGGTTGTGAGCCACCGTGTGAGTGCTGGGAGTCCTCTGGAAGAACAGCCAGTGGACCTGGGTCCTCTGGAAGAATAGCAGTGATCTTACCCACTGAGTTATGTCTCTAGCCTCCAGCCCCTGTTCTTGTGGAGTGTATACATACTCTAGTGAGCCCTTGGAGCTTTTTTCTCAGCATTCTTATTTATTCTTCTTCTGGCTGGACCAAGCTTGGTGGAGGTTACAGAACAGCTGGTATCAGTTCTGCTGTCAACAATAGCATTTACCTTACACGAACCAGTAATTGCTCATGTCTTTGGGATGAGGCAGACCTAGGAGCTGCAGTGTTTCTGGTGAAGAAACAGAGGTGATACAGCATGAAGGTTAACAGTATGAACTCATATGTTAGAATGCCTGGGTTTAAATCTTAGCTTTGGTATTAAGTAACCGTGGCAGTCAGTAAATTACTCCATCCTCTTTACCTGCCTCCTCAATACCCTAAGACATTTGTTTTAATCAATTAACAGGTGCAGAGTGTTTAAAACCCTACCTGACACCAGTAAGAGTCCTATAGACCCTTTAAATAAGGTAAATGCAAATAGGTTTTTATCATTACTCTTTGATAAATTTGATGTGATTTGGATCTGTACATTTCTGATTCCAAAGCCTGAGGGCAGCAACTGTACTGCTCTTTGGCAGTAAGACCCAGCTTTGGACCATAACTTACCACATCCTCTTGTTTTTGATGGTGCTTGTTACCAGGTAGAGAGATTAGCAACAAAATGAAGAAAATAGAGAATGAGATTTTATTTTTAGCCATATTTATTTTTTGGTTTTAATGTTTATCTTTGTGCATTTGACTATAGATAAATAAAAGGTGTTTGGCTTTGCCTTGTTGTACCAAGATTTGGGTTCTAAGGTGACCTTGTGGAAATCATGCAACTTCTTGCACGTAATTCTAGAATAGTAGTTAACTACAAAGAAGTCTGACATCTGTGGCAGAAGTTTTCTGCATAATTTCATGTTTAAAAAGCCCCAAAACCCTTTGAATTTTAATCACTGTGATGATTTCCTGGGATCAACTGTTGCTTTAAATTGAAAGAGTTTGCAAACTCATTAGTGGACTAAGTTTAGATCTTAGATTTAGGTAACAAGCATGCTATGTTGAGGACTAGCAGAATACAGCAGTGCTAACTGAACCAACTGCTTCTGAGATGTTTACTGCAAGCTTGCTGCCTAGCACTGGTCAAGGCTTTGGGAGTGTGAAGTTACAAGCTTAGAAACACTAAGTCCAGTGCTCTCCAGACTAAGGGAAGAGGGAGACAAGAAATTACCAAGTAGACAAATTAAGAGATTTGGTTATGCCTGGTGTGGCATAATACTACTTTTTATTTTACTTGCATGTGTGGTTTGTCTGTCTGTATGTCTGTCCATATGCATACGGTGCCCACAGAGGCTGAAATGGCATCAGATCTCTTGCAACTGGAGTTGCAGACAGTTGGGAGCTGTTGGGAATTGAACCCAAGTCCTCTGGAAGAGCAGCTAATGCTCTTAACTAACTACTGAGCTATCTCTCCAGCCCCAGCCCTGGATCATTTTAAATCATGGAATGACATTCCTGATTTATGCTTGAGAAGAATAATGAGTTGCTGTGTAGGTGCTGGGCCATCAGGGGCCAAAGAGTGTTTGCCTCTTTTTGGATCCCAGAGAGCCCTGGGATCTCAGACTAAAGTTCTAGTAGTGGAGGAGGTCTCCTGTGTGTGTGTGTGCGCGCGCGTGTGTGTGTGTGTGTGTATGTATGTGTGTGTGTTTGTGTGTGTAAGTAAGTGTATATCTGTGCGAGTTTGAAACTAGCCTGGGATACATGATACCCTGACAAAGAAGGTGTAAAAAAAAAAAAATGTGAAGTTTCTTTTCTTTTCTTTTCTCTCTCTTTCTTTCTTTCTTTCTCTCACACATTTATTTTGTGTTGCAGAAAGGGGGTATGTCCGTGTTACAATGAGTGTTCATTTTAGAGGATAGCTTTACCACGCAGCTCTCCTATCGTATGGGTTCTGGAGATTGAATTCAGGTCAGTAGGCTTGGCAACAAATACCCTTACTTCCTGAGCCAGCTTGTCAATTCCAGTTTTTTAATTTTATGAGTAGTCCCTTTCCAACATTGAGACTAGGCACAGAATTCTGTAGGGTGTCCCACAGTGCACCTGTAGAAGCTATGTCGGAGTTCCTGGAGGCATGGAGAATAGCTTTTTTTTACAAAGCTTAGACCAAGCAAGAGCAAGTTTTGGGGCCAGGGTTGGAATGATGGAACCAAAGCAGTTAAGATCTTCAGGTTCCTCATCTGCAAAATGAGCATATTACTTTCTGTCTCACTGGATGGTCATGCAGTTGTGTGTGTCAAATACTCAGGACAGTCAGGTGTGGGATAAGGCATATAGGATATGTTTCTGTCTCAGACCACCACACACACAGCCTTCCCATCCCCAGCCAACTTAAAGCCTCTGTTGTCCGGCATTTTTATCTTTAGCTCCTTCATGTAAAAGTAAGTCTAGGGCTGGTGAGATGGTTCAGCGGGTATGGGCTTGTCACCAGCACGATAGGAGGAGAAAACAGTTCCTGTAAGTTGTCCCCTGACCCCCATATGTACACACGCACACACACAATATACAAATCGGATGGCAGGTGTTTAGCATCACCTAGGTTTTTGTTTAAGATTTATTTGTTTTTGTTACTGTTGTTTGTTTTTAGTTTTTCCAGACAGAGTTTCTCTGTGTAGCTCTGGCTATCCTTGATGTGTTCATAAAAAGATAAAGAGAGGGAGGGATATGTTTTGGTGCGTGTTTGGTGAGGTGTCAGGGAAGGGGGTACCTCAGTGGGCCCATGCTGAGGCATCCCTTCCTCCTGAGGGACCAGCCACACGAAGGTACAGTATAGAATAGAGTTTATTCAGGGCATGGGGAGGGGAGTTGAGAGGGTAGTAGAGGCAGAGAGAGAGAGGGGGAAAAGTAGAGGGTAGAGGAGTAGAGGCCCACCATGAGCATGTGGGGGGGGGGGAAGGATAGGGAGAGAGTGGGAACAGGAAGGCATGAGCAAGAAAGAGAGGAGGGGCAAGCAGCCCCCTTTTATAGTGAGTCAGGCACACCTGGCTGTTGCCAGCTAACTATGGGGCGCAGCTTAGACAAAATGCTAACAATCCTGAAACTCACAGAGACCCTCTGCTTCGCCACTCCAGTTGTAAAAAATCTGATGCTGTTTCGGCCTCCAGGGCACCATATGCATATGGACAGACATACAGACAGACAAACCACACATGCAAGGTAAAATAAAAATAGTATTATGCCACACCAGGCATAACCAAATCTTTGTTTTAGTATATGTTTGAATGTTTTGCCTGTATGTATGTATGTACACCATGTGCATACATGTCTAGCACCCAAGGAGGTTAGAATGTGTTGGGTCCTTGGAACTGGAGTTACATATGGTTGTGAGCTACTATGTATGTGTTGGGAATCAAATCTGGGCCTGGGCCTTCTGCAAGAGCAACAAGAAGTGTTCTCTTAACCACCACACCAACTCCCGCTCCTGCTCAGCTTCTTTTTACATGGGCTGTGTGAATATAGTCAGTTCCTTCTGGACTGTGTGTGTGTGTCTTTCTGAGACAGGGTTTCTTTGTATTGCCCTGGATGTCCTAAAACTCACTCTATAGAGCAGGCTGGCTTCAAACTCAGAGGTCTGCCAGTCTCTACCTCCTAAATGCTGGGATTAAAGGTGTGTGCCACCCCCACCACCTCCCCTTTTTGGGGCAGGGTCTCACTCACTATATAACCTTGGCTGCTTAGAACTCACTATGTAGACCAGAATGGCCTCAAAATCAGATCTGCCCTCCTCTGTCTCGAAAATACTGAGATTAAAGGTGTGAGTCACCATGCCCAGCCTGTTGGTATTTATAAATAATCCTTTGTGACATCATTGTATTCACCAATGAAGCTCTAGAGGCTGACTTCAAATGAGGGCCAGTGAAAGCCCTCTCTTGCTATGAGGGAGCGATAATTTAAATAGTATAGCACATGGCTGAAGCAATAGTTAGAAGAATGTGCTCTCAGCCAGCTGGTTTAGCACCCCTGAATATTTAGTCTACCACTGCTGTTGTAGTTGTAGCAACTGGAGTTCAGGCCTGGGGGAACTGGAATCTGATCAGCTGCCACAGACTGACTGCAGGTCCTTTCATTGTCACAGACCTAGGTCTCTTTTTTTTTTTTTTAAAAGTCTGTTTGTTTTTTGAGACAGGGTTTCTTTTTGCAGTCTTGGCTGTCTTGGACTTAGTTCTGTAGACCAGGTTGGCCTCAAACTCACAGAGATCTGTCTGTCCTAGGTGGTCTTTTACCAGGGTTGACCCACTGTCCTTCACAGTAACCCTAAAATGTCAGCATTCCCAGCCTGTTTTGTAATGATGAAATTGAGGCCCACAGATGTTGAACAATTCATCTGAGGTAACAGGTAGCACACTATAGAGCCAGATGTTGGTTGCAGAGATGTATTGGACTACAGAACTTGGGCTTTTGACCAGTCAGCCAACCTGTTTCCCCAGAGCCCTTCCCTGGGGGCAGGGTGTAGAAGCCAAATGTCTGAAGAGTACGCTGCATATGGGGTGAACAGTTCAGTTGACCCACTCTGGTTTCAGTGTATATCTCTTGGGTCTGTGATTGCCTTCTGTCCCAGATACCATCGAAGCAGAGGTGTGGGTCTCACACGGCAGCTTTGTTCTTGGCTGGGCTCACAGGCTGCCTGAGGAGCTTTGGAGAATGTCCTTCTCAGTGTGCTGCTGTAGAGCTGGCTGCCTAATCTGCAGGCCAGAGCAGGGCTCAGGATTTGTAGTCAGCTCGCCTCAGCTCGCAGTCTCTGCTACTGAAGGCAGCTGCAAAAGAGAATTAGACGGATGAGTGAATCCATCAGCCTGTTTATTAAAGGAACCCCTGCTGCCTTTGGTAGCCATTTAGAGGCTGTGAGTTGGGGAGGCATGGCTCTTCACTGTACTTTTCCTTGTCTCTGGAGAGGATAGCACCATTTTTGTTCTTTCTAGTTGCATAGCAACCGAGCTAGCTTATTGTCTACTGGCAAAAGGGAATTGTGTAGCTTTAGATGCTTAGGCAAGGTGCCAAGCATTGCCTATCACCAGGGGTGGGAAAATGTTGTTAGAAGCTGCAGTGGAGGTGTGGGAAGATACTTCCACTTCACAAAGTGTTGATTGACAGGCATTCATGGGTTGCCCACCTAGAAGGAGCTGCTCATTAGGTTTCTCTGTCAGGAAGGCTGAGCAGTTAGTTGCTTAGAGCAGTGAGCCTTGGAACTGTGGAGGCCATGGCCAAGAATAACAAGGGTCTGACTCCATCTGTGTTCCTGCAGCCATCTTTCATACTTCCTCCTAACAAAGTACAGCTAGCCCAGGTGGAGTCCTCCAGCTCTTCTTCCCCGTCCCCACTAGCAGCTTTGTGGTGTTACTCTGGGCCTTTCTCTACATTTTAGAAGTGTGTGTTCTTTCTGACCCTCACAGTCTTTGCTGTTTTGCCTTTATGTTATAGAAGAGGAAATCAAGGCTCAAGAGAGGTCAGGAATCTCATAGTCTCACAGCCCAGGAGGCTGAGATTCTAAGGGAGAGGATCCTGCACCTGGTTCTTGTATTGGGCCATCCACAGTGGCATGCTGGCAGTCGGGTGACCCTGCCTGACCCAGGAGCCCAGTCTCTGAACAGCTCAGCCACCTGCAGCTTCTTGGCTTTCTGAGGGCAAGGACCCACTGACATGGTGGGTCACAAACAGGTAGTTCTAGTGTAACCTAGGCGTGACAGGATGGGAGCAATCTGCCTTTGTAGCACCATGACAGGTACAGCATGGACTAGTGGTGGGGTCTGTTCCTCGAGCTGTGTTCCTCTTGAAAAAACAAAATTGGAGAGTTTAGGTTTAGGGGTAGAGAGCTGTTCCACCTTTTACCATGTCTTGCCCTTTGTCTGTTATGTGTTGTTTTGGGACAAATCTTATGCTCTAGCCCCAGTCTGAACTCTCAGCTCTCCTGCCTCAGCCTTCCTGAGTACCTTCTTTACCTAAAGGTACTCTCTCTGACCAGGTCTGGTCCTTGCTTTGTATTTTATGATGTGCACATCCTGTGCCTCAGTGACTTCTCACCCAGGCATCCCAAGCAGAGTCCCTCACTTACTGTTGGCAAGAGTCTCCTTAATGATCTTTGCAAAGGTTATTTTGGACTTTTGCTGATCTTGACCCAACAAAGGTGTATCACTGTCTTCTTAGTGTTTGCTAGGTTTCTTGGCACATAATAGGTGCTCAAGTGTTAGATACAATGTGTCCCTAGAGAATGGTCATGTGAGAAGCTATCAGCAGCCTATTCCAGTGTTTCCCACATCTTTGAATGCATTGTATTGTACCCATAATGATTTTAAAAATTCAACTCTGATCTCATGATCTTGTTTAAGGGTTCTGTGGCTTTCCCACTGCTAAAAGCTGATGAGACCTGTGCCTGCTGCCCACTTCACATAGACCAGGTCACAGACCGACTAGTGCAGTTAAGACAGAGTGATCACCTCACAGTCAGCTTGTTACTTACAGGGTGAAAGAACCAGCCACAGGTGCCATTCCTCTGAGTTTTCTCCTGTGCACTATAAGGGACAGGTGACATCCTTTGTTCTGGGGGCAGAGATCTGGGATAAGATGTGGTCTACAGTCACTAGAGTGCCATGCTGTGTCTGGGAAGCCTTTCAGTGTGTGCCACCACACAGTAAGCATGAGTAACCAGACAGGCTCATGAGGGCAGATGTGTAGTTAAGCCAATTTTTTTTTTTTTAAAGATTTGTTTATTTTATGTATATGAGTACATGGTAGCTGTCTTCAGACACACCAGAAGAGGGCATCAGATCCCATTACAGATGGTTGCTGGGAATTGAACTCAGATCCTCTGGAAGAGCAGTCAGTGCTCATAACTGCTGAGTCATCTCTCCAGCCCAAAAGAATTCACAAATTCACATAGTGGCCCTCACATGGGGTCAGGGCCTCATGAATAACTAGATACACACTACCGACAAGTGGTGTGTCCACTCCCCAGCATAGTTCTTGTCCTTGTTTTCTAATCATCGTCACTGTTTAGGAGAGTGCCTCATACAGCCCAGGCTGACCGCTACACATCTGCCACATGGCACACATGTGACATAGATGGAGGTCTCTCCTTCTACTATGGATTCTGGAGATTGAACTTTGGTCATGAGATTTGCATAGCAACTGCTTATGTCCACTGAGCCATCTCAGTGGGCCCCAGTGTTACTTCACAAGCCTGTATTGGAACTGCTTCCTCACTGATGGCATTGTGATTAGGATTACAGTTTATGGTTTTGCCCGCCAGGCTAGACACTGGAATTGTTATTTTTGTTTCTATGGTAACTAATGCTTAGGGTAGTCAATGTGCAAAAATAGATAGTTAATGTGAGTGGACACAGTAAAGAAACTACAGACACGATTGCTCCAAGGTATGGTTAAAGTTTGTAAACACGAGAACAGTCAGGCATCTGGAGGAGTTCAGAACAAAGAGAAAAAAGTAGGCTGAATATGGCCGCAGACGGGACGTGCCAGGTTAGGGAGCAGGAGAGAGTGCAGAGAAGATAGGAGTCGGTGCAGGGACAGTGGAGAACAGCTGCTTATAAGGAGGGTAACAGCTGTGGGAGGGAAAGGCCAGGATACCGGTGTGGGAACTGAAATGTGAAACACATTGTGAGTGAGGACTGAGGGAGCCTAGAGGCTCTGATAAGCTGATGGGTCCATAGGAGTGTATCAGTGGAGCCAGAGGTAAGGGAAATGACTCCTTTTGGCAGATGGGAACCAGTTTCACAAATTCCTCAAGAATGCTGGCTTTTCTCTTTTAGGAATTCTATAGTCCAACTTGAGCTCATTTCTGCATATATTGATTGCTTTTTGGAATTTGGAAAACTGAACAGATAGGTCCAGGTACAGACATGGACAGCTGTTTGTGCACTAAGTTGTTAGTGAAGAAGCAAGCTGTGCCACACCTGTATGGCTCCTCAGTTTGCCCAGCTTCCATTGTCTAAAACTGCTTCCAGTCAGTGGTTGTACGAACAAACTCATCACAACCAGTCTGCCCTGCCCTGGGGTTCTCCCAGTTTCAGGCTGAGCCTCTAGTTGCAGCAGAAAATCTTGCCTTTTCTGTGCCTTGGCACAGGGAAGTCCTTTGATGTGTCATGGGGCAGGACTTTTATATCAGCTAGCAAGGCAGACAGCAAGGCTCTGGTGCTGGACTTTGAGCTGAAGGGCAAGTAGATCTGACTCTGCATTGGGAAGGCCATTCATTAGTGAGGGTGGATGCTGCTTCATGAGGTGGCCTGTTCTCAGCACAGGGTGACCCAACAGGATGGTAACCGAGGACCTGCACTGAGTTCTGCAGTGGGGACAGACAGGGATTCATCGTCTCCATAAGACTGCAAAGGGACCTGGGTAACCAGTGTCAGTTTTCTCTTCTTCAGAGAATCCCATAAGACGTACACCTAGACAGAGCCTTCATCTTCCTTTCTACTGTCCTTCCTGTGGGTTCTGGGCTGGCTAGTTTATGTCAGCTTGACACAAGCTAGAGTCATCTTGGAAGAGGGAACCTCAGCTAAGAAAATACTCCTACTAGATTGGCCTGTGAGTGAGCTTGTGGAACATTTTCTTGATTAGTGATTGATGGGGAAGACCCTACTCACTGTGAATGGTCCCGCCCCTGGGCTGGTGGATCTGGATGCCGTAAGAAAGCAGGATGGGCAAATCAGTAAGCAGCACTCCTCCATGGCTTCTCTATCAGTTCCTCCCTGAGTTTCTGCCCTGACTTCCCTCACTGATGGACTGTTACCTGGAAATAAACCATGCCTAAGACAGACTTATTTATTTATTCTTGGTCACCTTCTCTGTTAATGTCATCCAAAGTTTTAAAATTAACTAGTGTATCCTCCATCCTCACTATTGTTTATTCATTGCTGCATAACAAACAGGCTTCAAATTAGAACCTTAGAGCAACAGTCAACATTTGCCTCTCAGGGTTTCTGTGGTCCAGGAATTTAGGGGTGTCTTGTCTAGGTGGTTCGGCACAGCCTCAGTTAATCGGGTATAGTCTGGATGAGCTGAGCACTGTAGTTCAGTAGTAGAGTGCTTGTCTTCCATGCATGAGGCCTTCAGCACTGCAAACATAGTTTTCAAAGTTACCTGGGATTGCAGTTATCTGCAGGCTTGTGTTGGAGGAGAAGCATTCCTTTGCCAGGTGGCTCATTTACAAGGCAGTGCTTATATTGACAGGAGGCCACTGTTCCTCTCTGCGTGGACTTCTCCCTGAACTGCTTTATATGTCTTAACAACATGGTGATTGTCTTTTCCCAGAGCAATCTAAGCCAGAGTCACCCTGACAGAAGTTACCCCTCTAATGGCCTACATTAAAAGCTGCACAGCATCACTCACCTCCTTGCATTAGAAGTCAGGAAGTGTTCCACATGGTAAAAGGGAAGGGGTCATACAACACCTTTTGAAAGGATGAGGTAATAATGACCAAGCTTAGGACAGGCTTTCCTCATTCATTCTTCTATCCAGGAGACATAAGTCCATTGTAAGCTAGTAAGGGAGTCCTTCTCCACCCTCAGGGAACTTACTGTGTGGGCAGAGCTCTAGCTGTGATGTGGGCATTGTGTCACAGCTGCGTGAACTTTGACACAGGTGTTCCTGAATGGTCCACAGAGCTTATTAGATCCCTGTTACTGACTCCTCCAGGACTTAGCCAATGAGGTGTGCGTTCCCTTCAGCTTTTGTAACTTGTGTGGTAGAACTGGGCTTTGAGCCAGGTGACTCTGCTGGGAAGCCCTCCCCTTTCCTACTTTTGGAAATATACCTGTCTTCAGGTAAGGGACACGAGGCTACAGTCACACAACAGCTTATGACACCTGATTTCTTTTTCACTATATGGACTTGTCTTTCAGATGTAGACACTTGAGAAACAAACCCATTGATGGTACTGATTTCTTATGTTTTACAGAAGGCCCTGGGTGTGCGGCGGTACCATGTGGCCTCTGTCCTGTGCCAACGGGCTAAGGTGGCCATGAGCCATTTTGAGCCCAGTGAGTACATCCAATATGACCTGCTAGAGAAGAACATTAACATTGTCCGGAAACGGTAAGGCTGTGGGGAGCTTTAGGTAACTGCCGAGAGCTGCTTTCCTTTCAGGAGGCATTGGGACTGCCAGTGGCAGAATCTAATACTCAGGAAACAAAGGCCCTGGCAGAGGAAAATCTTTGTGTTGGAGCTTCTGTCCCTTATCCAAGGAGTAACATTTAGAAAAGAGCAGGGACAATGACACATGTCTGCAGTCCCAGCACTTGAGAGGTGGAAGTGGCAGGAGCACCAGGAAGGAGTGTCAGACCAGAGGACTACCTGGTAAGGTTCTAAGTCTGCTGACTGGTGAAGTGTCACAGCACTTGTGTAGAGGTTGGAGGACAACTTGGCAGTCATTCAGTATTCTCTTGTTCTACCATGTGAGTCCCAGTGATTGAACTAAGGTGGTCAGACTTGGTGGCAAGTGCCTTTACCCACTGAGCCATCTTGACAGTTGGCTTTCATGTATACCTGGCTGGCCTTGAACTCACTGTGTAGCCAAGGATATGACCTTGAATTTCTGATCCTTCTGCCTGTACCTACCAAGTGCTAGGATTACAGGCATGTGCTATCCTATGTGACACTGGACCTTAAACCCAGGTCTTTGTGCACAGTAGGCAGGCACTCTACCAACTGAGCCAGTCTCTAGCCAGCTTCTAGTCTTGTCGGGTTCATCCAGACTGCATGCTCATCACCTGGGAGGCTTTTACATCAGCCAGCCCCTGCTCCCCACCCCCACCCTCAGCAGCTCTGCCTCAGGAGAGCTTGACCTTGCATTAAACAGTGGTTTTTGGTTTGTTTGTTTCTTTTTTTTTTTTTGGCATCACCTGGGAGTCTCTTCAGACCAAGACTCTCAGATCCCACTACAGTTTAACTGAGTGAGAACCTTATATTTAATAGGATCCTCTGGTGCCAGGTAGTAGTGGCGCATGCCCACCTCTAGGGTGACAGAGGCAGGTTTAAGTCAGACTGATCTACAAAGTGAGTCCCAGGACAGCCAGGGCTACACAGAGAAACCCTGTTTTAAAAACAAAGGAAGGAAGGGAAAACAGGATCTTCTAGAGATTGATGACATCAAAGTGTGGGCAGCACTGGCCAGCCTCCCAGCTCTTTTTTTTTTTTTTTTTAAGATTTATTTATTTTATGTATATGAGTACACTGTAGCTGCCTTCAGACACACCAGAAGAGGGCATCGGATCCCATTACAGATGGTTGTGAGCCGCCACCATGTGGTTGCTGGGAATTGAACTCAGGGCCCCTGGACGAGCAGTCAGAGCTCTTAACCGCTGAGCCATCTGCAGCCCCTCCCAGCTCTTTCTAAGGTGCAGTCTGAGTGCAGAATTGCTGTCCCTGCCAACACAAGACCTTGTACAAATACCTTTCTCCAGGAAACAATATTTAGTTTATTCTCGAGTCTCTGACCACCGCTAGGTGGGAAGATGATGGGTTTTCCTTTCTGTCTTCAAGACCTGAACCTCTGCTGTTCATGCTTGGAAGGAGAGCTGGCACAGAAGTGAGTTTCTAGTGACTTGACTGGAGAGGGTTACTTGCCACTCAAGAGTCTATTTGTTTTGGTTTTTTGAGATAGGGTTTCTCTGTGTAGCCGTGGTTGTCCTGGAACTCACTCTGTAGATGAAGCAGCAGAGATCTGCCTGTCTCTACCTTCCGTGTGCTGGGATTACAGGTGTGCACCACCACCTGGCTTGCTTGACATTTAGTTTTTACTATAAGCAATTGGCTGAAGCAACGAAAACAATATTTAGATTTTACCTTTGTCAATAAATTAAAACAAATTTCTATTCTTTTTTTTTTTCTCCCAACTCTGCATTAATAGAGAATTCTGATAACTATCTATGGTTCAGGGAACTGGAAAAGGCTGCTTTGTTCTCGTTGTTGCTGTGAACCAAGCAATTGTCTGTCCTCAGAGAGTTGATTTTGCTTTCAGGAAATGTTCAGTAATATGTAAAGACATTGTTGGTTATCTTTACTTGAAACAGAGTGAGGGTTGTTATCACATAGTGGGTAGGGACTGATAACACCACTAACCATGCCACAGTACACAGGACAGTCTTACAGCAGAGTCACCTGGCCCAAGTGTAGGTAGTGCCAGGGCTGAAAACCCATGACATAGAGAAAAAGTGGAGATGAAGCTCTTGTAACAAGTTTTTTATTCTAAAGTATTTATTTTCTTGTTTGAGAATTTCAAACATGTGTGTCATGTGTCTTGATCAAACATGAGCTTACAATGGCTGTGACTGCATCCATAAAACCTAAGGAAGTTCAAGCTAGTCTAAGAGCTTTAAAGAGGGCAGAGCATTGCCAGGGGGACTCCCTGTGCCTTGGACAGTAGGGCCAGACTCTGATTCCAGGAACAGAACACCACCAGAACAACACCTAGAAGAACAAAGGGACAGATAAATATAGATAGAGATCCCAAGTCACTCTCAATCAGAAGAAGTAATGATGAGCTACCCTACGTTTGCTCACTGTCGGGTTTACATCTTATACTGTATTAGACTGTGTGTTCATCTTGGGTCACACTGAGGTCACCCGCTGTGGAGGTTAAGTGCCTTTACTTGCTAAGTCTTCTCAGCAGCCCAGTGTCCAGCTGGTTTTTGTTTTGTTTAAATAGCATTTCAGGCATTTGCTTTCAAGGTCTCTTGGGCCCAGAAAGAGAGGCTATATTTTATACACTGAGTCTTTGCCACCCACCTGCCTGGGATATGCTGCAGCAAAGGGCCAGCCTTGCTGTTTTTATCGGTGGCTCTCATGAAGCAGACCTGGCGATTCTTGGAACTGCCAGTTGAGCTGTTGTGCTGAACAGCTAGGACTTTAGAGAAGAGCATTTAGTTCAAGGGCTTAGGGGACTGAGGTTAGGAGATGGGGCCCCCGGCAGGCAGAGGAGAAGGAAGGGTCCATGTTTTTCTGCTGAGTCATGCTGGCAACACCAGTGTTGATTACAGTAGAGTCAGTGTGAGAGTGCAGACAGCACATCCTGCTGGCTTATTGCATCTAGTTTTGTATTACAGCTTTGGGACCTAGGAGATCTCACTTTCCCTCCTAGTGCCTCAGTTTCCTCATCTGCACTGTGAGTATAAATGAGTTATATGCATGAAGTGCTAAGGAAATCCTAAGAGTAGGGACTGGAGAGATGGTTTAGTGTTCTCTTCTAGAGGGACCCAAGTTCAATCCTGGCACCACCCACTATGACTCTGATTCCAGGGAATTTGCAGGCTTCTGACCTCCACAGATACCTATTTGCACATGCCCACACACATATAAACAATACATCTTTTTAAAAATCCCAGAATTTAGGATTCTAATAACTTAACACTGACCTCCAATAACAGAATGGAGATGATGGTGGACTGGAATGGGCTGGGAATTATTACTGGAGGGCAAGGAAGGACTTTGGGGAGTGGGGGGATGGTTCCGGTATGTTTGTGTGTGTGGTGGTGGGGACCAAGTAAAGACCCTAGCACCTCCTGCTCTGCATCTGAGCTACTGACTTCCCAGCTCCAAAACATATATCCTGTATGCAGCTTATCAGTCTAATTATACCTCAGTAAAGCTGTCTCTCAGGATGTCTTTATTTGTTTGAGGAGGATGGAGTCTTGCTCTGTAGCCCTGACCAGCCTTGACTGTTGAGGCACATCTTACACTTTGGGCTGTCCTGTCACCTCAGCCTCCTGAGTGCTGAGAGTACAGAGCTGCAATGTCCTACTTCAGTAATGCTGTTTGAAAACAAGAGAGCTGTGTCAAGCATGGTGGCAGGTGTCTGCAAATTCTAGTGTACCTGTAATTCTAACACTCAAGAAGTTGACAGAGTTGGTTCTTGAGCTTGAGGCCAACCTGGGCGATGAAGTAAATTCCTACCTCCCCTCCCTGCTCCTTTCCCCCCCCAAAAAGGACAAAGGGGCTGGAGAGAGTTAGGCACTTACTGCTCTTCTAGAGATCCCAAGTTCGGTTCCCAGAACCCACATAGCAGCTCACAATCACTTGTATCTTCAGTTCAAGAAGACACAATATCACACTCTCTTCTGGTCTCTTTGGCTTCTGCATGTACACATGATGCACACATACACACACAAAACACCCATGCACATAAAATAATCTTTAAATTAAAAAATAACAACATATCCACACACACAAATAGCCAGGTGTGGTGTGTATGCATGTAATGGCAGCATTGGGAATGCTGAGGTAGAAAACTGAGGTGTGGGGATCTTAAGTTGGAGGGTAGCCTAAGCTGTAGAAAGCATTCTCTATCTTGAAAACAAACAACGAACCAAGCAGCAGTAGCACATGCCTTTGCCCTCTCAGGAGCCTGAGACAGGAGGACTGCCATGAATCTGAAGCCCAGTCTTAAAACCCAGGAAATGTTGTTAGTGTAAGCTTTTGTCTGCTCCTGTACTTTAAGGCAGGTAGATGAGGGGGCACTTCAAGGAAGCCAGCTTGTTAATTTGGTGCCTTAGTAGGCTTAGTGACAGGGTCAGATTTAAACTCTGAGCTTCTGACTTTGTGTCCTGGAATGACAGAGCATGGCCTTTGGCTGTGGCAAACTCTGGTGCTTCCTGCAATCTCAAGTTCATCTGAAGGTTTTAGAACGCTGGGAGGAAGAGAGGGGGTGGCTGCTGGGTTGTATGGGTAGTCAGCAAGGTAGCTAGAATGGTAGGCAGCGAGTTGACTTTGGTCTAGTGGGTGGCATGCTGGTGAGGAGGAAGTACTTGAGTCCTGGCAGAGTCTGTGTCTGCTTGAGGGATTGGCTCGACTCCCATATTTATCTTTATGTAGAAAGCCATGAGCCAGGCAGTGGTGGTGCATGCTTTTAATCCCAGCACTCGGGAGGCAGAGGCAAGTGAATTTCTGAGTTCGAGGCCAGCCTGGTCTACAGAGTGAGTTCCAGGACAGCTAGGCTACACAGAGAAACCCTGTCTGGAAAAATCAAAAAAACAAACAAAAAGAGAAAGAAAGAAAAAAGAAAGGAGCCATGAACCTCCAAGGAAATTGGGATCTAGGAAAGCAGCCTAAGTGCAGTGGAGATGGAGGCTGGCAGCCACACCTCTCAATTAGGTGCACGTTTCACCACGTGAAAGGGAAACCTTTCAAACAGTAGAGAAAGAAGTGGGCATCACTGGTGTTCGGTGGGCATTCATGCCTAGTGCTGAAGCAAGTCAAGTGAAGGGATCCAAGCCAAGACTCAGGCTATAGGCTTTGAACTGAGCTGTTATCATCTGTCTGCTGAGCCTGTGTCCTTTGGACTGCTTTATTAGATACCAAGAATGTAATTGACATCTGATGAGAATGAGGATAGGCACCTGCTAGATAATACCCTAGTATAGTACAAAAGCAAATATTCTTTGAAAGCATTAGGCCTCTTATTTTGTATGTTTGCTTATGTTGACTGTATTGTATTGTTTTGATTTTTTTTTTTTTAAAGCAGGGCTTTTTGTAACCCAAGCTAGTCTTCAGCTTGCTACATAGCCAAGGATAATTTTAATTCCTGATCCCTGAGCCCTGCCTCCCCTGATGCTGACATTCACTTGTTCTTCAAGTAAATCTCAAATAACTACAATAAATGCTAGGTACTTTCCTGTGCCCTGGAGATGCCAAGTGGAACTTGGGATCCTGCACAGAAATGCTTCTGTACCTGCTCACTGCCACACACATGAGAGGGAGAAGCTGTGCCAGGTTGAGTCTCAAAGCTACTACCTTCTTTCTGCCCACAGGTTGAACCGGCCTCTTACTCTCTCAGAGAAGATTGTGTATGGACACCTGGATGACCCAGCCAAGCAGGAGATCGAGCGGGGAAAGTCATACCTGCGTTTACGGCCTGACCGGGTGGCCATGCAGGATGCAACAGCCCAGATGGCCATGCTACAGTTCATTAGCAGTGGGCTGCCCAAGGTGGCTGTGCCATCAACCATCCACTGTGATCATCTGATTGAGGCCCAGCTTGGGGGTGAGAAAGACCTGCGCCGGGCCAAGGTGAGCCCCAGGAGAGCTGGTGGCTGGTGTGGGATGGGGGAAGGGAGAAAGAGCCCATGTTGCAGAATGCTGAGCTGCTTGTCAGTCTTTGCATGGCACTGATGATCCAAGGATGGAATCCAGAGCCTCATTTATGACAGGCAAGTTCTACCACTGAGCCATTCCACAGCCCTGAGGGTTAACATACTTTTAAGGCTTGTTTTTAATTCTTCCTAATACTGGAAATGAAATCTGACTCGAAGATGTTAGAAAACTAACAGTTTCTAACTGTTAGTTTGGTAGCACAGAAAACATTCTCTTCTCTTAGGAAATGCTGCTGCTGGGCTGGGGAGATGTTCTTCAGAGGACCTGCATTTGATTCCCAGCACCCACATCAGGCAGCTTACAACCACCTGTAACTCTAGCTCCAGGATTATCTGATACCTCTGGCCTCTCTTGGTACCTACATCCAAGTGCGAGCACACGCACGTGCACGCACACTTTTATAATAATAAAGAAATAAGCTAGGTGATGGTGGTACACCACCTAGCACTTGGAAGGTAGAAGCAGTAGGGTCTCTTGTGTTTAAGCCCAGCCTGGTCTACATAGTGAGTTCTAGGCCAGACAGGCTACACAGAGAAACCCTGTTTCCAAAAAGCCAACACAAAAGAAAACAAAAACAGGAAGTGCTGAGACCTGGGTGTGCTGGAACCGGCTGCTGGTTCTAGAGTCGGAGTCCTTTCTGTCCTAACAGCCCACCTTCATCTCTCTCAGTTTTAGGAAACACTCACAAAATCCCAAAGGCTTTGTGTCTCTGAAACTGCCACTCAGCACTGAATTCCCCTCTTTAATGTGAAATCTAATTTGTGATCTTCTCCTAAGCATCCAAGCTTATGATACCTTCCTGTGTGCTACTCTCGGATCTGGCTTCTCCTCCCAACCCTGGGTCTTGCTGCTCTGCACCCTGGCCATGGGAGTGGGTGTTCTTTGTGGGGCATTGGCAAGAGGTGAATGCTGGCAGGCCTAAGGTCCAGCTGGCCCAGAGCAGAGCATGTGACTGGAAGTGACTGAACTACAGTGGTCAGTCTGGCTCACAAAGCCTCTCAGATGAGACCCTTGGGAAACTCTGAGGGCAGCCAGTCTTCCCATTCTGGCCTTTCTCCACCTTTACCCACCCGTGGTGACCTACGGGGACAGTGGTGCTTTCCACTCAGCTGAAATCAAGTCCTATCTACAGACTTGCAACTTCCATATTAGCTGCGGAGGGGTGATCATGTTACATGTCTTTGCTGGACCAGAAGCTGCACAGATCAGGGACCCTGGGGAAAACTTCTCCAGCAGGATCACCATTTATGGTACAGATGTGATTCACAGACCATAGATTGCAGATCACATCCCTTCTTGTATTTAACAAATGTTTACTGAATGTTCATTTTCTATTAAGCGCTGTAGAAGGAACTGTTAAGTGGGAACTAGATGGATATGGTGCTCTCTCTCAGATCTCAGAGTTCTGTAGAGAGAATGGTCGTGGCAAGGGTAGGGGATGTGCAGGCTCTGGACATTATAAGACGGGTGTCTGAGATTTGGGAAAGAGCTGGGAGCCTTTGAGGATGGGCTGTAAGTTGATACCTAAACAGATAACCGGAGGAAGGAATTCCAGACCGATTAGCAAAGGCCTGGCCAGGGTGGTGAAGCATGGCTGTAATTCCAGCACCCGAGAGGTGGAGATCAAGAATTCAAAATCATTCCCCGCTCTTTACAGTCAGTTTGAAGCCAGCCTGGACTTTATGAGCCCTTGTCCCTGTCTCACTCTGGACGGACGGCCCCATTTCACACTACCCTCCCTCTAAACAAACACACACATTGAATGAGTGTTGAGTATAAAATGACCCTAAGACAGGAAGAGACTTCACGTAAACGATGAAAGGGGTGTATAAACGTGAGCCCTGTGGGAAGACAGAAAACGAAGCAGACAGGGAAAAGCTGTTTCTGCCATCCTAGCATCATGGGTAGACCCTGTCTTAGTCTTAGTTTTCTGCTGCCCTAATAGGCCATTAGAGATGAGGAAAACTATATACTCTATTCTGAAGGACGGAAAGCCCGGGGCACCTGGCAGGAACCTTTGTGCTATCCTGGGTGCAAGGGCAAGCAAATGTGGGTGAGCTGGGACGACCCAAAGATCTTACTCCTTTTCTTATGAAGCCACTCCACAGTCACAGTGTTAGTTTGCACTCATGAAGGCAAAGTCTCTTAAAGCTCCTAATTCTTACTAATGTTGTGACTTACTTTCAACCCGAATATCAGAGAGACATGAAGATTTAGAAGGGGATCGATATGGTCAGCTCTGCCTGTGTTTAAACTCTCTAGCCCCAGACAAGTAGTGATCTGTCTAGAATCACACAGCCAGAGAAGGTTCCCGGCTGTTTCAGTGTCACTTGTGGAACATCCACCCTCTCACAAACACATAATGCACCCACCCCCTGGCCCTGTGTCCCAGTCTCACAAGTAACTGGTTTATAAAAGACAAGGCCAATGTGTTAATTATAAATAAGGAAGAGGTCTCTCTGGTTGCACAACTTGCCTGTCATTCTTTCACCAGGGGAACTAAGTGGACTCTCAGAAGGAGGAACTGGCTGGTTGGAGTTTAAATGAAATTGGTTTCAGGGTGTTTATCAAGTGTGTAATGTACCTGCTCCTGCTTTTCAACACTAGAGTCTACCATGGCGCTGTTCTCTTGTCATTCACTGGTCAGTCTCACGGTCGTGCTTCAGTATATAAAATTTGCCTTCAAATGCCAGGGTGAATGGGAATATTGGATCCCATCCTTTTCAGATCAGTGGCCCAGAGCCAGGTAGGGCCTGTAAAATACCTTACCCAGTAACTGCGCACCTACTGTACGCTCACAGGTAGAATCTTACACTCTTTCAGAGGCAACAACTTTGGATTCTGTCGGGATTCTCCAGGTCTATAGTTGGACAGGCCTCACTGGAGCCTCTGGGTTTCCATCTCTAAAATCAATTTGACAGCAGTCTTGTCCCCACTTCCTAAGTGGGCTGTGTGGCTGTTTACCACAATATTATTTGCAATCAGTAAGTGTTAGCTGAGAGTCTAGACAAGTACACACCACTCAATGGAGAAGCAAAACTAAGAGGTCCTCTTGGTCCCCTTGTTTCCCTTCGATAATCCCTGTCACCCTGTGTACCTTTGTAGACATGACATATCCCTTTGTTATTGGCCCTCACTAGAGAATTGAGTGCCAGGCAAGCCATTGGCAATTATCCTGCCCTATTACTTCTGCGAGGAAACTGAGGCACAGAGCAAGGCAGCGTCTTGTTCTCAAATTACCACTCTAGCCAGGTATCATAGAACTGGAGCAGTCTACTCCTGTTTTTCTCCCTGGGCCTGCCAGCTGAAACCGCAGACCAGTGGCCAAGCCTGCTGGAATTATTTTTAGAAGCCCTGCAAGAGAAGACTTGTCTTCACGGTACCAGCATGTCAGTGCTATGGGGGGTGAGGGGGGTAGAGTGTGAGGTCATTCCAGATCAAACTAATGCTCTGGCTATTGATTTGTTTTAATAGGACATAAACCAGGAAGTGTATAATTTCCTGGCAACTGCAGGTGCCAAGTATGGCGTGGGCTTCTGGAGGCCTGGATCTGGAATCATTCACCAGGTAATGCAGAGCTTAACTTGCCTTTGTAAGGGCTCCAAGCCCAGGTTGCACTCTGGCAATGAGACAGCATGTTCCAGGCTTTCTGGTGACTTGAGGCTTGGGAGAGCTAAGCAAGAGTGCTGGTGGCCTTGTCATCCTGGGTACTGTGGTTACAGGTATACAACTGGAGTTTACAAGGGCATAAATGCTTAAGAACATGTTTGGTGGAAGGGATAGAAGTTAGATATGTTGATTCATACCTGTAGTCCCTTACATGGTGTTGGGGAATCCTGGATGTACTACTGAGCAACATGCATTAACATGTTTTTGTGTATTGTTTTTCTCATAAGCATTAAGTCCAGTTGAGTAGGGAGCTGATCCAGGGGATGAAAAGTCCTATTCTGACTTCCACAGGCACCAGGTATCCATGAGGTATGCAGACAGACATAGGAACAAAATGTTGATATATATAAGTAAATCTAAAAGTATTTTTAAAATAAAAACATAATTTTTTTGTGGTGCTGGGGTATTGAATGCACAGCAAGCACTATGCCAATTGAGCTATTTCCCGTGATAATATAAAAATTATCAGGATATTAACTTACTAGTACTTACCATGACCTTGTGAAGTAAGAAGTTTTATTATAACATACTTTGGAAATGAGGAACGTGAGGCAGAGATTCCTCACCTAGAAGAGCTCCTGGATAATTGTGCAGTAGGGATGTGGACCTGAAGAAGTGCCTGCTCCGCCATGATACTCTGCTCTGCTGGGATGCCCTGCCACTTGTATCAACAGGGAGCACGTCCCAGGGAACATGTCCCAGGGAACATGTCCCATCCCTGTCCGAGCACTGCTTAGTTCCTTTACAGTGCAACCCTGCAAGACAGAAGTACTGAAAGTCAAACGCCAAACTGGTGTTTAATTCAGAAGATAATTTGGTCCATAAAGCCATATGTAGAAGGCACACCTAGAATCCCAGCATTCAGGAGGCTGTAGCAAGAGGTGGTTGTGAGCTTAAGGGCATCCTGGACTACAAAGCTGAGTTTTAAAGAGCCTGACCTACAATGTGAAACCCTTTCTCAAAAATATAAAAGTCAGCCGGGCAGGGTGGCACACACTTTCATCCCAGTATTGGAAGGGGCAGAGGATGGTGAGTTCAAGGCCAGACTGGACTACATATTAAGGCCTTGACTCAAAACAAAACAAACAGACAAACAGACAAATTGTTGCATGTGTGTGTTTGAGGGAGTACTGCTTTCCTTCCATTAAAGGGAGCTGTTGAGGACTAGCTTGGTACATGTCTATTAGCCGTTTATCCTGTATGGATGGGATCTGTTCTGCATTTCCAAGGCGACCCTTTCCTACCTCCATCCCAGGCCTTGATACCTGCTTCCTTATAGAGGAGCCAAGTCAGGCTGACTGCTTCAGCCTCTGGCTGTGCCTATCTCTGAGACCAGAATCAAGAATGGATTACTTCGTTGCCCTTTAGGACAGATCTGCCAGGGTTTCATGTCACAAAATCTGCAAGGACCAGAATGTGTCTCTGCAATGGGGCATAAAGGCATATGGACCTACCCTTGGTTAGCCTTTTGATATGGAGGGCACCCCAATCCAGGTATCCCCCATTCCATTTTAGGTCACAGGCCTGGGCCTCTTTGGCAGCTCTTAAGCCAAAGTGTGGAGCTGTGAGTAGTGGCTTGC
Organism: Rhynchomys soricoides; assembly: GCA_019843965.1. Taxonomy (NCBI): domain Eukaryota; kingdom Metazoa; phylum Chordata; class Mammalia; order Rodentia; family Muridae; genus Rhynchomys; species Rhynchomys soricoides. The sequence continues at coordinate 3,481,509 of JADRCH010000174.1, forward strand.
TCTTTGCCACCTATAAGTATTCAGCATGACTCTTGAAAACCATTTCCAGGAACCATGTGTTTTAGTCACTGTACTATTATTGTGAAGAGACACCATGACCAAGGCAACTGTTCTAAGAGAAAACATTTAAATGGGGCTTGCTTACAGCTTCAGAGGTTTAGTCCATTTTCATCATGGCAGGAAGCATGGCAGCATGTAGGCAGATATCATGATGGAGTGGCAGCTGAGATCTACATTCTGATCCCTAGACGGAGATCAATACTCTGGGCTTGGTGTGGGCTTTTGAAATCTCAAAGCCCACCCACCTCAGTGACACACTTCCTCTAACAAGGCTACACCTCCTGAACATAAGCTTAGTGCTTTTCCACTATGTCATGAGCTATGTAGACACAGGGATTGTGTTACTGAGGATAGGGTCAGGTAACTACAGAATCGGACCTCAGTGTTTGTATGGGTTGTGTATTTAGATGGTTGAATTTCTTTTCTTTTTTTGGTTTTTCAAGACAGGGTTTCTCTATATATCCCTGGCTGTCCTGGAACTTACTCTGTAGACCAGGCTAGCTTCGAACTCAGAAATCCGCCTGTCTCTGCCTCCCAAGTGCTGGGATTAAAGGCGTGCACCACCACTGCCCGGCCTGATGGTTGAATTTCTAATGTGATGTTACAAATGTTAGTCCAGCCTAAAATACACTTTTCTGCTGGGTATGATAGTGCATGCCTGTAACTTCAACACTTAGGAGCTGAAGGAGGAGGTCCCCAAATTCAGGACCCTGTCCCATAACAAAATATAATTCTCAACCCTTAACCCATTTACCTAGCAACATTCATAGATTGGTGAGCTCATTGTCATAGCTGGTTCATTGTGATACTAGACACCACCAACACTAGACAATTTACATGAGGCTGAGAGCACTGTAGTCCTTAGGTCTACATTAACCTCTCCTCCTGGATGGTAGCTACATGTGTGGCCACACCATGCTCACCATGAATGCCATGTAACTCATCTTCATGAGTTACTTCTTAACCTGTGGATCTTTAGGGATTGCTACTCCCACATCTTTGCATATGGCTGAGATGAGCGAAGGGGAGGAAACAGACAGTGGTGCTGGCCAGCTCTGTCCATCCAGATACCAGTTTGAGGAAGGTGTCAGCCCTTCCAGCCTTCTCCACCTCCAAGGGATGAAGGCCCTTCATGCCATGCCAAGTCCATGGGTAGAAGCCTCACTTCCTGTGATAGGCTAGGGACTCTGCCCACATTCAGTGCTGATAGTTTGTAGAGCTTCTCACATCTCTCCTCACCCTTGTTCATCCTAGTGTCCAGGAGTGGGCTAATTTCACCAGGCAGATGAGCAGAACCCCCAGGTGAAGGATCTTCTTGCAAAATAATAAAATGTTGCCTTTCCCAGCTGGATGACATGATGTCATTCAGTCATCACGGTGGTCTAGCGAGATGGCAGCTGTTAGTATAGAAAATGAAGCTGAAGCCTCAAGAGGTTAAGTGTCTTTCCCAAGACATCACAAAAACTAGTGGGCGGGGATGGGAGGGCAAAACCCAGGCACAGAGTGGGCTGGACACTTAGCCCAGAAGGACCTTCCCATGAATCTAGCACTTTTGGGGGCCCTGAACCGTGGGTAGAACTAATGTGGGTTACTGCCCCTGCTCTCTCAACCCAGTGTTGTAGAGAGCATTCATGCCCTGGCCTTCACAGCTAGGAGGGGCTTTTGATAGCGCAGCCCTAGCAAACAGACCGAATGCCTCCAGGGTATGAAGGCCTGTACTGGGAGACAGGCTGTGTGCTTCCCAGACACTGGGGAGCTCCTGGCGTCTTGGTGCTTATTTAAGTACCCTGTGGGGACTGAAACCAGTTCCTGACAGAACTGTCTGCCCTGACAAGAAGCCTGGGAAGCGGACCACCTACCCTGGGAGTTCACATCGTAGGGCTGACACTCTGTCAGGAGCTCTTTCCATGCCCGTCACAGGACACATTCTGACATGCCAGTTTGTCTGATTCTTACCACATCCTGAGGGTAAGATGACCTGGGTACTGTACTGTAGATGAGGAGACTGAGGCCTGGGGAGACGGTTACAGACCCGAGTCACACAGTAGAAGAGTCAGGCCACCTGAACATATAACCACATGAGGCTGCCTCTGTCCCATACTTGGAGAACACCCGGGCATGGCTGGGTGGTCTGGTGTCGGTGGGGGTGGCTCTATACAGCCTTTTGTGAGTTCAACTTCAATTCTGTTCTAAGCTTAAGATCTTTGGTTATTTTTCAGATCATTCTAGAAAACTATGCATATCCTGGAGTTCTTCTGATTGGCACTGATTCCCATACCCCCAATGGTGGTGGCCTGGGAGGCATCTGCATTGGAGTAGGGGGTGCTGATGCTGTGGATGTCATGGCTGGGATCCCCTGGGAGCTGAAGTGTCCCAAGGTGAAGGGATGGGGAAAACTTGCTCTAGCCTAGCTAGAAGGGAGACTGGTGGGGATACATGAGGAACTGTGGGTCTGGGGTGGAAGAGCCAGGCTCTTTTGTGAGGTGCAGGGCTGAAGAAGAAGACAAGGGAATGCAAGCTCCATTACATGAGTCCTCACGGAACGTGTTGTGTGGTGTGCAGTGCCTGTGCTTATCTAGCCCACTGTTTCAGGTGATTGGTGTGAAGCTGACAGGCTCCCTCTCTGGTTGGACCTCACCCAAAGATGTGATCCTGAAAGTGGCAGGCATCCTCACGGTGAAAGGTGGCACGGGTGCTATTGTGGAATACCATGGACCTGGTGTCGACTCCATCTCCTGCACTGGTGAGGATGGCAGCCCCACAGTGTCTCTACCTCTGGGCTGCAGCTCATGGACCTGAAGCAGTAAAGTGGTCTTCTCTTGAGGCTGTCCAAACAGTGTGGGCTGAGAATAGATACGCAGAGGTGGAGGTCAGGCTAGAAATAAACTGCTGATCTGATGGAAAACTGAAGACTACTGTAAAATCCCAGCACTGGAGAGGCAGAGGCAGGGGAATCTCTGTGAGTGCAAGGCCAGCCTGGTCTACAGAGCAAGTTCCAGGACAGCCAGGGCTACACAGAGAAACCCTGTCTCGAAAAAAACAAAAACCTCGAGTTCAAATAGCCGTCCTATCTGTACTTCCCAAATAGCTTGGACTACAGGCATATGTTCTGCACCCAATTTACTTCATTCTTCTCGTTCAAACTCCAAAAATTATTTACATAGTACCCTGGTGTGACTGAAAGAGGGCAGAATTCCAGGCAGACAGACCGAGACCTAAATTGAGTACCAGCATTTATTTCTTTGTAATGATCTTGAACCACTCTAAGCAGTGGCTGGCCATGTCCACATTTAGTACACAAGGGCTATGTGCTCTGCTGAGTAGGAAAGCTAGACTTTGAGCTAAAATCTCAAAGTCTTCTGCTTGTGAAGACTGAGATCCCTTCACTGGCCATGGGCTTGGAGGGCTGGGCACCTGTTGCTACTAGGTGGCGTTCTAGCCAGGAAGGAAGTGGTGCAGCTCATTGTATGAAGAGCTATGTGCCCAACTGGCAGGTACTAGGGCCCACACCTAGCTGCCTAGTAGCCTCATGCTTTGGGCTGTTTCTCTGCAGGCATGGCAACAATCTGCAACATGGGTGCAGAAATTGGGGCTACCACATCAGTGTTCCCATACAACCACAGGATGAAAAAGTACCTGAGCAAGACAGGCCGAACAGGTGAGCTCATAGGGACAGAGTGAGCACACAGCCATGCTGGACTCCTGTCCTGAAGACATGAGTACTTAGCCTGGTATCCCAGAAGTCCCTGCAGGTAGATGACAAGCTAGGTGTGTGTGACTGCTTCTAATTATGTCTTCAGCCTCTGAAAGGGTCTGGCATCCAAATTATCCCCACTACAGGTTATCCATGTGAGTTTCACAGGAAAAGGTGGCTGAATTCTGGTCTTTTCTTGCCTAGTCTCCAGTGCCCCCTACAGGAAGCTCTGGAAGTGACATGGGCCTCTTCTGTATAACTGTTTTCTGATTGAGGGAACTTCCCAGCTTCCCCCAGCAACTTTCAAGTTTCATAGGTTTCTTTGAAGCTCAAACAAGGAAATAAAGGGCTAGAACCTGGTAAGGCAGGGGAGTGTGGGCGAATGGGAGGCCTGGGAAGCTGAGCGCCTCCTAGCCCTACCTGCATTATCCTTATCTCTTTTTATCCAGTGACTTCTTAAAAATTCTGCTCCTTACCAGTGAGTGGTGGCACACACCTTTAAACCTAGCCCTGGGGAGGCAAAGGCAGGTAGATCTCTGAGTTCAAAGCCAACATGATCTGCAGAGTAAGTTCCAGGGCAGCCAGGGCTACACAGAGAAACTCTGTGTTGGGGGAAATTTTTTTGATTTTCATACAGTGTGGTAGAGTGTGCTTATAATCCCAGTACTTTTTCCATATCCTGTGTGTCTCTCATGTCTTCTCATTCTTGGCTCACTGACAGCCTCTACAAGAGGCTGAGCTTCTGGTGGGTAGGGGCAGCATCCTGTGCTGTTGGGTTTGTCCCTCTGTTGACTTAGTTACTGCCGGGAACCTGCCATTTGGTAAGTGGCAGGTATCTGGCTCAGGTGCACAAATAAAGTCTTAAAACCAGTTTCTGTTTTATTCTCTTCCCTGTGGATTCCAGACATTGCCAACCTAGCAGAAGAATTCAAGGATCACTTAGTGCCTGACCCTGGCTGCCAGTATGACCAAGTGATTGAAATTAACCTCAGTGAGGTGAGGGAAGAAATAGGGTTTGGGGGACTGCTGAAGATGGAGCTTTTATTTTTTGGCACTGGGTGGGGTGGTGAGGTGGGGCAAGTCCCACAAACACAGCCAGCAGGGTAGTTGGCCCTTGGTTCCCAGGGCCTAAATTAGGCAGGAATGGGAGACAGACAGAAGGACATGGCATTCAGCCATGGGGAAAGCAAGTCTGGCATGAGAGTCCATTTGCCACTCCCCAACTTTAGTGGAGGCCAAGATCTTGCCCTGGGGGCTCACTTTGCTTTGAGTTCTTAGGACAAGCTACAGTGAGTTGGCATCCTGACGCCTGCAGAACAGGTGTTGAGAGAGCCAAGAAAGGGCTCTACAGCAACAGAAGCCAGGTTGTTCAGTGCCAGCCTTGGCTCTGTGGATCTGTGCAAGCTGATCCACCTCTGTAGGCCTCACTTCAAATGTGGAACCTAAGATTAGGTGGGGTGTGAGTGAAATGGGTTAATTCATGTAGTAAAAGTCTGGTGTGTTGGTGTTTGTGTGCCAGGCACTCTGCTGTGCACTTCATGTTTGTTAGTCATTCCTCATAAAAAGCATATGGCATGGTCTGTCAGAAGATTCCAGTAGGAATGTTTCTGGTCTGTCCTGACCCTTGGTAATAGAGTTGAACTCTAGGCAAGCATGCCTGTGTCCCCAGCCCTTTTTGTTGTTATTATTTGGCTTTTTTTGTTGTTGTTTTGAGACAGAGTTTCTCTGTGTAGCCCAAGCTGTTCTGGAACTTGCTCTATAGACCAGGCTGGCCTCAAACTCAGAGATGGCCTGCCTCTGCCTCCTGAGTGCTGGAATTAAAGGTGTGCACTACCACTGCCCACCTATCTCTTCTTTTAAGAAAGTCTCACTAAGTTACTCATGCTCTCCTTGAAATAACTTTGTTAACTAACCCAGGTGGACTTTACCTTGCAGTCCTCACCATCAGGCCCAGCTCCTTCAAAAGCAATGTAGTTTCAGAGATGATGGACTTGTGAGGCAGATGGCTCAGATTGTTTCTGTACCTCTGTCATCTCCTTCTTGTGACCTGAAGAAGGCCCATCACTCTGACCTTCAGTTCCTGTGTGTACCGTGTGGAGATGAGACAGTCTGATAAGGCTGGGGGACTCCAAGTGCTGTGTGCAACCCCAACCTATTGCCCTCGTCTCCCATGACAGTGTGAGCCCTGAAGACAGAAGCTAGTTCCGTCTATAGAAATGGGGGAATCTGTGAAGAACGTCTACCCCCACTCTACTTCTTGTCTCTCTGATCCTTGACCCTGTCTTTTCAGCTAAAGCCACATATCAATGGACCCTTTACCCCTGATTTGGCTCACTCAGTGGCAGACGTGGGCACTGTAGCAGAGAAGGAAGGCTGGCCTCTGGACATCAGAGTAGGTGAGTGCCTCCTACTTTATCGGGTTACTAGGTGTCTGGGGACAGTCACCTTCATGGCACTTCTTGGGGCAGGCACTCTGCAGGAGGTCCCTGATTATTCAGATATTACCTGTGCTTGGGACAGAAAGAATACATGTTTACTGTACTTCACAAGAAGAGTTTTAAAATACCTCTATCTCTGACTCTTAGCGAGAAATAGTCTTTGAGACCATTACTGGGTCACTGTATACATGAACATCTCTATGTAACTATACTTTTGTACATTTACACAGATCATACGCCATGCTGCTGTCTGCACACGTCACACATACAGACACACTGGCACACTGCCTAAGTGTCCAGAGCACTCAGTCTCAGTGACCTGCAGTCACGGGGCCTGGTGTGATCCCGGGGTCTGCTACTTCATAGCTGCCTATAAACACAAAGCAAAGAGGAGATGCCGCTCACTGTCCATCAGAAGACTCACATTGCCACACTGTCACTGACTCAACAATGTCACTGTTGAGAAGACCAAGCCCCACTACACTCCAGGTTCTGGATAAACAGAGGAAATCATTTTCAGTATATGCATGTGCCTCCTGCTACTACATGATCTCAATTAAGACAGGAAATTTCAAAAAGCAAGTCTGGTTCCCCATCTAAGAGTGGGAAGAGCTCTCTGTAGTGTCTAATAATTAGAAAGGAAGAAAAAAAAGAAAAAACAAAACGCTGGCTAGGCATGGTGGTGCATGCCTTTAACCCAGCACCAGGAGGCTGAACAGGTGAGTCTGATTGAGTTCAAGGCCAGCCAAGGCTATCTATATAAGACACTCTGAAAGAAAAAGAAAGAACTATCTATATAAGACACTCTCAAAGAAAAAGAAAGAAAAGAAATTGCACTGCAGATAAGAGAAACTTGTGAATAGACAGTAGGGTACCATTCAGGTCTACTGAACTGTTTAATAACAAGGTTTTGCTTTTGTTTTTGTTGTTGTTTTTGAGACGGGGTCTCCTTATGTAGCCCTGGCTATCCTAGAACTGTGTAACTACATCAGGTTGGTCTCAAATTCACAGAGGTCCTCCTGCCTCTTAAGTTCTGAGATTAAAAGCTTGCCCAGCTATGACTGCTTAACAAGATTTTTTAAAGATCTTTTGTTCCTGATTAAAAAACAAGCAGAAAGCTGGACAGAGGTGATGCCTACCTTTAATGCCAGCACTTGGGAGGCAGAGGCAAGTTTGAGGCCAGCCAGGGCTACTCAAAGAAACCCTACTCAAAATATAAATAAATATTTTAAAAAGCAGATAACAGAATATCCCAGAAAATATAAAAGAATTAGCCTGTCAGCTTCCATTAAGCAATAATCGTTGTGAATGTTTAGTATTAGCCTTAAAGTAGGGTACATGCTTATAATCCTAGTATTCAGATGGTGAGGCAGGAAGATCAGGTGTTCAAGGTCAACCTGTGCTACATGAAACCGTCTCAAAAAAAAAAAAAGTAAAGCCTTTTGGGGTTTTATGTGTACTTATTCATTTGAATAAAATTTGTGTGAAAATGGACACAGTATGAACTATGTTGAGTATCATGGTCAGTGACTATGAATGACTGGGTTATGAGTAGCCTTCTTTGTTGCTAATATTTAGGTCTCTTCCAACATGTCTATTAAAAATAATCTGTGCCAAATCAGTTGGTGATCTCTTTGTCCCAGGTCAGATGGAGACTTCTGGTTACTATCTCCTGACCTTTGACCCTACCATATAACAGGTTTGATTGGCAGCTGCACCAATTCAAGCTACGAGGACATGGGACGATCAGCAGCTGTGGCCAAGCAAGCACTGGCCCATGGACTCAAGTGCAAGTCCCAGTTCACTATCACCCCAGGCTCTGAGCAGATCCGTGCCACTATTGAGCGGGATGGCTATGTGAGTGTTTCCCTGCCCCTGCCCCTGCCCCTGCCCCTGGCTTCCCACTATGCCTGCTGATATGTGCTTAAGGATGGAGCAAGCTATGGCCTGTTGGGCTAAGGCAGTGCAGGCACAGCCTTCCATCCTGCAGGCTGCTGCCTTACCCATTGCCATCAGCCCTGGCCCTGACAGTTTTCTGTCCTCTTTATCCTCTGTAGGCACAGATCCTAAGGGATGTGGGTGGAATCGTTTTGGCCAATGCCTGTGGTCCTTGCATCGGCCAGTGGGACAGGTAAGTGATGCATCCTGAGAGAGCAGCCTCTAGCTCCTTGGTGTAAAAGTAAATAGTGGAGAGAAGACTTTAGCCTAAGGCTTCTGGTTCCAGCATGAAGTCCTTGTCAGAGATGAATGGGCAGGCACTCGGTTTAAAGAGCCCTGCAGAAGCCCTGAGTGGCCAGAGGCTGAGCCCTGGCTGGCAGGAAGAAGCCAAGAAGGCTGCATCCTAGAGGGCAAGCGGGTGGCTCTGATGGAGTCTTTTGAGAGCAGGCAGCTGCCTAAGTGAGGAGACTCAGGCCTCAGATGAGACCTGGTGAGCTTGTGGTTTTGCCCTGTGCAGTGTGCTTTCGTCCCTTGGAGGACACAGCATTTTCAGGGCCTTGCCATTCCCTTCTTGTCATGAGCTAGGCATGTACCATAAGAAACCTGACCAACTGGCCTTCAGCCAGCCCATATGACAAGGCTAGGTCTTTCTAATGCTGTCCCCTATCCTGGCAGGAAAGACATCAAAAAGGGGGAGAAGAACACAATCATTACCTCCTACAACAGAAACTTCACAGGCCGCAATGACGCAAATCCTGAGACACATGCCTTTGTCACTTCCCCAGAGGTGAGACAGCCTTGGGGGTCAGAGGAAAGGGTGGGGAGATGGCTGCTTAGGGTTGGCAGAGTACAAAAGAACAAATTAGCCTCCTATCAGTCCCCACCTATCAGCAGATATGCCTAATTTGAGTTATCCAGGGGGAAGCCAAGAGACATGGCCTTGTCATCAAACATCACGACTTGGTCATTCCCGCTGGTCTCCCTCAGCTCTTGAGGTATTTAGCACAGTTAGTAGATGTGAGTATGAACTATGGAATCTCACTGCCAGGGACAGGTCCTTGCTCTCCTAACTCCATGAGCTTGGTCACTTATTCATCTTCCAGGGTCATGTGAGAAGGGTGTGAAGAAGTGCTGGTTTGGAATTCTTTTCTCCTTTGATCTCATCCTTATTTCCTGTCCCTTCCTGTGTGAGTGACTGAGACCACAGGCCTGTCTCCAGTTCTAGTTTCTGAGTTCAGTAGATTGATTACTATGGGCATTGAATCAGCTGACCATCTTAGACACTGAATGGTGTTTCTCCTTGACCTTTACTAGCACAGAGCCAGTATGAGTGTTCAAGAAGCTCTCACTGCTCAGTGAGGAAGTGGTTCTCTACTCTTCCTTTGCTGGCAAGCAAGAATGTTTTGTGCACTGAAGTATTTGTATGCTAGGTCTCCTCTCATCTGCAAGGGACAGGAAAGTGCCACAGTAGTGCTGGCCCAGCCTAGGGCAGTGAGTTCAGACCCTGGCAGCTATCTTAAAAACCCTTGGGATCCTGAGTACTCTGCAGACCTGGTGGCTCATGGTCCCAGAGGGAGCCCTGCAGCTCTGGCCTCAGATGAAGGGCCTGGAGAGAGGACGATGGTTCAGTTGGTGATGTGCTTGCTGCACATATGTGAGAATCTAAGTTTGACTTCCCAACATCCCATTAAAAACAAAACCTTCGAGCTTGTTAGCCAGCCAGCTCAGTCAAACGGCAGAGGTTCATGAAACCCGGAAGGTCAGCAAGATGATCTGAGTTCAATGCCCAGAGAAAATTAACTACAAAGGGTAAAATTGGGTCAGTTGTTTTCTGACCCAACATGTACACTTTGTTATGTGTACGCACACCCATGTAACATGTGCACATTTACACAGAACAGCAGTAAAAATAATTTTAAAAAAGAAAAAAGAGGTGCCTTGGTAGAGAGGCATGGGTCGTTGGTGCTAACCAGCAAACTGGCCTCCTCTATTTCAGATTGTCACAGCCATGGCCATTGCGGGAACCCTTAAGTTCAACCCAGAAACTGACTTCTTGACAGGCAAGGATGGCAAGAAGTTCAAGTTGGAGGCTCCAGATGCAGATGAGCTTCCCCAATTGGTGAGCAGATGCTGATAATTATGGCTAGCCAACCACAGACCTGCCTTGGCCTAGCTGCCTGGGCTCCTGTGAGGTGGTCTGACACTATTACTGAGAAGCAATCTACCAGACATCCATGTGGAAACTAAGGATTCAGTGCCCAATGTGCCTGCCCCTCTTCTGCAGGACTTTGATCCAGGGCAAGACACATACCAGCACCCCCCTAAGGACAGCAGTGGCCAGCGGGTGGATGTGAGCCCTACCAGCCAGCGCCTGCAGCTCCTGGAGCCTTTTGACAAGTGGGATGGCAAAGACCTAGAGGACCTGCAAATCCTCATCAAGGTTGGCACAGGCATCCCATCCCCAAGCATTGAATGATCTCGGGCGCTTGGTGGTTCCCCTTCTACTGTCAGGCCTCAGCTACCTAGTGTGAGTACTCACACTGGATTGACAACAGACAGCACTCCTATTATTGGGCGATTACCAGATAGGAACTGTTTGGGAGCTCGGCCTTTCTAGTGTGGTCAAGGGCGTCAGACTCATGTCAGATGATAATTTATGGGCTTACTAAGCAGTATTCAGGCATGCCTGTGACACAGCCAGTATTTAGCTCATGTGAGCCAGGACCCAGACATGACTCCTAGCTTCTATGTCTGGCTTAGAGTTGCTGATCTTCCACCCTTGGCAGCTTCCCTGAATAAGCAAACAGCTACATCTGTCTTCCATTGCTCACTGCCTCAACCTGGCCTGTCCTCTCTGCTCACCCACCCAAGGTCAAAGGGAAGTGCACCACCGACCACATTTCTGCTGCTGGCCCCTGGCTCAAGTTCCGTGGGCATCTGGATAACATCTCTAATAATCTGCTCATCGGTGCCATCAACATCGAAAATGGCAAAGCCAATTCTGTGCGCAATGCTGTCACCCAGGAGTTTGGCCCTGTACCTGACACTGCTCGATACTATAAGGTAGGCCAGCATTGACTCACACCTTTAATACCATACCAGTACTTGGGAGGCTAATCTATAGAGTGAGTTCCAGCCTGGGCTCTATCTAGTCCCTCAATACTTGGTCTGTGTGAGACCTCCTGTGGTCTTCTCTGAGCCAACTCACTCCTAAAGCCATTTGCTAAGGTTTCCTCTAATCTTCTTAGGTTAGGTCTGGGGCCAAACACCTGCTCAGACTGCTCTCTGGGTGCTGGGATAGCAATCTCCTCTAGCCATGCCCCCTCTAGCCAGTTTTCTTGTCACGTGTACCCCCCACCACCCTGCACCTTCCGCCGCCTCACCCCCAATCCCGTTGCCTGACAGAAACATGGCATCAGGTGGGTGGTGATCGGAGATGAGAACTATGGAGAAGGCTCAAGCCGGGAGCATGCGGCACTGGAGCCTCGCCACCTTGGGGGCCGGGCCATCATCACCAAGAGCTTCGCCAGGATCCACGGTGAGCCAGTCGTCCCCACTCAAGGCTCGAGGTCACCTACTCTGCCTCTAGCTGACTTGATGTCAGCCATATTCCATATAACCTGTCCCACCTACCCAAGGCCAAGTCGGCATTGTCCATGTTTTCCCATCAACACTGGTCTTGTTTCTTGTCAGTTGAAATCTAAGGCATGCAGCATGTGCATCTATACTAACACAGACCTTCGTGGTGTGCTACCCCCACAGCCTGGGTTACCCCAGCAGGCTTGGGTGCTGTAGCCACTGCCTGCTTACCCTGCAGTAGGACTGGGGTTGCAGGTGGGTTCTGTCTCATCCTGACTATTTTGGAGAAGAGTGCTCCCGGGGCCAGGAGCCTTGGGTAGAGGAACACACTGCAACTTCATGTTTGTCTACCAGAAACCAATCTAAAGAAGCAGGGCTTGCTGCCCCTCACCTTCGCGGACCCCTCTGACTACAACAAGATTCATCCAGTGGACAAGTTGACCATTCAGGGCCTGAAGGACTTTGCCCCTGGCAAGGTCAGGAGCTAGGAAGGAGGGGAGACAAACCAGGGATCTGGAGGGGTTGGGGGGGGTGGTTGTTAGGGGCGGTAGGGGAGAGGGGTTGGGTAGTCACCTTGTTTCCTGTCCTGCTATACCCATTCACACTTATAGCTCTTGTCAACCCACACCCATTTTTCTATTGCAGCCTCTGAACTGCATCATCAAGCACCCCAACGGGACCCAAGAGACCATCCTCCTGAACCACACTTTCAACGAGACGCAGATTGAGTGGTTCCGTGCAGGCAGTGCCCTCAACAGAATGAAGGAGCTGCAGCAATGAGAAGCCAGGCTAACTGTCCTGTCCCACTCTGGACCCTGCTGGGTGGCAAAAATGCAGGTCCTCATGCATCGTCAGAGCCCAGTCTGGTCTGTCCAGCATGACCACTTGCTCTAAGATGGTGACCAGACCTGCTTCCTGCCCTATCCTCAGCCCACTGAGTGAACCGCCATGGAGGGCACTTATGATTATGTCCTAGCCCCGCCTTCCTGTTCAGTTTGGTTTGTCTTTGAGCAACCCATGCAACTGTATTTATTTTTGATGACAGCACTCCCTCTACAGAAGTTTTTACTCTGCCTGATCATTTCACGGGTGGCTGAAGGATTTTAGAGAAACTTGTTCTTATGAGAAGAAAAAAAAAAAATCCAAATCTATTGAACGTCTGAGAGTGGTTGGTGTCTACTATTATCAGCTTGGGCTAATGGAGGGTTTTTCAAGCCAAGGTGTCATCAGGCCTTGGTCACATCTGGACCCTGGTCACTGTGAAGTCAGGAGTGATGACAAAAAACTATTCCATCCCCTCCTGCCCTGTACATGTGCCTGCAGTAGACAGGAGCTGCCTCCTCCTCTGTTCCCCTGGGGCTGTAGTACTAGACCTGGTCTTTACCCTGAGTAGGCGTAGCACCTACTTTAAAGGTGGTGGAGGTGGCGGCGGCGGCACACACCTCTAATCCCAGCAGAATGATCTGAGTTCAAGTCCAGGTTAGACTTCAGAGTTAAAATAGCCTGAAAAGGAATCTGCCCCAAGACAGCTAATAAACAAATGTTGCACGCTGTCTGCCCCTCTAGCCTCTGCAGCACAGAGTTGTGACAGGATAGGCTTTCTCCATTAGGTGCCAATGAGAAAGGGACAGCAGGACTAGACAGTCATCTGATATGTGGACCTGTGGCAACTCTGTCCCTACAGGGTGCTCATGGACACAGTTGAGGCTTCCTGTGAGGTAGACCTCCATCTTCACTTCCTAGGCAGGGAGGGGTTTTGGCTCATTTTGGAGGCCCCGCCTCCAGATGCTGTGGAAGTAAGGCTGCTGCTTAGTGTTCCAACTTCATCAGCAACTGACAGCACTGATCCAAAACACCTGTCCAGAGTGACCTCTGCCTTTATTACAGGAGCCACTGAGCTCAGTAGGCAGTCTGGTCTCAAAGACCTACCATCTGTGGGCTTGGGAAAGGGCATCTCTAAATGGACCTTGGGGTGAGGCAGGACGTGCTGTCCCAGACTGGCAATTCAGTAACCTTAAATCATGATGTCAGCTATTGAAATGGGGAGGTTCCTCCTGCTGCTGCTGCTGCTGCTGCCACAAGTATTTATTAAATGGTTCTGCTGTCACTGAAAGCCAGAAGTTCATATAGGATAGACTGGGCCTAGCTCAGTAGTACAACACCTACCTAATGAAAGAGGCCCTGGGTTTCAGCAGCCCTGAATGACAAAAATATACTATCTGTCTGTCTATCTATCCATCTATATCAGTCAGTCTTTGTGCCGGGGAAGCAGCTCAGTTGGTAGAATGCTTGCAATGGTGTGTACAAGCCCTGGGACCCATCCCTATCTTCCATATAAGCTCAATATGGTACTGCACACCTGTAATCCCAGCACTCAAGAGGTAGAAGCTGGAGGAGCAGAAACTCTAGGGTATTCTATGCTATACAGCAAGTGAGAAGCCAGCCTGGATCCATGACACTCTGAAAACGATTCAGGGTGACTTCCAGGCCAGAGCAGCAGTGCTGGGGAGGGAGAGGACAAGCATCTGTCACTCTGCTCCTGGTCCCAACAAGCCTGGCTCTGGGCAGCACTCAGAATGCCAATTGCTCTCTGCTTTCACAAGTCTGGACAGGGTCTTCAGGCCGGGCAGTCACTGTGAGCTCCAGGGCTAGTTGCTGGTCCACCAGGAGAGAAGGCCCAGGCCTGGCTCGCTAATAGATCCCTGCCAAAGACAGAAAAAGACAAGTACACTCATCACTGCTCAGAGCTGGGCTGCCTGGGACAGGAGGGACTAGTACCCCACCCTATTCAGCACCTAGCAGGCCCACCACAGGCAAAGGAAGGCCGGAGTTCACAACAGTTGGAGGGCTGTGGAGAGAGTGGGAACAGTACCACCACCTCTGCACTAGCTAGCCAGGTTTTTAGGAAAGAGGCTCCAAAGCCTCAAGTGGGATCAGGCAGTCCGTCCTCAACCCTTAGACCTGCCTTTCTGAGCTCCCAAAGTTGCAGAGAGTTGCCTGAGACACTCTCCTGGAGCCCTGCACAGTCTCTGCTTTGCTCTCTAGGTTTTCATCCCTTCCTTAAAGAGTACCATGGTATCCAAACTCTCACCTCGCCCGCCCATCATCTACACACCCTTGTCAGCTCATGGCCCCAGCCCTCAAAAGCAGACTAGTGTGACTGACAGATGACAATCATAAGAGACCTGACCTGTTAATGGGGTTCTAGGAATGGAACCAAGAAAGCAGTCTCCTGTCAGCTTACCACAAGTGTATACGGTGCTTCCTTCTTTGGCAGCTCCTCACTTGAAGAGGCAGCCTCGGCTGAGCTGGGTCCTGTGGGGGATGTGTCCACAAAGCTCTCATCTACCACCCTGAAGCGGATCTCCTCCCCAGTGTCCATGTACAGGTCATGAGCTCCTTCTTCTGTCTCATACTCCCACACCCACACTTGTTCTGTTTCATCACTGGAGTCCAGGTCAAGGCCACAATCATGCCATGGGAGTGCATGAGGTTGAGGGTCCTCTGAAGGACTTACCCATGTTAAAACCAACCCTAGGTTGAGACTATGCTAGGAAATACAGTAAAAGCTGCTTCTGCCCCTTGGAGAGGAGCCAGTTTGTACCAGGACCCAAAATGAGAATAGTATTTCCACCTCTAGAAATGAGAGCGGTCTAGGTGTCCTTCTCATTTAATCCCATAACTGATCTGACAGGCAAACAGGGCATGGACTAGCCCAGGTCTCAGGATGACAGGCAGGACTGACTGCCACCTGCCTGAGGAGGAGGGGGAGGAACAATAAAGCAAGGCCAGATTTGCTGACAATTCCACAGTCTCATGTAGCCCCAGCTTCTGCCTGCACAGGCCTGGATGAGAGGAGAGGCTGAGCACGTGCTCTATTCCTCACCCCCGCACCCCCAGCCTACAGAGCCATACTGCCCTCTAGTGGCATACTGCATTCTCCATCTGCCAGAAGCCGTGAGTGCAGTTGTGACACACCACCTGAGCCCCTCCTGGGAAGCCCCAGAGCCTGAGTGAAGAAAAGCGGCTCTGCACTCCAGGCCAACTCCAAAAAACCATCCTATATCCTGGGAAACGGAGGCAACCTACCTGAAGCTGCTGGGGGACATCTGAATGACTCCTGCAGAGACAGCCTGACTGCAGTGACTAGTGACAAGAGCCCCAAAGGTTATTACAGCTCTATTATATCACCCAGCCTGACAGACATGGGCATGTGGCTACCATGGTCAGAACAGGAAGCAGAGGTGGCCTGGGGTTTCACACCGGCACCGCCAGCAACGGCAGATCACAGAGCCGCCAGGGTCACCACAGTAGTGTGGCTGTCCACTTGCCCCAAATTATATTCGAGAGGATACAACTTGGCTGGCTGCTGCAGTGACTCGGGAGGGATGAGAATGTCATCAAAGAACCCTAAAGAGACTGGAAGAAATGAAGAAATGATGACAAGAGATAGGGCTTCAAAGGGACAGCCCAGATTTCCCAGTGCGGCCCAGGTGTCTCCAAGGGCAATCTGTCCCTCTCTTTTCCACAAAGCCCCACTTGTCTATCCATACTTCCCACATGGGCTAAGCAGCCCTGGGCAGAGCTCCAAGTACATAGTTCCCAGCCTTCCCAGCTACCCGCACACAGACCACAGGCACTAGAAGCCTGTCACCTCCACCAGCTCAGCTCCTAAGCTGTGGCCTTAAGTGAAACCTCACAGCTGAGGCCCTTCATCCATCCTTATGAACAGGACAGTAAGAGGCACCCCTTGTTTGGTGCTGCAGCCGGACAGCTTCTCTGACACCATAAGAAAGAGTCAGCTGGCTTCTAGACCACATGGTCAGCATACACTGCCCACCCCATGGTGTTCCAGTCTTACTCCAGAAGTCAGGTCACCTTACCATGCACACCCTCCGGGCTGCAGCCTTTGATCTTCCCAATGAGAATCTCATCCAGGAAAGGGTGGAACACCACATAGCGGAAATGGACTAGAAAAGAAGGCCACACACACTGTTGTGGTCACACCAGGCCTGCCAAGAAGGACGCAGAGCCTGGAGCCACTTGTCTTAGTCAGGATTTCTATTCCTGCACAAACATCATGACCAAGAAGCAAGTTGGAGAGGAAAGGGTTTATTCTGCTTACACTTCCAATTCCTGTTCATCACGAAAGAAAGTTAGGACTGGAACCCAAGCAGGTCAAGGAGCAGGAGCTAATGAAGAGGCCATGGAGGAATGCTGCTTACCGGCTTGCTTGCTTGCTTCTTCTGGCTTGCTCAGCTGGCTTTCTTATAGAGCCCGACTACCAGCCCACAGATGGTACCACTCACGAGGGGCCCTCCCCCCTTGATCACTAATTGAGAAAATGCCTTACCGCAGGAAAATGCTCATGGAGGCATGTTCTCAGCTGAGACTCCTTTCTCTGTGATAACTCCAGCTTGTGTCAAGTTGACACACAAAACCAGCCAGTACACCACTCCTGTTCTCCAATGTCCACCTCACTACCAGCACACTTACCCAGTGCTTCGTGCTGAGTCCTCTCGCAGGCCTAGACCTGTCCACTAAGCCAGAGAACCAACCCTCCCTCACTTACGAAAGGTCACAGTTTGGTCCCTATAAGGAACTATCGGCAGCTGCTGCCCTGGAACTGAGGCTGGCTTCCAAATCCTTCTCAGCCATACCTGAGCCTAGATGCTGGGCTATTAGTGACTCCGAAGTCAATTCCAAACCTGCATGCTGTCCCTCACATTCCAAAAGGATGGAAGCAACTGGCCAGGCGTGGAGGTAAGTCCCTGTCCCCTGGTGCCTCAGCAGGCCTACCATCAGCACAGAGCTGACCTGGGATAGACAGCTAGGACACTAAAATGCCAAGGCTGCAGGGCAGTGGTGAGGGTGACACATGGGTGACTTCATGGGTTCCCAGGCCTTGTCCCTTGTGCTTCCTACTCACCTGAACCCAAGGAAAAGGCTGCTAAAGCTGTACCAGCACCAGGATTCCTGGCCTCAGCAGAGGCCACACCTCCCTGGCCCTCTCACTCAGGAGATGCTCTCTGCCGTCAGACTGCCTGTATGAGCCTCCTGTGACAGACACCGTGTTCTACCATACAGAGGAAGAGGAAGCAGCTCAGAGGCTGCGTCCTGTTGTTCCAGCCACACAGTTCTGCCCATTGAGCCATGGATAGACTCGAAGGCAACGGTTCTCAGCCTTCCTCATGCTGTGGTCCTTTAACACAGTTCCTCGTGCTGTGGTGACCCTGACCATAAAAATCATTTCATTGCTGCTTCATAACTATTCAACCCACAAAGGAGTTGTGACCACAAGTTGAGAATTGCTGCTACGTCTTTCCCCAGACAAGGCCACCAGGTTGAATGCACCTTCCTCAGACAGACTTAGAACCAGCACAGGCTTCTACCAGGACTCCTTCAGTGGCCTAGCCTGACAGCACCCATCTTAGGACATCAGGACCTACCATACCCAGCTCTGTCCAACTGCACTCTACCTTCTGTGAGGTGACAACCTGAGGATGACCAAGGCTTCTGCTAACTCTCCAGAATCCAGTCAGGAGCAACCATGGGTCACTTATGCACAGGATGGAATACCCTGCCCCCCATAAGACCTAGCATTCAGCTCAAAGCTTCTACAAGGCTTGTGCCATGCTTAGATTGGCACAAGGCTTATTGGGATAGCACAGCATGTAAACCAGTGCCTAGAGCCTAAACACCATATCTGAAAGCAAGTGGTGAGCAGCTCGGGGTACACACAGCAGAAGATCAATCAGCCTCAAAAAGGAAGGCTGGAGCTGGGTATGATGGTGCATGCCTTTAATCCTAGAATCCTGGAAGCAGACCTCTGTGAGGTTGGAGCCAGCCTGGTCTACACAGTGGATTTCAGGACAGCCTAGAGCTACACAAGAGAAGCCCTGTCTCAAAACAACAATAACAGGCTAGAGATGTGGCATGAGGCTCTGGGTTTCCATCCATAGGACTGTACTTCATTACCACCCAGAACCTCCGGGGGCAGGGGCATGTTTCATTTGCTTTTAGTTCACAGGCGTAAAGAAAATAGATCCCAGGATGTGTACTCCCCAACCCTTGGGATGTGTTGAGTTTCTATAAAGACAAATTCCCAATTCCACTCACATGAGGCACTGGTCAGGTTCTACAAGCCAGAAAGCAGAAGAGGGCCAGCAAAAATGCTCAGTGAATAAAGAGGCTTGCCACCAACTCTGACACGCTGAGCTTCTGATGCTCCTGCAGTGCTCCATAGCCCCCCAAGGATTTCAGAGCTCCCAGTGGTAATCTCACTGTGTGATACAGTGTGCTTAGCTGCCCAGGCCCCCAGGAATTCAAACACAGGTCTGTGAGATGTACTTTACATTTCCCACATCTCCCACAATGAAACAAGAAACAGAGGATGAGCAGGATGCTTGGGACAATAAAATCCAATCCTGGAGACCAAGTGCCAAATATCACCAATGTAACGGGCAGCAGTTCCTTAACGCTCGCTTGTTTCTGGTCTTGCTGAAGTTCGGATACCTATTAGCACTTGCCTCTTGGACAATAGGCTTTTGGCTCAGCTCAGCAGCATTCTCTGAGAACAGAAGCCTTGCCCTTGGCCAAACACAGAGCCCAGCTCCGCTTGGCACTGCTCTCTGAGAACAGAGCTCCTCATGGCTTTCTACACTCTGGGCCCCGTTTGCTACTCATGAAAATGCCTAATCCACACAAAGACAGCCTGTTTCCTGGGGCTCTCTGCAGAGCTCAACACCCATGTCAGCCGATTAATCTCAGGGTGCCAGCACAGACCCCAGGCTGTCTCTAAACACGCCAGAACACTTGCCCACCGATCCCTGGGCTAAGAAGATGACCAACACAGAAAAAGACAAAGTTCACTGTAGCTTCTATGTCTGTCACTTTGCTTCTGCTCCATTAACAAGCGAGGCAGGCTAAGGATCCACACTGCTGCCCAGTGCCAGGAGACAAAGCTAGAGCAGCCCTGGACACCAGCTCCGCCCACCGTTCCTCCAGGTTCTGCCACCACTACTCCAGGTTCTGCCCAGCAGATGCACATACCTTTCGGTTTTACTGCAGTTTCCCTCAACAAGGGACAGAGTCTATTTCTCCATCCCTTAGTTTTAGCCATTTGACATCTTTTGGCCAATGGCATCCAGGTTTGCTGAAGACATACTCAGGCACAGAACTTCAGACCAGCCCTGGCTAACTGCCCAGAAAAGCACCACCCAAGTAGTCCAAAGAACCAACAGAAGAAACAAGCGATCCCATACTCCCCCAATGCCAAGCTCCAGTCTTGAGCTCTACTACATTAATTCCTTAGTCCTGTACTGGCTGGTTTTGTGTGTCAACTTGACACAAGCTGGAGTTATTACAGAGAAAGGAGCCTCCCTTGAGGAAAGGCCTCCATGAGATCCAGCTGTAAGGCATTTTCTCAGTCAAGGGGGAGGGACCATTGTGGGCGGTGCCATCCCTGGGCTGGTAGTCTTCAGTTCTATAAGAGAGCAAGCTGAACAAGCCAAAGGAAGCAAGCCAGTAAGTAACATCCCTCCATGGCCTCTCATCAGCTCCTGCTTCCTGACCTGCTTGAGTTCCAGTCCTGACTTCCTTTGGTGATGAACAGCAATGTGGAAGTATAAACTGAATAAACCCTTTCCTCCCCACCTTGCTTCATGGTCATGATGTTTGTGCAGGAATAGAACCCCTGACTAAGACAGTCTTCCTGAAAGCCCTTAAGTATAGAATCTAATATCACTATTGGTTAGCCCAGGCTGGCCTGGATAGCCCAGGCTGGCCTGGAACTCCTGATCCTCCTGTTTCCACCTCCCAAGTGTTGGGAATGCAGGTATGTATCACCATTCCTGCTCAGAGGCCACACGCGTGCATTCGTGCAGGCTCTCACACACATATATACCATAATATGGAGATCAGAGGAAAATTCTGTACAGTCAGTTCTCTAGATTGTGTGACATGCACATTATTTACCCCTGAGCCACTTGATGGCCCCAAAGGACACTTTTAATTGCTGTGTCCTACTGCCCCTTTAGGGCCCTTCCCCTGCCTTCTGCTCTCCAGCCAGTATCAGCCACAGCTTAGGGCCCTTACCTAGCACACCATCTCACCATGAAACAATGAACAGCATGGGGGAGGGCAAATATCAGGGGCACTAGATCAAACCCGCACAGGGGAACAGGCTGAACCACAATTGAAATCTCAAAACTGCAGTGGCTTTGAGAATACCCCGTCCACACTGATGTCTTACAGGTAAAGAAACTAAGGCCCAGAATGGACATGAGTACCCAGTTACTTCAATTCCTAGAAGAATTAGGACTGGGGCCCAGGTCTCCCACCACCTCATGAGGCATGGCAGCTTGATTTTTTTTGCTACAGAAAAATAAGCCACAAGAAATATGGTACCCTAGGAAGAGAAGGCACTCACCTTTGGTGTGTGATGCTCCATCCCCTGGGAATACATAGGCATCCTCCAGCTTGGTGATATCAAACAAACAGATGCAGAGTCCCACGTTGTATACGACCTGTGCACACATGTGCATACACATAGTGACTCCTCCAAAACCCTCACGATCACAAGCAAGCTCTGCGCATCCCTTTCATTAATGGACATGAGCTAACACTCTGCAGGAAGCTGGGCAGTGGTGGCGAACGCCTTTAATCCCAGCACTTGGGAGGCAGAGGCAGGTGGATTTCTGAGTTCGAGGCCAGCCTGGTCTACAGAGTGAGTTCCAGGGCAGTCAGGTCTACACAGAGAAACCCTGCCTCGAAAAACAAAAAAAAAAAAAAAAGGCTCTACAGGAGGCAACTGTGGCAGGGACCTCAGGATTCAGAACTCTGGAACGAGGAGAGCCTGAGTGACAAACCAGCTTCCAATGCCCACTCTGCCTCAGTGTGGGACCAGCAAGGACACTACTCTGCCTCTCAGCCCCAGCTTTCCACGTTCAAGTCTGAGACAGCAGCTAGAGTGTTACGTGGGTGGGGTGGACATGAAGTCTGCTGGTCAGACCACAATGACCAAAGTTTGTGTCCCAGATCACACCCAGAAGTGTGAAAATACCATCACTCTCACACCAACTCACACAGACAGGGTTCGCACAGGGATCTGTGGCCAGAGCCCCTCGGCAGACCAGAAGCCCACACAGCCCAAGCCACACGCTCTGGTGTTCTAAATGACTTGGCTCAGTGTCTGCACATCTACCACCAATATTATCAGTAGTCACAGCTCTCACAAGAGATGCTCAGGGACTAGAAACACATACGAGCACTGCATAGCTGGGGCAGAGCTCCCTGCAATGACCTTCTGGGCGCTTCTCTCTCAGGATCCAGTGAGAACCACCCTCAACCTGGCATGGTGATCCCTGCCTGTAATCCCTGCAGTTGAGAAGGGGAGGCAGGGGTATCAGAAGTCCAAAGCCATCCTTGGTTACACAGTGAATGTAAAGGGAGTTCAAGTCCCATAAGATGCTGTCTCAAAAATAAGAGGGAGATGGTACTGGCAAATTGGCTCAGCAGTCAAGGTGCCTGCTGCCAATCCTAACAACCGATGTTGGACGCTGAAACCCTTCTCACGAGTTATGCTGTGACACATTCATATGTGCTGTGGTATATACAGCCACATTCAAAATAAATCCATGTAATTTTAAAGAAGGAAAGAAAGACAGTCAGACAGACAGACAGACAGACAGACCTGGGGCTGGAGAGATGGCTCAGCAGTTAAGAACACTGACTGCTCTTCTAGAGGTCCTGAGTTCAATTCCCAGCAACCGCATGGTGGCTCACAACCATCTTTCATGGGATCCGATACCCTCTTCTGGTGTGTCTGAAGACAGCTACAGTGTACTCATATACATAAAATAAATAAATCTTGCCGGGCAGTGGTGGCGCACGCATTTAATCCCTGCACTCGGGAGGCAGAAACAGGCGGATTTCTGAGTTCAAGGCCAGCCTGGTCTACAGAGTGAGTTCCAGGACAGCCAGGGCTACACAGAGAAACCCTGTCTCGAAAAACCAATAAAATAAAATAAAATAAATAAATCTTAAAAAAAAATTAAAAATAAGAAAGAAGACCTGGAGGTGGTGGGGTGGGTAAGTAGGTATTGCGTCCACAGGCCCATAAATTTGAATGCTGCGTCACCAGGGAGGAGCACAACTGAGAAAGAGTAGAAGGATGAGGAGTGGCCTTGTTGTGTCCGTGGGAATGGGCTTTAAAGTTTCAAAAGCCCGCAGCAGGCCAGTGTTACTCCCTTGGCAGATGAGGACGGAGCTCTTAGCTACTACTCCAGACACCATGTGTGCCAACGTGTTTCTACCATGATGCTAAAGGACTAAACCTCCCAAACAGTAAGCAAGCCTCCAAGAAGATGCCTTCTCTTCTTGCCTTGGCATGGTGTTTCTTCACAGCACTACAACAGCGACCAAGACTGTGACACACACCTTTCATCCTAGCCCCTGGGGGGTAGAGGCAGACAGTTCTCTGGGATTGAAAGGCCAACCTAGTCTATAGCAAGTTCCAGGTCAGCCAAGGATACATAGTGAGATCCTGTCTCAAAAAAAAGGGAAAGTCAGTGAATTCTCTCCTCCACCTGACAAGCCTCAGACATGTGTACCTCCTCCTCAGGCCTCAGTCTCCTGGAAAAGGACTGACCACCTGTCCCCTATATGAAGCCAGTCCTGCTCTTCTCTTTCCGGCTCTCAGATCACCTCCTACTGACCTGTAAAGAATAGTTTGGACTATAAGGCCCTCCAGGGCTCTGTGATCTGGCTTCTGCCTGCATTTCCTAGACCACCCAGTCTGTCCCAGCCACACCAGCATTCTCTGTGTCTTTTTAGATGCACAGCCCCTCCTACCTCAGGGCCTTTGCACATGCTAATTGCACTGCCTCGCAGCTCTTTACACCCAACCTGCTCCAACCATCAAAATAGAGTCTCTCTACTTGGCTTCTCACCATCAGCCCTCAGGTTTCCTCAGAAGTCTCAGGATCTCTTTCATCCCAGGTTGACACTCCTCTGTTCCCAGCTGTGTGATTGCTTGTCCTTCATGGCATTTACCCCAGCTCTTACAAGAAGACCTCTCAAGTCAACTCCTCCTCACTATGCTACATGGACAGAGCCTCTGTCTCCCCTGCCACACCCTGGCTAAGTATTGGGGCTAGTGAAAGGATTACGTCACAGAAGGCCTCTGTATTCACAGAAAGGGAAATACAGTAACCAAAAGAATGCAAGAAAAGGGCTTATGAGCTGGCTCAGCTACCCACCTCTAAACCCAACAGCTGAGTTACATCCTATCCCCTGACCCTCTATTCACACACTGTGGGCAACACAGGTACACAGACTGAGGCCCAGAGAGGGTGACTTGTTCCAAGACTGCACAGTAATTAAATGAGGAAACAGGCATTCTCCAGTTTCCGTTTCACAAACACATCCTATACACGCTCTCTCCATTTTGTTTGTTTTCTGGCAATACTGAGACCCCGCATATGTCAAGCAAATTTAAGCATTGTTCAACACCCCAATGCTTTTTGTTTGTTTTTTGTTGTTGTTGTTGTTGTTTTGAGACAGGGTTTCTCTGCATAGCCCTGGCTGCTCTAGAGCTCCCTCTGCAACCATGCTGGCTTCGAACTCCCAGAGATCCGCCTGTCTCTGCCTCCTGAGTGATGGAATTAAAGGCATGCGCTACCACCAGCAGCTTCGATGTTTTTTAACTTGTTTAAGACAGAGGCTATGTTGCCCACGCTGGCCTCAAACACAGGATTGTCAAAAGCCTCACTAACCCAAGAAGCTGGGATTACAGGTATGCACTACCTCGCCCGGCCCCTTTACTCCCTTGGGTACACGTTGTCATCCAAGTCTGGTTCATAAGGAAGCGAATGAAAGAGACCCTAACATGAAGTTACGTTAAGTGTGCAAGGACAAGGCTGAACCAGGCTAGTAGCAGGACCCGTCCGGACACTGTGGCCCGGCACCCCGAGGGCCCAGTACCTTGTTGGCCAATTTCTTGTTCAGCTCCTCAGCAATGGAGTCGTTGAGTTTCCGCTCAAACTGCCACGGGGGTATGCGCACGGTGTCCACCATCTCCACCAGCACGAACATCCTGCGCTGGGGCTCTGGAAACCGGAGAGGCTGTCAAGCACGGGGACCTGCGAGCGGTGAGGTGGTGGGGGTCCCCAAGCCGCCTCTGTCCCCTCTCAGCCTCTGACAAGCCAAACCTGCAGCCGAGCCGCTCGGGAAGGCCTGGGGTCCCGCTCGCGGATGCCACGCTCTTCTCCCGGAGGAAACTGAGCCCCGCTCTCGCAAGCCTTAGAGGAGCGCCAGCCCCCCGCCTCGTCCCGTCCGCACCACGCGCAGAAGCCACGCACCGTTCACGCGCGTCCAGCGACTTCGAGATCGCAGCGCAGCGCTCGCAAAACCAAATCAACTCAGCTTCCGGAAAGCTGACCAATAAGAAGCATCTGCCCGCCCCTAAGGTTCGCAGAGCTACGCGAGGCTCCTGTGAGGGGCGGGGCCGGAAGGTGGGCGGGGCCGCCTGCACTCTCCCGCTAGTGAGAGGAGAGGGGCGGGGTAGAGCACTGAGGGGGCGGGGCCTCGTGCAGAAGCAAGCCAACCCCGGGCCCCTGAGCGAGTCTGGTTGCTAGGTGACAAGTCTGCACTTCAAACCAGAGTGTCTTTCTTTTGCACAGCAGCTAGAGAGATCCTTTGAAAATACAAATATAACACGTTCAAAATAGTCTTTACTCCAGACAAGTACCCAAGAAAGTGGGCAAAAAAGGGTCACCAGGCCTTTCTGGATGACAGTAATTTTAAGTGGCACAATTAATGTATGTACTCATCAAAACTCACTCAGTCCTTAAACAGCTGAATGCAAACAGAATCACGCTTGTAATACCAGCACAAGGGAGGTTGAGGCTGGATAATCACTGCAAGTTCAAAACCAGCCTGAATTACAATATGAAACCCTGTTTTAACATGTACCCCCTCCACACACACACAAAATCTTTGTTGAGCCAGACATGATAGCAAACACACCTGTAATTCCAGCACTTGGGAGGTAAAGACAGAAAAACTAGGCACTCAGATCAGCTTCATAGTGAATTCAAGGCCAGTCTGGGGTACAAGAGACAACGACTTCTCCTTCTCCTTCTCCTTCTCCTTCTCCTCCTTCTCCTTCTCCTTCTCCTTCTCCTTCTCCTTCTCCTTCTCCTCCTTCTCCTTCTCCTTCTCCTTCTCCTTCTCCTTCACCACCTTCTTCTTCTCCTTCTTCTTCTTCTTCTTCTCTTCCTCCTCCTCCTCTTCCTCCTCTTCCTCCTCCTCCTCCTCCTCCTTCTTCAACTCTTTTAAAAAAAAAAAGCCAGGCATTGGTGGCACTCACCTTTCATCCCAACAGCTAGGATGCAGAGGCAGAAGGCTCTCTGTGAATTCAAATTTGAGGCCAGCCTAGTCTACAAAACAAGTTGCAGGACAGCCAAGTCTACACAGAGAAACCCAGTCTCAGAACACATGTAAGACAATAGTGTCCCTTCCCACTGTTTAGAAACAAATTATTTCAGGGGACATGAGAGGTAGGAATTAGTTAGCTATGATCTTCATAATATCAATAAGTAACTTGTTTTATATTTTTCTGTGTCTGAAGTGCTTTACCTGCATATCTCTCTCTCTCTCTCTCTCTCTCTCTCTCTCTCTCTCT
>JADRCH010000174.1:3508003-3518793 GCA_019843965.1 Rhynchomys soricoides
AGAGAGAGAGAGAGAGAGAGAGAGAGAGAGAGAGAGAAGAGAACCACTAATCCCCAGGAACTGGAGTTATATCAAATTGTGAGCCACCATGTGGGTGTTGGAAATGGAATCCTGGAAATGACACACAGTGACACATCAGCTGGGTGGACAGTGGATCTGAAGCAGCTGGAGGGGGCAGGAAGACTAGCCAGAAGGGTTATTATGTGCCCCTGTGGAAAGGAGGAGGTGCAGGCTGGCAGCAGGG
This sequence comes from Rhynchomys soricoides, assembly GCA_019843965.1. Taxonomy (NCBI): domain Eukaryota; kingdom Metazoa; phylum Chordata; class Mammalia; order Rodentia; family Muridae; genus Rhynchomys; species Rhynchomys soricoides. The sequence goes on from JADRCH010000174.1 coordinate 3,508,248, forward strand.
GAGAGCAAAGCTGGTCAGTGTGAGGAGGTCTTGGACAGCTTAGCCTCAGAGACAGAAACAGCCAAATCACGGTCTGAGGGCTTCAGCTATTAACTAGATGGGAAGTTGGAGGGGCGCCAGGCTGGTGGGCTATGGAACCCAGGGTTTCAGAATGCAGTCCTCTTTTGTGGCATTCAGCTCAACAATTTGTTGGCACAAAGTTTTGGTTTATGGTTTATACGGTGCTTTAAAAAAAGAAAAGAAAAGAAAAGAAAGAAAGAAAGATCCGGCCCCTTTTCTAATTCTCTGCCTTGCTCCATGGAAGGTTGGGGTGGTTTACAAAATACCCAAGCTACTCAGTCCACAAGCTCCCTGGCAGCAGAGGACCATTGTATGGCTTCTCGCTACAACATCCGGGTGGAGATCAGTGGCTGGCAGATGGCCAGGGCTTGAAAATATGTCTTATTTGAATGAACAAAAGGGCCACGGAATTGTGATTGCCCAAAGACTGAGGGAGGAGCTGGGAGCTTGTCAGGGTGTGAGGAGGGTCAAGTCGGAGGTACAGGGCACAGAGTTCCCACACCACATCCCAGGAATCGGGCACTGGTGGCCATGACAATAAAGTTCTCAGTGCCCCACACTGCCCTGCAGAGCAGCACCAAAGACAGAAGTGGTTTCAAAGGAAACTGCTGTTGAATGGGTTTGCACACCTGTAATCCAGGCACTGAACAGAGTGAGGCAAGACCTGCAAAAGTTCAAGGCCAGGCTGGGCTAGACCAGACCCCAGTTTGAAGAAGACAAATACTACTAGGGAAAAGACAAGATATATAGTATATCTTTTAACAGAGAAATGTAAAGCCACAGACAAGAAAGATGGTGTACTGCTATGGGATGACATTCAAGATTTATTGTTAAATCTAAAATTACAAGGATAACAGTGGAGCATGCCTGCAGTCTCAGCGGCCCTGGAGCCTGACTCAGGAGGACTGTGGGTAAGTAGGAGTTCAAGGCAGGCATGACTGTATGGAAAGAAGAGGAGAGGAGAGGAGAGAAGAGGAGAGAAGAGAAGGCTGGGCATAGTGCCGACACCTTTAATCCCAGCACATGGGAGGCAGAGACAGGTGGATCTCTGAGAGTTTGCGGACAGCCTGGTCTACATAGTGAGTTCCAGGAGAGGTAGGGCTACACAGAGAGATCCTGTTTCAAAAACATAAAAGGCCAAATAGGAAGTGGTGTTGCCCATTTATAATGCCAGCACTTACAACGTAGAAACTTGAGGATCAGAGGTTCAAGGCCATTGTCTAGTACATAATTCGATGACAGCACAGTCTACATCATCTCTATCAAAGTAACAAAAACAAACAAAAGAGCAACTAAGGTTTTGCTTTCTCACATCTTAAAAAAAAATGGGGGAGGCTGGAGAGATGGCTCAGTGGTTAAGAGCACTGACTGCTCTTCCAGAGGTCCTGAGTTCAATTCCCAGCAACCACATGGTGGCTCACAACCATCTGTTAAGGAATCCAGCGCCCTCTTCTGGTGTGTCTGAAGACAGCGACAGTGTGCTCATAGCTCATATACATAAAATAAATAAATCTTTTCTTTTTTAAATCTGCCCTTGGCCTTTTCCTTTGCAGCAATTGTTCTGGTTTTCTGCTCCTTCTATCTGCAGAACTGCCTGAACTGGTCAACAGCCTGGCTGTTTCCACGCTCTTTCTTCTCTGCTTTTTCTTTTCTTTTCTTTTTTTTTTTTTTTTTTTGATAGCTTTTATACAGTTCAGGCTGGCTTTGAACTCACTATGAAGCTGAGCGGCTGAGGTTAGCCTTGTGCTCTTGACCCTCCTATGTCCACTTTCCAAGTGCTAGGATTAGAGACGTGCACCTTATACCCATATTAGGACCCTCTCTCTGGGGTCAGGTGTGCTTTCGAGTCCTGGTGATCTCATCTCTCAGGAGGCAGAGGCTGGAAAGAGTGAGCGTGAGGCCAACATGAGCTACAACAGTGAGACCCCCAAAGAAAGGGAGGAAAGAAAGAAAGAACGAACGAAAGAAAGAAATTAATTTTCACTCTTGTGCTGGGATGAGGCCCTCGGTTGGGCACATGCTGGGTGTGTCTGAGGCCCTGTGTTCCATCCCAGTGTTAATCCCAAAGATTCAAGGAGAAATACCACTGACCCAGAGCATCATGGCCAAATTAGTTAAAGCAAGCAATTAATTAAAGCAAACTGTCTTATTCTTGTACACAGGCAGCTTCCCCCCAAGGTGGGGTTCAAAAAGTCAGCATTGGACATAGGAAAGATAAGGGCTCTTGGAGCTCAGAGGTAGGGGGTTTCCAAAAAGGGGATTTGGCAGGCAAATAGGTGGGGTTATAGCAGCAGACTGTAACAAGGTCATCATAACAACAAATGGTTATAACAACCTTTTCAAACAAAGGTAGGGTAGCAAGATGGTCATAATAATATTTTGAAACAAAGGCATGGATGAGGGAGGTGGAGGGGAGCAGGAACTGGGAGGAGAAGAGGGAGAGGAAACCACAGTCGGGATGTACAATAAATACATTTAAAGATACAAAGACATGGTTGTTGTTTTCTGGCACAGGCAGTGCAGAACCATTTATAGTTGGGGTTACAAATGGGACATAGCCTGATTCTTGAGAAACAGAGGGTTAAACAAAAACAGGCATGATCCTAGTTTGTCTTTACATTAAGATGGCCTATAAGCCCAAGATGGAGGCAGGCTGATTCATCCCCAGCACAAGTAATGAAATAAACTTACATCTTCCTGTCTGGACCCTGAAGCACAGCGTCTCTCTTGGGGAGGAGCCAGGCTGGGTCATCCCTGACCTTCCCTTTTAAATCACAAGCCATCTGCCACCAGCCCCCCTTGCCACCCCACTTCCTGCTTACTTGTTCCTGAAACATTTACTGCCTTCTAACATACTGGTTATTAGCTTGTTTTATTGCCTTCTCCATGAGAAGTTCCTGCTTCGTTCTGGATTCTCCAGCACCCAGCAAAGAGCCAGGCTAGACGTTTGTAAGCATCCTGAGGCCCTGAGTTTGATCCCCAAGACCCACACCCGGAAAGCAGAGAACGTGGTGCACGCCTTTAATCCCAGCACCTGGAGGCAGAGGCAGAGAGGCAGAGAGGCAGAGAGGCAGAGAGGCAGAGGCAGAGGCAGAGGCAGAAGGATCTTTGAGTTAGAGACCAGCCTGGTCTACAGTGTGAGTTCAAAGTTGGCCAGGGCTACAGAGAGATACCCTGTCTCAAAAACAAAACAAAACAAAAGAAAAAAACAAACAACAAAAGTTTCCTCCAAAATCTGTCTTGGGTCAGACTGGCCATCAGACTATGAGAGAGAACAAACCATAAAAGCCCAGGAAAAGACATTACGTGCTTTTCAAACTGCTAAAATGCAGAATATCCCCAATAGGAATGCTGTCGCTTTTCTCATCTCCTTTCCTTGGTTTTAATTAATGCTCTAAAACTTTCGCTAAAATATAAGCTTCATCCAAAGATTCATCAAAGTATTGTGTAAGTTTCCTGTACCTTAAGATTTTTAAGCCGATGGTGCTACACGCTTTTAATCTCAGCACTCCTGGGGCAGAAGCAAAGCTGATCTTTGTGTTCGAGGCCAGCCTAGTCCAGAGAGGGAGATCTAGGACACTCAAGGCTGCAAAAGAAACCCTGTCTCAGAATACCAAAAAATAAAAATGGAAGGATAGAACCAACTCTCCAAACCTGTCCTCCGCTCTCCCCCACTCCCACAGCGAGCTGTGGGAGTACACAGAAATAGATACACTGTTTGTTTTTTCAGTGCCTAAAAAGATTGTGTCTGGCAGAATAGTACTTAGTTTAGTGAGGATGGTGATCAGCTGGTGGCGGGGGGAGTGGAGCCCTAATTTACAGGGCAGAAATGTTAGTGCAGGCTAGAGATGTGTCCATGGCAGGAGATGGGAGCCCAGGGAATAAGAAGCCACTTCAAATGCACTGTGGCAGAAAGAACAAAAATACCACGGAGCCAGAGCCTGAGCTTTTTGTTTTTAACCCTCTGAGATAAAGTATGACTATGTAGCCCAGGCTATCCTACTTCTTCCCAAGTGCTGGGATGACAAGCATGCACCATCTCAACCTTTTGAATCCTGCATTTTAACATCACCTGCAATGGCAGCTATGTGACGCTGGGCAAGGTTCTTGTTTTGCTCTCATCTGAGACAGAGACTCACCAGCTATCAAAGGCAGGCCTGGAACTCACTTGTGGACAGACCGTTCTGGCCTCAAACTTCACCATCCTGAGTGCTGGGATTATACATATGAGCCACTACACCCGGGTGGACACAGTTCTTAACCTCTCCTTACCTAAACTTTCTCTCTCCCGGGCGTATGGACACCACTGGGATCTGTGTGCACTGAAGGGTTAAAAGGTTGATTCCACGCTGGTCAGCGTCTAACACTGTCACTCGGTTATGGTGGATTTCAGGAGCGAGACTGAGGTGTATCCGGAGGACCTCAATGCTGTTAGGTTCTCCCTTCCCTTCTCTGCTTCTCCCAGGTGAGGAAGGCTTTCCAGGAGAGGATCTTGACTTTTCAAGCTTCTCACAAAAATAGTCTCCACGCAGAGCCCCTGGATGCAAGCAGACGGATTCTTTGTTACTCAGCGGCTGGTGGGTGGGCGGGTGGATCCCTGCTGCTCACTTCCTGAATGAACAGCTGTGGTCTGTCTCTCTATTTGCGTGGGGTAATCACACACAATTTCAAACAGCGGCCACAATTTCAAACAGCGGCCACCCTCCTTCATTCACTGCGCTCTGCTGCCTGACAGCCCCGGCTTGCGTTTACCAGTGGCAGGGTCAGAAAGGAAACTGGAGGAGAAGGCCTTAGCCTGGTCCACAAAGGACCAAATCCCTACCTCCACACAACTGACCGTTGAGCCCTGTCTCCCACCTCCCATCCCATCTCAACAATTAACACGGACTGGACTCCCCCACTACTATATCTCCCTGACCTATTCCTCCGATGGATCCCTCTGCCCACCTGAGCACAGGGCCTCTACCCACAGCTGCTTTCTAGGCTCAGGCAAGCCTGGTTCATCCCTGGAGCTCAGAGAAATCCTCCCAGGCCACTCCCTGGTCACTCAGTTCAAGGCCACTGGAAAGACAGACTGAGCACCAATATTGGATCCCAGGTTTGGTCACTGGCTCTGTTGGGCCAGAATGGACTAAGGGTTCTGGGACTGAGAGGAAAGAGGTGGGTCATTCTACTATGTGACACCAAGCTGCCCCTGCAGGTGGGAAAGTAGATGGCTGGCCACAAAATTCTCAGATATCCATCACTGCCTTGCCTTCCCTTATGAGGACAGGATGATGCATTTGGAAGATTCTGTAAGTTTGGGCCAGCCTGGGCTACTTAATGAGTTCAAGGCTAGCTCGGGTCTCTGTTCTGCCAGTCTATTACTTCTGACCTGAAGACAATGAAGCCCCCTGAGAGAAGGACGAGTAGAGAATCTGGGGGTAGAGAAGAGAAAAGGTGAGGGAAGGGACAGGAACAGTAGCACGTTTGTGACCTCAGCATCCAGGATATAGATGCTCAGCAGTTCACAGGCATCCTCTGGTGCAAGTTCAAACCTAGCCTGGGCTACATGATACCCTGTCTCAAAAGCAAACAAGGGAGGCAGAGACTGGTTAGCACATGCCTGTGACCCCAGCTCTTAGGAGGCAGAAGCAGGATGGTTACAAGCTTGAGGCCCATCTGGGCTACACAGACAGAACTTGTCTCAAAGGAAGTTGAAATTCAGTTGTTTTTAAAGGAGAAAAAGACAAAGAGGGAAATGGAGAAGACTCCTCAGTGTGGTGCTCGGAACTGGACTAGAATGAAGGCAGCGCTCTGGGTCTCTGTGGACACAGACGGCTGCCCAGTCTCTCCGGTACTGTCAGAAGTCAAGACTGAGCATAACTGATCTAAGAAGTTCTAGGAAGGGCCATATGTGAACACCCCTAATCCCAGGACTCAGGAAGCAGAGGCAGGCACATCTGTGAGTTCAAGGCCAGCTAGGTCTACAGAATGAGTTCCAGGCCAGCCAAGGCTCTCTAGTATGTCCCTGTCATAAAATAAAATAACGTAAAGTAAAATAAAATAAAATAAAAAGCCCACAGCAACAAGAACATTTCTGGGCACATAGGCATGCATGGTGTGACATCCCAACAGCCTATAGCCAGGTCACTAGCACAGGCAAATTCTCCTCCCCGCTGGCCTCCCTTTCTTCTCTAGTACAGTAAGGTCTACAAAAATGAGCAAATGTGTCATGTGCATAAAAAAGGCCAAAGCACCAGGTGGTGGTGGTACATACCTTCATTCCCACCACTCAGGAGGCAGAGGCAGAGGATCTCTGTGAGAGTTTGAGACAGTTTGAAACAGATTGAGTTTCAGGACAGCCAAGGTTACACAGAGAATCTCTGTCTCTAAAACCATAATTAAACAAACAAACAAACAAATAGCAAAGCATACTGGGTAGCCTGGAGGAGCCCTAAGTACATCTGATCTTTCTTACTAGGGTTATTTATTTATTTATCTTATTTCTCTCTCTCTCTCTCTCTCTCTCTCTCTCTCTCTTTTTCGAGACAGGGTTTCTCTGTGTAGCCCTGGCTGTCCTGGAACTCACTCTGTAGACCAGGCTGGCCTCGAACTCAGAAATCCGCCTGTCTCTGCCTTCCAAGTGCTGGGATTAAAGGCGTGCACCACCACTGTCCGGCTACCACCCCTCTCTCTTTACCTTTATTCCAGTGTATGTCTTTCTAAGTTTTTTTTTTTCTAATGATTTTTGTTTATGTGTATGTGTGTCTATGTGAGAACATGTGTCACATGTGTGCAGCTGAGTTGGCACCCCCTGGAGCTGGAGTTGCAGGCAGTTGTGACTTGTTATATACATGGGAGCTAGGACCCATGCAGGCTCCCTGGAAAAGCAGCGTAACTACCAAGCACTGGTTTGTTTGGTTTGTTTTCAGGATACAGGGATGTTTTCATAGAGTCTACACTGGCCTCAAATTCACGACAATCCTTGACCTCCTCTGTGCTGGGATCACAGGTATACTATACCCTGTCATGTCTAATTTTATTAATTGTTTAAATTTGTTATTTATCTTTATTTCATGTTTCATTGATGTGTTGCCTGAATTCATATCTGTGTGAGGGTGTTAGATCCCCTGGAACTGGAGTTACAGTTAGGAGCTGCCATGTGGTTACTGGGAATTGAACCTGGGTCCTCTGGAAGAGCAGCGAGTGCTCTTAACCACTGAGTCATCTCTCCAGCTCCTGTCATGTCTGTTTTGGTGCTTGTTTGTTTGCTTGTTTTGAGACAGGGTCTCTCTAAGTAGCCCAGGCTAGACTCAAACTTGAAATCTATCCGATTCATCCTCCTGAGGGCTGGGGCCTACTGCTCTGTGCAGCACAGAGGGCCCTTGTTTATGACTCAGTAGTACTAAAGTGACTCCTGGGGAAGAAGGCTCTCTAAGCTGAGGTTGAGGAGGAGGGACGGGGAGGGGGGCTGAGGGGAGGAGGCAGAGAAACCCTTTGTGGAGGCCTCCTGAAGCCTGGCCCTGAGCTTATAGACAGTTTAGCTTTAGCTGTCCTCTTGAGCATGACTGGAGTACTGAGAATTTGCCTGAGGTCTTTAGAGTCAAATCCAGCACTGTCTGAAGAGATCCTAGGCCTTAACTGCTTGGATGGAATCTGCTGAGTCTGGCCTTGGCCTCACTTCTAGAAGCCTCCCAGACATACCCCCCCCCAGGTGTGTGCATACCCGTGTGTGTGTGTGTGTGTGTGTGTGTGTGTGTGTGTGTGTGTGAGAGAGAGAGAGAGAGAGAGAGAGATACACACACACACACAGAGACACTCATTATTCTTTTAGAGTTCTCTTCCCCTGGATTTGGTGGCCTCTCCCAAGGACCAAAGAGATTTGAGCATATTCTTCTACAGAGATCTCAGATTTTCTGAGGGGACAGAGCTGAGCACAGCTGCTGGGCGATGTCCAAGATTCCAGAGAGAATGGAATGTCTGGGAGTCCCTAGGAACCTGGTTTGTTCCCAGAGGGTCTCCTCTGTTCCCTGGCCTCCCTTCTCCAGAATACATCCTCCTCCCTGCAGGCCCTCCCGTTGAGCATAAACACTCTCCCACTCTCTGGTACCCCGTTTGTTCCCCAATCATCAAAAATGCACACTGTCTCTAGTTCTTCCTGCCCTGCATTCCCCAGCAGCTACCCTGACCTGGGAGGGCAAATTATACCTTGGCCCAGCAATAAAAGCCACTTTCCAAAACAAGAAGCAGTAAAACTCTAAGTGACGCAGCTTAGCCACTCACCCAGTGTTTGCCTGGCTCAGGAGGTGGTGTCTGGGCCAGAGAAGAGATAGCTTAGTGTCCCTTTAAGCTGGGAGTACAAATTCCCATCCCAGTCCCTCCCTCCAGCACATCCTGACGTCAGCAGGAGGGCGTGTGTGAGTGAGTGAGTGAGGGGCCGAGGTGCCTCCTGCACACCACACACACACACACACACACACACACACACACAAACACACACACACCACGGAGAGTGCATCATCCAGACGTGACCCTTGCCAGCCAGCTCCACGGTCCAGAGAGATCGGGTGCTGCCCACTACAGGAGACAGTGCCTGGACCTAGCTGCCACGGCGAGGTAAGGGAAACCCGTGATGGAAGCTGTGGCAGAGGCAGGGGCCGAGGACTGATGGTACCAAGAAAGGATGTGTGGAGTGAGGCTGGAAAGGTCGTGGAGCTGCATCAGCCAGCCCAGCTTGGCTTGGAGGATGCTGGGGATGCAGAGGAGCCCACCGCCCTTCCCTTCTCTCTCCTTGACCCTCCAGAAAAGCTGAGACAGAGTGGCTCCCTCTCGCGCGCGCGCGCGCGCGTCTGAATGTGTGTGAATGTCTGTGTCTGGGACTCGCGTCTGGGTTGAGAAGCAGATAACAGCAGCTTCCTGCCAAGCCGCAGCCTCCGGTCTGGGAACTGGGTGAGGGAAAACCTTGACTCCCTCCAGACCCCAAAAGGCCAGTACGAGCACCGCTGGATCTTGCCCGTGGGATCTGCACTGAGGCCAGGGCAGAGGGGAGGAACCGCCTGGGGTAGGCAGGGGGACCCAGAGCAGCTGTCCCCCAGTCACTCTATTTTTCCCTAGTGTGACAGAGATAATTGTGTCAACTGGCTGGAAGGATGGCTCCATGTTATTTTTGCCTTTATGCCATCCTACTGAGTCCTTGCTCTCCCCCGCATGCTGGGCTAGCTCTGACCTCCTCCTTTGCTTGGGTGCAGCCCACTGTAGGACAGGGGTGACAGACCAGCTGCTGGGCACCCCTTGCTGTGGGATGCAAGGACTCAGACTGGCCTTGGCTGGCATCAAGCCCCTGAGTGGTCTGACCCTGGCACAAGGAGACCAAATGGAGATAAGGGGCCATGCTGGCACCCACAAGGAGACAGCAGGTTCCTGCCAGGCTGCCAGGCTGCCAGGCTGCAGGCGCTTCCCAGGGAGGAGGGGGGCAGGACTGAGAACAATAATAAATCCAGAGTGTGAACTGCTGTATCCGCTGGCGCTGGGGGAGGGGAGAAGGAAATGTACTTGGTGGGAGGTGGGCACCCTCTCTGACAGCCTGGCACTGGCTTGCTTAGATGCCATCCAGTCAGGGCCTTTCCCTGGGAAGGATGGGAGTGGGGGTAGGGAGGTCTCTGGATGTGAATGCCCAGGTTCTGAGTGTCGCCTCCCATCCTTACCCCACACTGCATTTTCCCAAGACATCTATTTCCCATCCTTGTCTCTCTGGCCCCACCTTAACACAACTAGTGCAAAGAGAAGCTAGTGGCGAAGGGTCCCAGGAGAACACATCAAGTTGTCCCAGGCCTGGAGACAGATGGCTGGACCAGGTTTGAAGATGCTTATTTGCTAGGGGCTTATAGGGAGGGGGCTCCCTAGTGGCCCTCAAGGATCCACAGGGATGGATAAATGGGGGAGTAGGGAGATTTGCCAGCCCATCCAAAGGCAGAGTCCTCCCCCCGCCCTGCACCCTATGTTCCCCCACCTTGTGCAGGTGATACCCAGCAGAATGCTCTTGGACTAATGGAGCTGGTCATAATCACTAGTCACAAGCCTGGTATCCTGGACCTATGTACAGGCAGCTTGGGAGAGATGCACAGCAAGGTGAGGGAGTAAAATCCAGGGTGGGGCCGGCACACACCCCCTTCCTCAGAAATTATAGTCACCAGGCAGGAGGTGACTTAACACCCTGGGAAGCCCAGGGACTTTGAGAGCATACTGAGCATTGCCACTCTGCCACTGTGTGTGACTTTGGCCAGTATGATCCTCTCTCCAGAGGACCCAGAATGGAAGGTGAGGCAGAGGTTGAGCTTGTCTGTGAACTGGGGTCCTGCTGCTATCCTGGCTTTCCCCTCCCCAATTAACACCAGAAAAGCCCAGAGGCCTTAAGACCAAGAGCCTCAGGGCTGCCTGGGCTTGTGTGCAGGAGAGTAAAGAGCCACTTAAATAATTAATCTTTAGTATTGGCTGGGACAGCCCC
>JADRCH010000174.1:3519193-3577962 GCA_019843965.1 Rhynchomys soricoides
ACACACACACCACACACATACACACACACACACACACACACACAGTGGAGGGAAAGGAATCAGCTTTAATTAGGTCACTTCCAGCTGCAGGGCAGCTGATGTATATTCTAAGGAGTGTCTGGGAACCTGGGGAGGGAGGAAACAGGCAGGTGCCACTTCTGTCTGGTGGTCCTAAGGCTGTTGTCACCTTCCCAGGACTCAGCGCAGACAAGCCTGAGACATTCAGCTCTTCTTGATCACCCTGTCTATTTTTAAAGTGTACCCATTCCTCCCTAGTGGCACCCCCATAATGGGGACTTGGAGCTGGGACGCTTTTATTGGGGGTGTTGTTTTTAAGCTTCACAGAGCTGGTGAGTAATTCACCCAAGGTCATGGTCTGAGTCAGCAGTACACCAGAAATAGAACCCCGAAGCCTGGCTCCCCAGTTCTTCTACCGTACATTGTTCTCCAGGGTATGGCAGTGGGAGGTTTTGGACAGAGAATTGATGGTTTTCTCTCCTTGCCTTGGCTACACAGCCCTCTTGCAGACCTCTCCAGGGTTCAAGAGGGCTGCCAGGCCAGGTGGGTGACCTCAGCGAGTCTCTTCACCCCCTAGGCCTCAGTTTACTCTTCTGAAGAATGGGTATGTTGATGATAATTACTGTTTAGGGTTCTTACGAGGCACAAATGGGACAAGAACCTGACAGGTGGCTAAGCTCTCAGAGGGTGGCAGAGACTTGCCAAACAAGGACTGGCCAGCTAGTCTCATAGTCCACAGCAGATGAGACTTTATAAGTCCCAGGCTGTCTTCCCTGTGTATACTGCCTCGGTGTTTGCCACTCTGTTTATTTTGGTTGTGTGTGTGTGTAGATTTTGTAGGACAGGGTTGAGAATCACCTCCTTGGGTAAGCCAATGCGTGCATTTTGATAACCTCAGAGGTGAGCTGGACTGGCCTTCATTGGGACCCTGATGATTCATGTGTCTAGGGATACAGGTGAAGCCCAGAGAATGATAGCTGTTTATCCGAGGTCACACAGTGCTGCTGCAGGAGCCTCTTGCTTTCATGGAGGTGCCCACATTTAAAGGGGTTCTCATTGTCAAGATGGCCACTTGTAACCCCTCCCCTTTTTTCTTCCTTTCTTCTTTTTGTTTGTTTGTTTGTTTGTTGGAGACAGGGTTTCTCTGTGTAGCCCTGGCTGTCTTGGAACTTACTCTGTAGACCAGGCTGGCCTTGAACTTAGAAATCCGCCTGCCTTTGCCTCCCAAGTGCTGGGATTAAAGGTGTGCGCCACCACCACCCAGGCATACCCCATTTTTTGAGGATGGAGAATTTGAGAATTGGAACCAAGTCTCAGCTGGCTCTGGTCACCTATTGCCAGAGCTATGGTCCTATGACACTGTATCATACCTTGGGATATTTCCAAACAGTTCTGGTGTTTTGGCTTTGCCTGGTCCCACCACTGTCTGTTAGTTTGGCTTTCATGCAGGAAAGGGTAGGCCAGAGCCACTGTGCATGGCCAAGGACATGCCTACGACTCATGTTCTGGGTCTCATAATGCCCTGCTTGTATGAGGGCCTGCGTGTTACCTCCAGTACCACATAAACAGGTGTGATGGTGATCCTCACCTAGAATCCAGCATTCAGGGGGTGGAGGCAGGAGTTTAGGAGTCTCAGGCTCTATTGGCTACTTGAGACCTACCTCAGTCTCCTGCCCATCCCCAACCCCCCCCCCCCAGTAAATAAACAAATGTAAAACAAAAGCAAGAAACCTGAAAGACTTTTTGGGTGGTGCTGGCAGCCAAACAAGGAAAGCCTTGGTTCTGTTTGTTCTTTCCTGCATCAATATTCTGGAAACAGGGTCTGAGCTGGAACCTTGCTCTATATTTTCTTGTTCTCATCTCCCTGGGCTCTCTGTTTCATAACCTTTCCAGCTCTTGTCCCACTCCTGTCCCTCTCCGGTCCTAGAGAGAATCTAATCCTGTCCAAGAAATAATAGCAACCAGGAGCGTCATTATGATTGGTCTTGCCTGCAATCCCACTACTCAGAGGTGGAGGTCAGAAGCTCATCTTTGACCATATGACTACATGTTCAGGAGCTGGACCAGTGACTCATCCATTAAAAGCACTTGCTGTTCTTGCAGAAGACTGCTCAGAAGTGCTCTGGCTCAGAGCACTCACGTCAGGTGGCTCACAATCACCTGCTATTCTAGCTCCAGGGAATCTGATGCCCTCTTCTGGCCACTGTGGGTACTACACACATGTGTGCATATTAACATGTTCACACTAAATGAATAAATAAATAAATAAAACTTTAATACTGGTTTCTATTTAGTTAGTTAGCTTTGGTTTTTCAAGACAGGGTTTCTCTGTGTAGCCCTGCCTGTTCTGGAACTGTGTCTGTAGACCAGCCTAGTCTCGATCGAAAGAGATCTGCTTGCCTCTGCCTCCTGAGTGCTAATATTAAAGGCATGTACCACCACTGCCCAGCTCAAAAAAATTAAAATATTAAGAAAACAAATTCAAATCTAGTTTAAGGCCAGCTTGGACTACATTTGGACTATATAAATTGTTGTCTCAAAAGAAAGGGGGGGCACTGAACAGGTGGCTCAGAGTTTAAGAGTGATTACTGCTCTTCCAGAGGTCCTGAGTTCCTTTCCCAGCACCCATTTGTATGGCTCACAACTGCCCATAACTGCATCTCTGTAGGCGTCTGCACTCGTACATGACACATGCACAAACACATATATACGTGTAGTTAAAAAAAAATAAATCTTAAATAAATTTTTAAAAAATGTAATAGCAGCCAGCCATTATGGAGCAGGCCTACAATCCCAGGATGTGGGAGGCTGAGGCAGAGGGATTGCAAATTCTAGTCCAGTTTGGGTTTCATAGGAAGTTCAAGGGCAACTTGTAAGGTGAGATTCTGACCCTCCCCCAATTCCAAATAAAAAGCCACAAGGGGGCTGGGGAGACAGCAAGTGCTCTGCCAGCAAGGGCCTGAGCTTGATCCTCGGCACCCAGGTAACAGCCAGGCCCACCAGATCCTCTGTAACCCAGCACTGGAGGGTGGGGGCAGGGGGATCCCTGAAGTTCACCGGTCAGCCAGGCTAGCCTGTCTGTGAGCCCTGGGCTGAGAGAGCAAGACTCTGGTTTGAAAAATGTCATTAGAGAAAGACATTCAGCATGAGCCTTTGGCTTCCATAACCATGGGGGTGTGTGCGCGCTCTCTCTCTCTCTCTCTCTCTCTCTCTCTCATATGCACCAAAACAAAACAAACAAACAAACAAACAAAAAAAACCAAAAATGTCTGGGTCAATAGCAGTGCAGGATCTGATAGAAGCCTCCTGACCTACCACTTCGAAGTCTCAGACTCAGTCTGTCCTGGTTAGAATCTGCCTGAGACATTATGCCCTTGATTGATTTAACCAGAGCCTGCCTCATTGCCTCATTCATAGTCTCCCCTCCCCCTCTCCCTCCCTCTCCCCTCCCCCTCCCCCTCCCCCTCCCCCTCTCTCCTGTACAGTGGGGTAATAGCACTAACTCTTAAGGGATGCTTCAGGAATTAAGCCCAGAAAAGGGAGCTGTGGGGCAGGGAAGGCAGCCAGGAGCAGAGGAGCAGTCCGTAAAGAAGGGTGGAGAAAAAAGGGAGACTGGTCCAGGTGGGAACCAGTACTGTGTGTAGAGAGTTCCTAAGCTGCAGCCCCTGCCTGGCTCCTCCACGTTCCCCCACTTTCACCCTCAGTGAGCACTTGAGGAAGGAGGGCTTCTTGTTCTTGTTCAGCACCCTAGCTGGGGAGATGAGGCCGGGCCGGCTGGAGACACCTCCAGATGTAGAAACTGCCTCCAGCCAACCTTACCCTCCTTACCTACCTAGGATGAAGAGTCCAGGGAAAGCCTTCAGAGTATCTTGGCTCCCTAGGCCCGGCCCTAACCCCTGAGTCACTTCAGAGCTCACCCAGGTGGCCGTGTGACCTTCCCCCTTTCCCCCTTTCCACCAGCCACTATCACCTGGCTGGTGGAGCAGCCCCTGCATCTCCTTGGTAACCACAGTGGCTCCTCTTCTCTCACCCCCTGGCTGAGCACACCACCAGGCCTTAGACCGCAGTGAGGAGGTTCAATGGCCCTGGTTCCCAGGCTGGGAAGCAAGGACCTAGGGCCTGAGACCAGCGCTTCCCAGGCTGGGTCACCCCTGGGACTTCATTGCCTGCCTATCTTTGGTAGCAGTTTTATTGAGATGCAAGTCACACATGCAGGTCATTTGTTTGGGGTCCCTGGTGGAGTTCTGTGGTAGAGAGAGTTTACCTAGCTGGCAACCATGCCCAGCACCAGGAAAAAAAATCTCTCTTCCTTCAGCTCCTCTCCCTCTCTCCCTCTTTCTTTCTCTCTCTCTCTCTCTCTCTCTCTCTCTCTCTCTCTCTCTCTCTCTCTCTCCCCCCCCTCTCTCCTTTTTCCTTCCTTCCTTTCTTTCTTATTATGTTTTCTTAAGGTTGGAGTTTTGTTTGAGATGGTGTCCTTACTGTGTAGCCCAGACGGGCCTTGAACTTGCAACCTCCTGGAACTTCTGTCTCAGCCAGGGTCACAGGTGTGTTGCCACACTCACCTGAAGCTTCTGATTTGGTTGTTCTCCTCATAAGGGGCACAGAGTATGATGTGGGAAAGCATTTCCTAAGCAAACGTGAGGCCTCGGTTCTGAGAGAGCACTGCTGAAGGGTGGGTGGGGTGTGGGCATGCATCTCATGGTAGAGCCTTGCCCTGGCATGGATGAGGCTCTAGGTTCAATCTAGAGTTCTGGAGAGGGAGAGAGAGAAGGAAAGCAATCCTGGTAGGTGAACCATCCTGGGGAGTGTAGGAAGATCTTGTCTCAAAAAAAAAGCCAGGCAGTGATGACACGCCTTTACCCAGCACTAGAGAGGTGGAGACAGGTACATCTCTGAGTTTGAGACCAGCCTGGTCTATAGAGCCAGTTTCAGGACAGCCAGGGCTACACAGTTAAACCGTGTCTTGACAAACCAAAAGGAAACAAAACAGACAACAACAGCAAAAATGGGCGTGGTGGCGTCCATCTTTAACCTCAGCACTCTGGAAGCAGAGGCAGGCAGATCTCAGTGAGTTAGAAACCAACCTGGTCTACACAAAGAATTCTAGGACAGCCAGGGCTACACAGTGAGGCTCTGTGAAAAGGAAGGGGAGGGGCTGAAGAGCTGGAGATACAGCTCAGTGACAGCTGAATCCATAGCAGAAACCCAGGAAGTAAATGTTCTGAATGAGGAGGCCATGAAGCTGTAAGGATGTGGGGAAGTGGGGACTGTCCCCTGCCCCTTTGTGACTAGGGACTAAGGACAAGCCTTCCTATTACAGGCTCAGCCAAGCTTCACAATGACATGTGAGAGGGGGAGGCAGGGTGTGCCCGTCCCATTGCACAGATGAGGAAACTGAGGCCAGCTAAAGTGCTACCCAAGGTCAGTAGCTAGGAGTAGCAGAACTGGAGGTCTCCTGGTCCTGAGGTCTCCCCAATCCTTCCAGGCCACTGTCTCTCCCAGTTTCTTTCTTTCTTTTTTTTTTTTTTTAAAGATTTATTTATTTATTTATATGTATGTGAGTACACTGTTGTTGTCTTCTTCTTTTTTTTTTTTTTTTTGGTTTTCTGAGACAAGTTTTCTCTGTGTAGCCCTGGCTGTCCTGGAACTCACTCTGTAGACCAGGCTGGCCTCAAACTCAGAAATCCGCCTGCCTCTGCCTCCCGAGTGCTGGGATTAAAGGCGTGGGCCACCACTGCCCAACTCACTGTTGTTGTCTTGAGACACACCAGAAGAGGGCATCAGATCCCATTACAGATGGTTGTGAATCACCATGTGGTTGCTGGGAATTGAACTCAGGACCTCTGGAAGAGCAGTCAGTGCTCTTAACTGCTGAGCCATCTCTCCAGCCCCCTCTCCCAGTTTCTATAGCGATATCTCATAGGCTCTGGGACTCCACAGTTCTTGACAAAGAGCAAGTAGGGCATGACAGAAGAGTTACAATATTTTCCTCAGTAGAGGCACATATTCCCAAGGTCTTCTAGGTGCCAGGCCCTAAATTATACAATGGAAGACAATGAAATTACTTACATTTTTTAAAAAAAAAAAAAAATAGAAGCACTAGCCAGAGCAATGAGATTGGTATCTGTTGATGCTCAGAGGTACAAACTGTCTCTCAGCCCTCAGCAGATACCACCTCCCTAGGGAATTTCCAATCTCTTGTGGGGATCTTGGCTGTTCAGCTACCTGCATCCCACCCTGTGATGGAGACAGACCCCCAGGCTTTGAGCGTGCAAAGTAAGTGCTCTCCCACTGAGCCACACCCCCAGCCCTTCGACCTCATTTTGAGAGGCAGAAACTGGGTTAATGAAAAATAGAACATGAACACGCTCCCAGGAGCTCACCATGTGCTTGCTGTTCCTGTTTTGGGGGCATATTGGATGGCGTTTGGGCCTCAGGGCAAGCTTCCTATGAAATAAGAACCAACACTACCCATGGTGCAAAGCTAGAAGTGACATCAAAGGTCAAGAAAGAATACTGACTGGGAGCAGTCAGCCAGTAGAACCCACACTTCTGTCTTAATGCACTGTTAGGAGGTCACCAACACATAGGTAAAAACTCTGAAGCTGAGCTGTCTTGGTTACCACTTGTCCCCCGCCTCCAGCCCCCTGGGTTATAGAATCAAACTCCAAGCTGTAAGAACTTAGGGAGTCTCAAGCAGGTTCTGTTTTGTGTTGTGACCAGGCCTCAAACTTCCTCTGGAATCCAGGATAACTTTGAACTCCGGTTCTTCTCCTTCTACCTCTGGAGTGCTGGGATTATTACAGGCATGCACTGTCAAGCCTGCTTTGCTTGTGCATGTGTGCGTGTGTCTGTGCGTGTGTCTGTGCCCGCGCGTGCTTTTTCCTCTTTTGTTTTTGTTTCGTTTTGTTATAGGGTCTCTGTGTGTAGCCTTGGCTGTCTTAGAATTAGCTTTGTAGACCAGGCTGGCCTTGAGCTCACAGAGATCCCCCTGCCTCTGCCTCTCAAGCGCTGGGATCAAAGGTGTGTGCCACCATACTAGGCTCATGCCTGGTTTTATGTGGCATTGGCTTCGCAAACAAACATTCTACCAACTGAGCTCTGTCCACAGTCCCTTGTTTGGTTTTGGTGCAGGGGATTAAAGCCAAAGCCTTATACATGCTAAGCTATGTGATCAGTTTGTCATCCTGGTGAGGGTACTGAGGCAGGGTGGGACCGTGAGTGTCTTCGGGAGTGGCTGGCTTCAGACTGTCCTTTCAATTTGTGTCCCATATCTGGAGCCGTTAACAGGGTTTGTCTCTTCTCTTATAGACGGAGTCCATAGCTGGTGAGGCCAGTGAGCAGGGCGAGGCCAGGCCCTGCCAGAAAGGACACCAGAGTCCTTCACCGGCCCCTGTGCTCCAGAGCCTACCAGGCTCTCCTGCTGGCCCCACCATGACATCAGAGTCTACGTCACCTCCAGTGGTGCCACCTCTCCACTCCCCCAAGTCCCCTGTCTGGCCCACTTTCCCCTTCCACAGGGAAGGCAGTAGGATCTGGGAACGTGGTGGTGGCATCGCTCCTCGGGACCTGCCCAGCCCTCTGCCTACCAAACGGACCAGGACATACTCAGCGTGAGTCCCCTCCCCTAGGTCCCAGCCTGCCCCTCCTCCCAGGAAGCTGTGCGGCCTTCCAGAGACATCAGTGGTCCTTCACTCATCCCTTCAACTCTCAAAAACTTACTGTTCAATAGGCACCTCAGCCATTTGTCCCAGGCTTTGAGACGTAACACTTACTGAGCTCCTTACTGGGTCTTCAAGATGAGTAAAACATGGCTACAATTCACAGGCGTTTTTGAATACTAGGGAAGGACAGCCTGGGGTGCTGAGTTTGAAGATGTGCCAGATGAGGGAGCTGGAGAGTACTGGTGAGATGGCTCAGAAGAGCACCGACTGCTTTTCCGGAGGTCCTGAGTTCAATTCCCAGCACCCACATGGTGGCTCCCAACCATCTGTAATGGGATCCGATGCTCTCTTCTGGTGTCTGAAGACAGTGACACTTTACTCATATAAAATAAATAAATGCATCTTTTTAAAAAAGGTGCACCAGATGAAAAAGGGAGTTGGAGCCCCAGAGATACACAGTGAGGCCATCGTAAAATACTAAGAGGGACTTCGGAGTGGTAGGTGGAACAGCATGGAGTTAACCTTTAAGGCAGGCTGGTGGACGGCCAGGGACCATCCTTGGGCCTCTGGAAAGGTGACTGAGTGAGGCCAGATGGGAAGGATTCATGAGAGCCAAAAGTTCTTAAGTTTATTGTTATTGTTGATGGTGTGTGTGTGTGTGTATGTGTGTATACATGCCACAGCCTTTGTGCGGAGGTCAGGGGACAACTCCTGAGGAGTGGCTTCTGGGGTTCAAACTCAGGTGTTCAGGCTTAGTGACAAGTGTGTTTTTACCCTGAGCCAGCTCATCACCTCTGCGTTTTATTGAGATAGGGCTTTGCTATGTAGCCCAGGCTGACTTTAAGCTGGTAGTGATTCTGCTGGGGTTTGCAGGCATGCACCACTGTTTCTGTTACTATTACTAATCTGGATAGCAAGGGTACAATGACCTGGTACCGGAGCCAAGGCTAGAGCAGATGCTTAGTAAATAGTACATGGAGATAGTGGCCTGTGGTGCTAGAAGCTGCCGTGGGAGATGGTGAGATGCCTGTTGGGTTTTGTTCTGTTGTTGTTGCTGAGGATGGAGCCTGAGCCTTACACATGGCAGGCGAGCCATCCACCACTGAGCTACACCCCTAGCTCCACTCACAGGTCTTCCAAGTGGAACCCATTTAAGCTAAACATCTGGATGAAGGATGCTACTTAGGGAGACACTGACAAGGAACCAGGAGAGAGACTGGGCAGGCCATTGTCCCTCTCTGCGCCCCATACTTTGTTATCTAGCCAATGATAGTATTGTTGGGAGCCTGAGAATGGCTCTCGAGAACACAGCTCCAATCTCTCTACCCTATCCCCAGGACAGCTCGCGCCTCGGCCGGCCCCGTGTTCAAGGGCGTCTGTAAGCAGTTCTCACGCTCCCAGGGTCACGGCTTCATCACACCTGAGAATGGCTCTGAGGACATCTTCGTGCATGTTTCTGAGTGAGTCCCCTCTGCTTCCCTGTTTCTGGCCAGGCCCTGCCCAGTGTCCAATCTCCCTTGGCCCTCTCTTAGCTGCTGAGGTGTGCATTTCTGCTGACTATCCCTGCCAAGGAATGCTGGGAGGGGTGAGCTGGGGTCAGGTAGGGATCAGCTGCAAGCCCCCAGAACCCTGGTAATCACTGCTGTGGCTCTGGGGTCCTATGCTAAGACCACAGGAGTCCTGGAAGAGCCAGACCTGCTTCTCTGTCCCCTCAGAGGGAAGAACTATCCAGATTCCCCTTTCATGGCCTAGAAAACTACAGCTGAGAACTGGCTGAGGGTCCTTGGTCTAGTGAGGCTTGGAGTTACCTGGGGTCTGGTCTGATGTCAAATTGATCCTTCCTGTTCTGTCCATCAGCATCGAGGGGGAGTACGTGCCCGTGGAAGGAGATGAGGTGACCTACAAGATGTGTCCCATCCCACCCAAGAACCAGAAGTTTCAGGCTGTGGAGGTGGTGCTCACCCAGTTGGCTCCCCACACCCCCCATGAGACATGGTCTGGCCAGGTTGTGGGATCCTAGGCAGATGGGGATATCCCCACGAGGCAGGCAGCAGACAGTCTGTGCCCCCACTGTGCTGCTGACCAGCCCTTGGGTGTGCTTGTTTGTCCGCCTGTCTGTCTGTGCTTGTGGCTGTGAACGTGTGCTTCCACCTGTGACCCATGACTTGTATGATCCGGCCTAGGGTTGGATGGGGTGCATCTACCAGCCCCCGCCTTGGTCTGTCTCTCCTTCCTCCCAGATCTGCCACGTAAACACACCTTCGCACCGTCTTGCCCACTGTCTATATACCGAGTTTCTGTGGGTCTGCGTCATGTTTTTGAGAACCCAGGGAGACCCCTCTCCCGTGAGCCTGCTCCTCACTGCTGTCTCTAGTACCCAGGCCTATCTACTTGTGTTTCTGTCTCCTGTGCTGAACCTGGGTATCTACCACAGCCTGGACCCTTCCTCTCAGAAGCCAGGCCTCTGAGTGCTTTGTAGGGGCCTCCTTTAGGGAGGAAGTGGGCAAAACATGGAGGTTCATGGCCAGTCCCAGCTATAACCTAGTTCATCTTCCTGTCCCCACCCATTTGGTGCCCTGAAGAGAACATGGCTGCAAGCAGAAGGGAACTTAAGCGCTCCTGCTGTGCCAGTCCTCTCTCCTCAGCTGGCAGATGTTCTTTGAACCTCACAGAGCTAAGATCCCTGAGCTGGGGAAGCCAAGCTCACTCTCTGAGGTGAGGTGGGGACATGGTTTCCTCCAGCTTGGAGGAACCATCTCTTCTGGGATGCACAGACACTGTGGATCTCTGCCCAGTGCTGGCCATGACAGTAGCCAAGATATGCAGCGATAGACTGACATGTCACCTCAGGCAAGGCCAGGTCCAAGCACCCAAAGGAATGGTCATATGTTAGGGAGACCACTGGCCTTCCCTCCCCCTGACATTAGACCCTCTCCCCAGAGCTATGCAATGGCTCTTATAGACCCCTGACAGGTCAGCAGCTGAGGTGGCTCTTATCTCATTCATCCCGAAGTGTGGCTGTCCCTCTTACCTGGAGTCCCTTTGGAGCTAAGATGTGTCCCTTGTAGAGACCCCATTACTTAAGGAGAGGATAAGTGAAGTCACAGGCTCAGGAAGGGGCCTGACACAATAGTGACCTTTACGAGACCCAGTCCAGAAGTAAAATGTGAGCACAGATAGACAGGATGAAGGGGTCAGTGGTTGTCTAGGTGGCCTTGTAGGCATTCCAGGACCACAGGGTAGTCATTTGGGGCAGTCACACCCCAACTTGTCCTAGTACCCTTTGCTCATAGGCCAGCAGTCTAGAGCTGCTAACAAGTGCTGGCCAGTCCTCCACCCTGGGAAGGACCTGTCTGACACCCCACTGTGAACTAGGCTTCTCCAGCAAGGCCTGTCCCTGGAGAACTGTCCTCAGCAAGCTTGAGGACCTAAGTTCAAATCTCCAGCATGCCTGTAACCCAGCACTGGGTGGTAAGACACGGGCAGATCCTTTGACAAGGAACTTGTTGGTTCAGGTGAACCCCAGGGTCACCCAGGCCTCCCTGTTGTGATCAGGTCCTTAGCAGTAATCACCCTGAGGCTGCCTGAGTGGTAGGGACAACAGGCCTCCTCCCTACTCTTGGGCCCTACAGCGCCAAGTCAGAAACTTCCCCACTGAAACCCAGCCACGGATTCCCCATTCCTCCTAACACTGGCAATAAACTCAACTGTGACCCACCCCGCCCCTGAGCTGTCTGTCTCATGAGTGTTCTTGTGGAAGGGGCTAAGGACATAGCATAGTGGCCGTGTTTGGGGGTTCAGTGGATCAAAGACCTCCTGGGGCAAGCCTCAAAGCATGGCCTTAAGAGCACGTGACATCTTCAGATAGAGCTAACACCACACCTTGTCTTAGGAACTTTAATATCTGTGACAAAGTCCTTTGAGTAATGCCACTTCCCTGCCAGTTCGCCCCTGTCAGTCTGCAGCCATCAGGCTCCATAGCATAATTCACACGCCACCCTGTGGTGAAACCCATTCTGTCCCCAAAACCAGCAGCATCAGAGGCCAGGAGCCACCTGGCTGGGGATGGTTCCCACACAGACCTTGGTCCTGTGTAGGTGACCCTGCAGGGCCCCACAGGATGCTACTCATTGGGCCAGTGGGATGGGAACCGTGGCACCCCATGGTTCTGTCTTTAGGCCTGGTCAGAGCTCTTTGAAGGTCCACATGCTCAGCTCTGGGCACCATCAGGCCTCGTGGGCTGTCTCTGGGAAGAAAAGCTCTCGGCACCGTTGTACAGTGTCCTGAGGTGAGACCACACTATGGCCGACAGTCCGGGGGTCTGCATAGATCTCAAAGTCATTCCCACCCTGTACTCAGAGGAAGAACAGAGAAGACATAGTCTTAGGTGATGCCTACAAGGCAGGAGGTACCCAGGACTGGAGCCCACGAGCTACCCTGCCCATACTGGCTCCTACAGACCTCCCCTCCTTAGAACTGCCAGGAGTCCAGGCTTGACAGACCTGGCTTGATTTGCTGTAGGACAGGGTATAAGTGTCTGGCCTTCTTTGAGCCTCAGTCTTCCAAACTGTGGAATGGGAACAGTGACTTTTCTGGAAGGCCCTTAAGAAGTCTGTCCGTTGCCATGTGTCCTGGCCTGGTGTTGGGTTGAGGGGAACTGGGCAGGGCCACACTTACAGGGCTGGTCTCATTTCCAAAGAAGTGGATGATGTCGAAGCTGTCTTCATCCAGGCTGTCAAGGCAGTAGCGCTTATCCCAACCCTCAGGGAAGACATCGAAGCTTATCATGCCTCCTGTGGAAGGTGGGGGTTGGTTATGACAGAGTCCTGGGAGGGACAGACAAGGCTGGCAGCAGAAGGCTCACAGGGCTAACTTGTGAGAAGAAAGAAAAACAGGGTTTCCTGTATCCAGTTTGCCTTTGGATTTCCAATGTAGCCAAGGATAGCCCTAAATTCCTGTTCTTCTTCCCCCTATCTACCTGTCAGCTCTCAAATGCTGGGATTACAGACACGTGGTACCATGCCCATCTCTAAGGCACTGTTTATTATACAGCCCTGAGAGCCACCAAGGGCTAACCTAGGACCTGTACTGTCTCATGCAGGCAGGAAACAGGCAAGAATAAGCAAAGGCAGACATGGCCAGGGAGACCCACCCTGACAGTGAGCAGGGACATTAGCCACAGTGGGATGACACAGAGGGCACAGTGGGGCTGTGAGCAGCTGGTGACACTATAGGAGGCTCTATGTGACCATGGCATCTGTCCTCCCCTCTGGCTACTGGGGAATAAGCTAAGGTGGCAGCTGGGATATCAGATGCCCCAGGAGCCTCAGGGGAGCAGCGAGGGGCAAAGGTGAGTTGAGTCAGCTGCAGAGAGAGCTGCAGAGCCTTTGACTTCCTAGACAGTTGGACTGGGCTCAGGCAGGGTGGGGACAGTTCACCATTGGGGGCGGGGTCACTGAACAAGGCGGGCAAAACAGCCACAGGTAAACAGTGTCCCTACTTGCACCTGAGCCCATTGCAGGAAAGGCATACCTCGGGAGAACCTCAGCCCCTTGCCAGCAAACTCTGTCTTCAAGGCTTCCACGAATTTCTCCCGTATCTTCTCCTTCTGGGGAGGGAAGGGTGCACACTGGATCAGAGGGCCTTCTGCACACCAGCCCATAATCCAGTCAGCTCCCTGGTCTTCTTTCTGGGTGAACATAGCCCCAACTTTACAGATGGGGAAACAGAAGCTCACCTTGCCCTAGCAACAGTGCCGAGGCCTAGATCCAGAAATCGGTGACCCTTGTCAATGGGGTCTGGAGGCAAAAGAAGGTGAGAGGGCATGGGAATCGGGCCAGGCAGGACCCACGCTGAGATAAATCTACAGGCTAACTGGGTTCTAGGCCTGGTGATGATACTGCTTAACTGTGTGGCCCTCGACAAGTTACCTGCCTTCTCTGAGCCCACTGCCAAAACTAAACGATAGAGAAGTAATTAGTGGTCACTGTCTGCTTCTCCCTCAAGGAAAAACCAGAGCTGAGAGGTGTGAACTCCCTGCCTTGATTTCCCCTTCCTAGCAGGTGGGTGTACCTCAGGGATAGTACTGTGGGTGCCCACATTCTGAGGAAATATAGCTCAGAGCCCAGGCTGCACTCCCCCCCTTTAACGGGTGGACTGGTGGTTGGGCAGTGAATGTGTCAAGTCCAGCCAAAATATGTCCAGCATCATGACCCTGAGCTGATCAAAACAGGATCCTCATCTAAGGAGGCATCCCACCTGCCCCAGGAGTCTACAGGAGATCTAAGCACGCACGTGACATCTGGACCGTACAGGGTCACAGTTCACAGGAACGTCCATGCATCTCAATCCCAGAAGGGGTGAGAAAGAACCAGAGAAACAGGAAGGGGCTGGGGCCATGGCGAGGGTTAGGGTAGTAAGTAAAGCTGCATTCCCAACCCCACTGGGTGAATAGAATATAGAGCTGGGATTGGGGACCTGAGGGACATGGGAAGGGCCACCTGGCTGGGAGGTTGCCAGTGATCAATCTTAACTACAACAGTCCCTTATTCCTGTGTCCACTGCCAGTATAGGCCTCTGTACACTGTGTCAGTGACATTGTCATGACTGGCCCTCTCTCAAGGAAACCCCAGAGGGCAGGCAGCAAAATCAAAGCTACGTTTTGTAACCAATCCCCTAAGTGACCCTGCATGAGACCCTTCTCAGAGCCTTGGTTTTCACATCAATAGGATAATAATACACCTGTTTGTTCATTCATCCAAAAGCATTTCATGGCAGCTAGGCACAGTGGGACACACCTATATTAGCAGCAAACAGGAAGCTGCAAGTTTGAGGCCAACGGGGTGACACAGTGACCCCGAGGCCAGTCTGGGCCGTACACCAAAAAGACACTGTTTCAAAAAGAAAATGATTCTTGGGGTGGGCGGTATTGTGGGTGAGTAATAGAGCACTTGCTTAGCATATATCTGAGGGCCTGGGGTCCACCCCTAGTGCCACAGGTTTCTGCCCAGGACACCGAAGGGGTGTGGGCCCGAGTGTGATAGGAGGGTCCCACTGACAGGTGACATAGCAGCCAGGGTGGAGAAGAGGGCAAGCCTGGTCTAGGGTAGTATGCTTCAGGCAGAGAGCCCAGTGCTCAAGTGGGAAACTGCCATGTGTAGAATGAGTGGAAGCCATGTCTGTAATAACAGTAGGGAAAGAGCAGCCAGCTGAGTCCGCGGACGCACAGAAGCATGGACGGATGAACTCACCACCCCTGAACGGGTGACCATCAGGGAGGCAAGCAAAATGCATGGCAGCGTTCAGGGAGGGGCTGGGTAAGCTGGATGTAGTGGATAAGGTAGCATGCACTTGTGAGCCCAGCATTCGAGAAGCTGAGGGAGGATCTCGAGTTCAGAGGCAACCTGGGTGATACCAACCAGGTGAAACAAAGGCAACATTTAAGAGAACCCGGGGGTTCAGGGAGCGACAGAAAGCATGACCTTTGTAGACAGAAGACTGCAGAGAGAACCGAGGAGAGCAGAGAGATGCCTCAGGGCTGTTGGAGGGGCTAAGACGCTGGTCAGCCAGCACTGGGAGCCACAGAGGACTGTGTTTATTAAAAGGCAGATGTGTTTGAAAGATTCTCAAAGGCATGCTGGAAGCAGAGGGGACAGAGAACAAAGGAAGGGACTTGGGTAACCTGGAGAAGAAAAGGTGACCCGTGTATTGGACAGATGGGAGCCTAGAGCTGTTGGATCTGGTGTGAATAGCAATAATAATGTGGCCACAGTGTGGGTCACCAGGGGCTGGTGGCACAGATCACCAGGAAAGCAGAGCAGCAGTGACAGAAAGAGACTGATGTGGCTGCAGAAATGACACACAGTAGGTGTCCAAGTGTGAATTGACAACTCCTCCTCAGAATCCACTTTACTGACAAGAAAGCAAAGCTCAGCAGACGGCACCTTGTCTAGTTCCGAGAACTCGATCCTCTCCTCCAGGGTGCAGCTGCGGCCAATAGGTGAAATGTTCAGCATGCCGTTCCGGAACTCAATGAAGGTCCCACTAGGGGTGATGAAGAAAAAAGGGGGGGTGGGGTGAGGGAGCAAGAAGCCACAAGGAGAAGAGAACAGCTCTGACTTCAAAACCTGTACAGAACCATAGTCTCCAGAGACCTCACAGGGTATAAGAATCCACCTATCTGCTGGCCAGTGGTGTAACACGTTAGTCCCAGGAGCACTCCGGAGGCAGAAACAGGCAGATCTGAGTTCAAAGCCAGCCTAATCTACAGAGCAAGTTCCAGGACAATCAGGGCTACACAGAGAAACCCCTTCCTGAAAAACCACAAAGAGACTCCACCCATCCATAAGTTGGGGTCCTGGTGTAGGGGTGTGGCTCAGAGGCAGAACACCTGCCTAGCACTCTCTTCCCTGGAGCCCAGGTCAGGGGGGCCTTACCGCTTCTTGGGCAGTCTGAGCAGGGCCATGTAGCTGAGGCAGAAGTTGATCAAGTCCTGTAAGAGTTCCTCCCCCAGGTGGTTCTGGATCGTCTGTTGTAAAGAACACAAGGCTCAAACTGAGGCACACACAAGACGGCAGGACCCCGGTGTGGAAAAGTGGGGTGCCCCAGCCAAGGCCTGGGGACACTGACCTGCTTGGAGAGTAGCCGTCCATGTTTATACTGCACCGTCCCGTTCTCAGCAAACACATAATCAAACTTCTCAATGACTTGGGGCCCATGGAGAAGCCAGGAGAGAAAGAAAGAGCATGAGGCAAAGACCCACTGTCACCCCAGAGCAAGCACTGCCATCTGTTCCACCCTAAACTGGCTTTCCTGGCATCCTTTCCTTGTGCACCTTTGTTCCCACATGAGCCAGCCATTCCTCTAGGCTATTGCTCAGGTAGGACCATCTGCCTGGGATACCCTGGCCTTAGGGTCCCTCTACTAATCCTCCAAGATCCAGCTCCCTCTTCTGGAAGACTTCTCAGGAATGCCCAGAAGAGGGTGCCATTTCCACCCTGCTCCCACGGTCCCCCTGCTCCCACGGCCCCCCTGCATGAAGACTCCAGCTCCTTTTGCAGTCTCTTTACCCAGAGACTGCACAGTCAGGGAGGCTCAGGGATCATGGGTAGGATACCCTGCAGGATGTCTGGGTGGCAGATGAAATCACTGGGGCGACGGTGTGTGGTAGAAAGGGAGGTGGGGACAGAAGGAAATAGAGAGTTAGGACTTGTAGTGACTAAACAAGGTGAGAAGAAAAGGGAAAACTTAGGCTGGAGAGATGGCTCAGTGGTTAAGAGCACTGACTGCTCCTCCAGAGGTCCTGAGTTCAATTCCCAGCAACCACATGGTGGCTCACAACCATCTGTATATGGGATCGGATGCCCTCTTCTGGTGTGTCTGAAGACAGCTATAGTGTACTCATATAAATAAAATAAATTAATTTTTTTTTTAAAAAAGGAAAACTCAAGGAAGCTTCCAGATTGAGAGGGCCTTCCTGACCCTGAGATGAAACCAAGGGCTTCCAGATTACTTCAATGTTCAATTTTCACCATTAAAATAAGATAAGCACTGGATGTGGCAGTGCATATGGCTGAAGCAGGAGGATGCCTATGAGCTCAAGTTCAGCCTCAGCTTGTAATACTGTGATTCACAGTGAAATTCTATCTCAAAACAAAAAGCTGAGTTTGGTGGATCATGCCTGTGCTAAGAAGACAAAGGCAGGAGGAGCGCTGTCCATTCAAAGCCAACAGAGTCTACATACTGAGTTCCAGGCCAGCCAAAGCTCCAGAGCGGGATTCTGTCTCCAAAAACCAATAAACAGGGCTGGTGAGATGGCTCAGTGGGTGAAGGTGCTTGCCACCAAGACTGAAAACATGACGATCCTTGGGACCCACATGGTGGAAGGAGAAAATAGATTCTTGCAAGCTTTCCTCTGACCTCCATACTTAGGTGCACAGACACAAGTAGATTAATCAGGTCTTCCCTAAAGCAAGAACATAGGACTGACACATAGCTATTCTCAACAAATCATTGACACTGCTAATCAGGCTGTCAGTAAAGATGAAGAAAATAAATAAATAAACAAACGAAAGCTGAGTCTCAGCAGGGAGAAATCAAAATGTGCACCATCTGCTCTGCTTCTAGCTGTTTCTCTAGAATCTAGCACAGTGCCTAGCGACTATCAGGTACTCAGTAAATGTTCAGAGTGGAGCCCTCTGACTGCTCCTTCTCCACCTCTTCCGCCCCACGGAAGCAGGAGAGGTACCCAAGCATCTCCCAGCTCCACACTCCTTCCACCCCAACCCAACTCCAACTGGAAGGTTGCCCATGCCTACCTTCATCCCCATCACCCAGCTGCTCAGCAATCTTAGAGTAGTCAGATCCACCCACCACGCCGATCTGTACCCTGCTTCGAAGCTTCTGTAGGAAGGCTGATACCTCAGGGTCAATTTTCTGTGGTGGCGCAGGAAGAAGGACTCTGGTTATCGACTTAGTGCTCAGAATCAGGGAGCATTCCTACATGAATATGACACCACTGGGGAGCAGAGGCAGGCAGATAGATCTCTGAGTTGGAAGCTAGCCTGGTCTACAGAACAAGTTCCAGAACAGGCAGAGAAATCACGCGATCAAGCACATGTACATGTGTTCATTAGTGGGAACATATAAAGAAAGGCAGGCATGGTGGCCCATACCTTCTTTCCCAGAACTTAGGAGGCAGAGGCAGAAGGATCTCCATGTAGAGTTCTAGGCTAGCCACCCACTGGCTACACAGTGAGAAGCCTTGTGTAAAAGAAAACAAACTCAAAACAAAAGAGTAGGGCATGGTGGACATGCCTATAAATAATCCTAGGATTTGGGAGTATGAACACAGATTAACTCAATGACAGTGAATGATACGCGCGCGCGCGCACACATACACACACACACACGCACACACACACACACGCACACACGCACACACACACGCACACTCACACGCACACTCACACGCACACACGCACGCACACACGCACACACACACGCACACTCACACGCACACTCACACGCACACACACACACACGCACACACACACACGCACACACACGCACACACACACGCACACACACACGCACACAGCGGAGTTCTGTCTAAAATAAGAAAAACTTTGAGAGCATCAGAACTTGCCTTTAGGCTGTTTATCACTAACATTTAAAACACAAACAGATTGTATTTCCACATGGCTCCTACTGCCCTGATTAACTCATTAGGCATATCTGAAAAATATCCAAACCCACAAACCTTTCTGGTAGCAAACCTTTCTTTTCTTTTCTTTTTTGTTTTTTCGAGACAGTCCTGTGTAGTCCTGGCTGTCCTGGATCTCGCTCTATAGACCAGGCTGGCCTCAAACTCAGAAATCCACCTGTCTCTGCCTCCCAAGTGCTGGGATTAAAGGCGTGCGCCACCACTGCCCAGCAAACCTTTCAAATAAAAGATTCTTCACTTGCACAAGGCAGAGACCTCAGATGTCCCACCTGCTTAGCTCTGGCTCATGCACCTGAGCAAGAGGCCCTAAGCAAGGGCTCTGCCTCTCTTTGCTTCCTCCCCCTTTATAACAAGTCTGCCACAGCAGGAGCCACTTTAAGGGGATCACGGTTACCATGAAATCAAATAACGTGGCCAAAGTGTAAAAGGATTCTGCACAGAGGAAATTCAAGTCAGAATTCAAACTTCCATGTATTCCTCGATCAAAGCTAGAGACAACTGTAGAGGGGAAACAGGAACTCTCAAGGACTGGCCACGAAAACATAAGTTGGTGCAATTGGTTTGAAAGATGGTTTGGCAACATCTAATGAAACTTACAATGTCCGAACCCCGTTGACTAGCATTTCAGCTTCTTGGCTCCTTGGGGCATGGTTTATAATAGTGAAAAACTGACAGCAAGCAACTCCCATGCTTATCAGTCAGACAATGACACACACTTCCTTGGAAACATTACCAGGCCAGGGCACAGATACAGCCAGATCTGTGCTTCCAACAAGACAAGGTCTTTAAACATGCTGTTTATGGTCGAAAGCAAGTTTGTAAGAAGCCATGAGCAGGAGAATGCCAAGTCAGCAACATAGCCTCACAAGATAATGTCTAATATGTCCTGTGGGCAAAGCAATCCAGATAAAGGTGTCAAATGGAGCCATACTACATGGGGGCTGGGCCTGGGATACTGGTGAAGTCAAAGTGGTGTTTAGCCTTCAAAGTTTTGGTTATTTACAAAAGCAATGTGCTTGTGAACACATGCATAATTAAAACTTAGCTTTGAAAAGCATCAAGCCAGCCGGGCAGTGGTGGCGCACGCCTTTAATCCCAGCACTTGGGAGGCAGAGACAGGTGGATTTCTGAGTTCGAGGCCAGCCTGGCCTACAGAGTGAGTTCCAGGACATCCAGGGCTATACAGAGAAACCCTGACTCGAAAAACAAACAAACAAACAAACAAAACGAAAAGCATCAAGCCCAAGGGGTTAGTAGTAGACAAATTAGCAGGTAGTTTTTGTTCAGGCCTTGCCAAGTCAGTGCAGCATAGGGGTCAGGCATGCCTAGGCTGGGACCACCCCCTTTCCAATCCTGCATCTTCCTGATCCATCTCTGCTGGAAAGAAAGGTGGCCAATTCCTTCTAGAGAGGGCAAGGACTATAAGGAAGCTAAGACTTAGGTTCACATTAGCATTGCCCCTGCTTCTACTCAGGTCATTATGGTGGTCTCCACATGGGTGAAGGATGGGCACGAACGACCCAGGATGAGTCGAAAAGAGAAAAACTGAAATGAGCAAAGACTGGAGGGTGAACCATAAGGTGCAGATTGGAGAATACACTCTTACTTTTACTGTGCCTCGGGGATTCTATTGTAAACAGACTAGCCCTGGGGCCTGGGTGGAGCCAAAAGGAGACCCAACAACAAAAACCAAAACTCAGTCAGAAAAGCAGCTCTCTCTCCCTTCAACCCGAGGTGGAAGGTAAAAATCCTTAAGAGGCTTAAGGAGCTAAACCCAGTTTTAGGCCTGTGGACTCCAGGGTGCAAAGACTCAGCTCTTTCTTGTCCTCAGCAGAGGGCGACTGTGGGCTTGGAAGCGCACAGAGCTCTGCCGGGAACGCCGCGTTCTCACGCTAGCTTGAGGACTGACTAGTTGTGCATCCTAGGGCTAAAATGGGTAGGGGCATCCCATAGCCCAGCTTGGGCCTGTGCAAGCCTGGAGCCGGGGATATCCGCTCTCCTGCCCATAGACGCTCCTCCCAGAGACTGGATCCAGGCTCTGCGCTCCCAGTAGAAACGTGGATGCCAACCCGCACGGGGAGCGCTGGGAAGGCAGAGGGCCTGGGACCCATCTCCTCGGTGACAGGAGCCGGTACCACTGCATTCTACGTTTCCGACCGGGTCGCGCGGGTGTCTGCGATGACACGGCAATGATGGCTTCACGCTGGGTTACGGATGCCGGCGTGACTCTGGGCCGGAGCTTCCGAACCTCGGGGCCCTTACCTGGCGAGCTGGCGTGAGGGTCCCGTCCACGTCAAATAAGCAGAGGATGCGCTCTTTCCTGCGGGCGCCCTCGACAGCGATTGCCATGGCTGTAGCTCCGCGCGCCGAGCGCTGTCGCTGCAGCCACAGCCAGGGTCGCGTGCGACAGAGGCCGGGCGGGGCCGGGGCAGGGCCAGCTGCTCAGCACCGGGAGGAGCAGCGGCCATCGGTCCTCCCACAAGGGGGCGGGGCTTGCGCCGCCGAAAGAGTACGGGCACCTAGGATGGAGGGGCGTGGCAATGGGCGGGGTCAGAGATCTCATCCCCGACCGAGATAGGAACCGGGCGGGAAAAGGGGTTGAACCGGAAGAGGGTGTTGGGCCAGCCGGTTGCGGGTGATCGCCGGGTGCGCCCTTACGATAGAGGGGGGGAGCGAGCGAGGGACTCTGAGCCCGGCAGCTCCTGGTTCCCAAGGTTAGTAGGACAAAGGTATTGTCCTGTCATCTTGGGCTTGAAGAAGAGTCTGGGAGAGCCCTGCGCGCTGGCTCACGTGTGATCTAGCCCTCCCGAGGTAGAGGCCGCAAGGTGGATATAGCCCTGGTCTACAAAACGAGTTCCGGGCCAACCAGAGCTACATACCCTGTTTTGTTTTTCAAGACAGAGTTTCCCTTTGTAGCCATGACTGTCCTGGATAAGACCCTGTTTTTAAGACAACAAAACAAACAACAAAAAAAAGGGGGCGGAGAAGAGAAGGAAGAAAAGTAAAGAGAAAATTATCCATTGATGGCTTTTACTCACCGTGAGAAATGTTTGTTGCTTTTTTTCTTTAAAAGGTAGCTTGCCAAGGGCTAATATTCCATAAATCTCCAATTTGTAAATTTTTTGTTTGTTTTGTTTTTTTCGAGACAGAGTTTCTCTGTGTAGCCCTGGCTGTCCTGGAACTCTGTAGATCAGGCTGGCCTTGAACTCAGAAATCCACCTGCCTCTGCCTCCCAAGTGCTGGGATTAAAGGCGTGCACCACCGCCTGGCCAACTTGTAAATTTTTATTTTTTTGTGTGTGTCTGCGTTTGTGCCTAAGTGTTTGTATGTGCACTAAGTACATGCAGGAGCCCACCTAAGTCAGGTTGGAAGGGTTAGATCATCTGGATCTGGAGTTACCCACAGTTGTGAACCTCCTTGTAGGTGCTGAGGGCCAAATCCCTGATCCTCTGCAAGAACACTAGATGCTTCTAATTAACTGAGCCACCTCTCCAGCTCTTTACATCTTTTACTCTCCCCACCTGGTAAAAGCTTTTGTGTACACAATTCCTAACCTCCCTCACACACACAGTCCCAGAACTTGATAGACTGAAGCTGGGACTCCTTCCCCTTTTTCTTCATTTCCTTTGAACAGGGTCTTGAAAGACTGAGGTTTGACGCCAGCCAGCAGAGAAAAGATAGAGTCACCACCTGCTGCTAGAGAAAAAAATCAGGTGAACTTCCTATTCCAGAGCACTTGCTAGGTGTGTCTGAATTCTGGCACACATTTTTGCAAAAAGAAATTTCTCTGTCTTGATGTGCTTCTTTGTCCTCTTAGTCTGGATGTAACCTTTGCACCTCAGTTATTCCTCGTTTCTTGCACAGGTTTTGCTGGTGGTTTTCCTTGATTCCTCCCCTGATACTGTTCTGTTTACTGGTAAAACCCATCTCATCTCCTGTAAAAAACATTCCCCAAGTGGGTGTGGTGGTGCAAGCCTTTAATCCTAGCAGTCTGGAGACAGAGACAGCTAGATCTCTGGGTTAAAGACCAACCTGGTCTAGAGAGAGACTTCTAGGACAACCAGGACAGTTTGACAGAGAAACCCTATCTTGAAAAACCAAAACAACAACAAAACAAAACAACAAAGCAAAGAGCTTTCCAAAGCTCTTGGGGTGCAGCTTGAGGGTTGGGTTCAATTCCCAGCACGAAAGGATTTGAAACAGTGGGAAGAAAAAACCCTTCCCAGACCATGTTTACACGAACCATTTCATTGGCTTTGGAATTAGTTCAGGCTTCCTTCCCATACCACGTTCCTGTGACCTAGGCCAAGTATTGTCACCTCTGGAGCTGTGTCTCCATCTATTAAAAGTGAAGAAAATCACTTTTTTTTTTTGTATGATTTCTCTACACATAAGAATAAACATTGCAAGTAGACGAATACATATATAATACCTGACACACGGCAGGCCTGCCAGTTGTGAGGGGACAGAGGCAGCGCTGCACAGTGCTGCTGCGTGCATCACTCTGAGATGGTCCTCTACTCAGGCTTCCACTGAGAAGAATTCCAGGTCTAGCCAGCTTCTGAAGTGGAGTTGGGGATTTATTATATTTGCACTATGTGTACGTGTCTTCGTGTAGGTATGTACACATGAGTGCAGATGTCCAGGAGGCCAGAAGAAGGTTTCAGATTCCCAGTTCTGGAGTTACAGGCAGTTGTAAGCTGCCCAGTATGGGTGCTAAGAATTGAACTCAGGTCCTCTACAATAGCAGTAAGTGTTCCTAACCACTAGACCATCCCTCCAGTTCCCAAGACTGGAGGTTTTATTAAAGATGCTTATTCATTTTTGTTCCAGCTTTTCCTTATATTATTTATTAATGTGTGTGAATGCATATGTGCTGGTGGGTGTGCCCAAGTGTAGGTGTCAGAGAATGTTCTCTCCTTTCACCTTGTGGGTCCTGAGGACCAAACTCAGGTCAGGGTTGAGGTGTGCTGCTAAGACATCATGCCAGGAACTGATCTAGAGTGAAATTTATTGGGGGAGCAGGGAGAGCAAAAGGGCGTCTTAGAGTAGGGACATGAGAGAGACACACACAGAGATAGAGAGAGAGAGAACAAATGAATAAGAAAGAGGGAGAGCATACAGTGGGGTGATGATATAAGCTGCCGCATCCAAGTTGCTGAAAGGCAGGCTGGCTGAGCACCTAATTTATGATTTTTTTTTTTTAAAGATTTATTTGTTATTATGTATACAGAGTTCTGTCTGCATGTATGCCTGCAGGCCAGAAGAGGGAACCAAATCCCGTTACAGATGGCTGTGAGCCACCATGTGGGTGCTGGGAATTGAACTCAGGACCTCTGGAAGTGCAGTCAGTGCTCTTAACCTCTGAGCCATCTCTCCAGCCCCAGAGCACCTAATTTATAGCACCTTTACCCACTGAGCTCTCTCAGCAGCCCTTCTACGTCTTTGTTTGTTATTCTTTACTACATTTTTGTTTAGTTGTGTGTTTGTGTGTGGGCACATGCATGAAGCACCTCATGTGTGGAGATTAGAGGACAACTTACAAGAGCTGCTTCTCTCCCTCTACCAGGCAGAGACTAGAAACTGAACTCTGGTCAAGAGGTTTGGCACCAGCCTCTTGGCCGCCATCTTGGTGGATAAGGCACATTAAGTGTTTTTGACGAAGGCTTGAACATGAGGGGTAAGAAAAAGAGAAGAGGGGCTGGAGAGACGGCTCGATGGTCAAGAGGACTCAGGTTCGATTCCCAGCACCCACATGGCAGCCCTCTGTAACCCCAGTTCTAGGGGATTGGATACCCTTGTCTGCTCCACAAGATCCTCCAAGCATGGGGAGGGAGCACATAACCTCTCAACCCCTCCCCCCCAACACACACAGAATAGAAACGAAAAAAAGAGGAAGCCAGGCAGTGGTGGTGCACAGCTGTGCACCTTCAATACCAGCACTCGAGAGGCAGAGGCGGAGGCAGGTAGATCTCTGAGTTGGAGCCCAGTCTACCGAATGAGTTCCAGGAGAGCCAGGGCTACACAGAGTCTTGAAAAACCAACCAACCAAGCAAACAAACAACGCCTCCCCCCACCATGTGTTTGTACAGATATTTGTGTTTCTTTCCTTGATTTCTTTATCATGTAATATAAGACCATTAGGAGAATATCAGTGGTTATCATATTTAGGTTTGAGATACTGAAGAATGTTCCTCAAGAGACATTTGCTACCTGTTTTAAATTTGTAATGTGTCGGTGGTTATATGGGGGATGGTCACGATTAGGTCCAAAGGAAACTACAGTTCCCCAAACTCCAGTAGAACAGGGACTGAAGTAAATAAAGGCATCTCCACATGAGCGACTTACTTTTTGTTTTTGTTTCAACTTTCTTTAGATCGTTTCTCTCTATAAAAACCAAACTTCAGCCGGGCAGTGGTGGCACACGCCTTTAATCCCAGCACTCGGGAGGCAGAGGCAGGTGGATTTCTGAGTTCGAAGCCAGCCTGGTCTACAGTTCCAGGACAGCCAGGGCTACACAGAGAAACCCTGTCTCGAAAAACCAAAAAAAAAAAAAAAAGAAGAAGAAAGAAAGAAGGAAAGAAATCCGCCTGTCTCTGCCTCCCAAGTGCCGGGATTAAAGGCTTGTGCCACCACTGCCAGGCACCATCATCTTGTGAAGCATGAGGCCTTTATGCCGTTCTCAGCAGGTGCCTGCAAGATGCCTGGCTTTCCTTCCTCTTCCCAGGGTGCCTTGCATTGTGAAGCCAGGTCCATGGCTGACTGAGCCCCTCCTACCTACAAGCCTCTGCGCATGCGGGGGTTGGAGGAAGGACCCCTGGCCCTCATGGAGCTTTTCTTCTTCGTCACCTGCCCGCTGCAGCGCTTTAGCTTCTCTGGGCCCAGCGGTCATGGCATCTTTGTTATTCCAGTTGCCCTCTCCCCCTACTAATTTCAGACCTGCTCTGCAGGACAGGCTGAGCCACACACAATAAACCAGTCTGTGGCTGCTGCTGTTTCCTGCTTCAACCCCAGCCTGCCTCGGCTGGGTCCCCTGAGGAAGGGGTGTCAGGAATGGCGAAAGAAAACCTTGAAGTCAAATCGTAGGTCCAAGCTGGCAGCCTATGCTTTGCTGAGATGGCTTTCCAGACTGCTCTCTCTCTGTGTTCTGCTCTGCTCTAGACAGCTTTTTCTTGCTATTCTAAAAACTGCCTAGTTGAGACAGCTCTCTCTGTAAAAATTGTAAAAGCTATCTGGATAGCTCCTGGGTTTTCTGCCCAAAGTCAGAAAAGCTGCTATAAACAATTCTTGGATCTTCCAACCAAGTCAGAAATCCTGTTAGAAAAAGATTCTTGAAGGGCAGCTTTTTGCTCTCCAGAGATCTCCAGACAGCTCAGCTCTCTCTAGAGAAAAATTAGAAAGAACTGCTATCCTGATCTGCTAGCTCATCTCCTGCAGACCAAACCCCCCCTCCTGTTTTTTATTTTACATATCAATCTAGAGATCTGCCTGCCTCTGTTAGCACAGACAGTAAACTAGTTGGATGGGACCCTGTCCTGAAATTACCATTTCTACCACACCTGGGCCTGGATTGGCTGTGACCTAGGCTGACCTTGGATTTATGAATCTGCCTGCATTTGTATCTTTGTGATAAGCTAGCTCTTGGTGCAGATGCCTCTGTTCCTTTAGCTTAGTGAAGCTCCTTATACAATTCATATTGAATCCTTAGATTTTGCATAGTTGAGAAATTATATATTTTTGAACTCATGTTTTTAGAGTCCTTTTCTACAGTGTTAAGGGCTGTCCTGAATTTACCATTTTGCCACACCTTTGCCTCCTGGACTTGGGTTGTCTGATTATCATGGAGTCATTAAAATTAACATGGAGGACGTCCCTAAAGGAGAAAAGGAAAGTCTGCACATTATTATACAAGCAAGCCTTCTGCCCAGGACAGCTATGGCACTCTTGTTCCCTGGTTCTGGGGGCAGTAACCATGCCCACCTGTCCCCACCAAGCCATGCGGGACCCAGGAAACCACCTGCATCCCTCCCCAGGAGACACCGTGAGTGCTGTGATTAAAGGTTGTGCTGAGCCTGGACCACTGGCACACTTGGGAGTCTGAGGAAAGAGGACTGTACTCATGAGGCTGCCCTGCCCTATTTATCCAGCAAGGTCAACCTGGGCTACAAAATGAGAACTTCTACCATAAACTAAACAGAAGAGAGGAAGAGAGTTGTGTTGACCTTTAGGAGTGACTGTAAAAGTGATTTTTTTTTAGTGACTGTTAGGCCTGGTGCTGGAAGCTTCTAGCCTCCATAAATCTTATCTAGGACTACAGTGTTTTCAGCCCCTGAGACTTAGTGCTGAATAAGCTCATCCTTCTCAGTTCTTTCTGAGCTCTGGCTGGCTCAAATCAGGTGTTCTGGCTCAAATTCCTCTCGAAGCTGACTGATTCAGTCTGGCCTCTCTCTCTCTCTCTCTCTCTCTCTCTCTCTCTCTCTGCCTCCAACTTTTTGCTCTGATTGGCCTCGAACTTATCTGTTTTAGTCTCCTGGCTCCTTCTGGTTCTGTTTTCACCAGTGTCTAGCTTGTTCTCTCTTCAATCTGTCTCTGTAAAACTCCCCGGTAAAACTGTCTCCTCTCCTTTTTCTGTCTGTATGGCTCTCTTAAGTAGCTTCCCTTTCCTCTCTCGTGAGAGTTGGGCCTATCCCATTCTGTCAAATCGATTTCTGATTCATCACTTTATCTGCCACCCAATTAGAGGTCACTTTCAAACATGGGTGCTTCCCTCTACAAACTAGCTTTATTGTTTTGGACTAAAGGTGTGTACTAAGTACTGGTCCACACCATAACTAGAAACAGTTTTTTTTTTTTCTTCAATAAATAATCTCAGGGTTCACAGTGTAATCAAATATCCTGCAATAAGTGACAGATGACCCCTGTATAACCCATAAAGGTCTATCGATGGTAGGTTTGTGACACACTGCAGGTATATGTCAGGACTGCATGGGTCTCAGGGACAGATGTAATTGGATTTCTGCTAAGAGTCAGCACTGCTTCTGTTTGGGTGACAAAATATGGCACTGGTTCCCCAAGACCCTGAGGTGCTAAAAACATTCACAGAACTAAAAAGGCTGCTGTCCTCCCAGCTCAGGCTGACCACAGAGAGGAGGGTCAGAGGGATCGTAGCAGCAGTTCATGGAGATGGGTAGAGCCTGGGTTGTGAGATACACACACGAAGCTGCCAGGGATCTGTCCAGACAGAAGTCAAGTCAGGACTTCCGTCCATCAAGTGTGAGTCAGGCCGAGGACATTGCTCACAGGGATCCTCAGTGAGCCTCATTGTCCAGGGGCTTGGTGGGTGCCAGAGAGATGGAGCTCCCACATGGCTGACCTGTCTCCACACACTCCAAGTCAGTCAGGCAATCTGAGGCCACTTGCCTAAACCCTGTTGCAGGTGTAAATGGTGCCACCTGGCCCTCAGCCCCAGCTGTGCAGAGACACTGCTATCAGCATGTCCCAGGCTCTCAGGTAAGGTCTCCTACAGCCTGACAGGACTCAAGCACTTGCCCTGGGCTGTGCAGGACAGAACTCTCCAAGCTGAGGTTGCTTCTCAGCCCTGGCCACACTCCTGGCCATTCCAGGCCAATTGATGCGCTTGTCTGAGCCTTTTTCATTTTATTTTGGTCAGACATCACTAATATTCACCAGCAGTACCATTTTATTTCTCATGGTGTTGGGGATTGACCCCAAGGCCTACCTCAGGCAGCAAGCTCCAGTGACCCACCCCCAGCTCATCCTCTCTTACAGCTCAGTGCTGCAAGTCATTCCTAGTGTGCAGCCACTACAGCAACCCCACCCCTGTCACTTCATCTGGTAAACAGCGCTCTGCACCCCAGGACAGTAGCTCCCCTTTCTTTCCTCCACACATCCCCAGCCCACATCATTCTGCCTTCTGTTTTGTGACTTGACAGAGGGCAATCATGTACTGTCTTTCTGTGACTGACTTAAGCCTTCGAGACTCCTTCATGTTCAGCAGGCGTCACACCAGCTCTTTGTAGACAAACTGTAGGAACAAACACTGCTCACCTAGAACTCACCGGCCTTTCTCTGCTTTCAATTACAGTAGATGATCATGGTCCAAAAACTTCACATGGAAAATTCCAGAAATGAGCAATTTGCTGCTTTTGGACTCTTGCATTTACGGGAGTCTCACTGAATCTCTTCCCCAACTGGCTCATATTGGGTACAATAAGGGGGTTCCTTGTCCCACATGCCCATTACTAGAGACATTCTAAGAGTCTGCGATGGGACTGAAGAGATGGTTCAGTGGATAAGAGCACTGACTGCTCTTCCAGAGGTCCTGAGTTCAATTCCCAGCAGCCACATGGTGGCTCACAACCGTCTGTAATTGAATCTGATTCCCTTGTCTAGTATGCATAAAAACAGAGCACCTGTATACATTAAATAAATAAATCAAAAAAAAAAAAAAAGTCTGTGATATTGGACCTGCCTCTGTAGTATCACAGTCCTGTGTTCAAGGAAGAAGGTGATGGTTTCCCATGTCCTAATGGCCACGTTCTCCTCGGTCCTGCTCATCTTCAGGCCTGCATCATCCCATGGCATCACATGTAGCATTATGTGGGGCAGTGAGAATCCGAGAGAAGGACTCCACATTCCAAGAGTTTTCAAGGAAGTGTTTTATAATTGTTATTAGTTATTACTATAAATCTCTTATTGTGCTTGATTTATAAAATAAACATCATAGGTGCTGGGGAGATGGCTCAGAGGTTAAGCACTCTAACTGCTCTTCCAGAGGACCCAAGTTCCATCTCTTACATCTGTGTTGGTTGACTGTCAGCATCAGAAGTTATGTCATTTAATGTGCAGTTATAACTTCTACCATGGTCTTGGAGGCTGTCAGTCTTCTGTTGATATCAATTTGGGAAAACTATTCTCCATACACCACCGAAATACATGCCCCGCCCCCCAGGAACGGAAGTTGCCTCTGAGCCCCGCCCACCCCACCCCCACCTCTGCGGCCGTCATGGCGGCCTGGCGGTTAAGTTTGTGTGCTCGCAGCCTTTATGCAATTCGAGGCCTCCAGGCTGCCCCACTTCGCTGGAAATCCAGCTCCTCCAGGGCTGTGATCACCCGGTCCGCTGCGGCCAAAAGGGAGCAGAAAGAACCGATCGTGCAGTGGATGGAGGATCCAGACCCCGAGGACGAAAACGTGTACTCGAAGAACCCAAACTTCCACGGTTACGACGACGACCCCGAGGTGGATGTCCAGAATATGCACAACGTCTTCTTCTTTGGTTTTTCCATCGCCCTGGTCCTTGGTGCTACCTTTGTGGCTTATGTGCCCGACTACAAGATGATGGAGTGGGCCCGCCGG
Organism: Rhynchomys soricoides; assembly: GCA_019843965.1. Taxonomy (NCBI): domain Eukaryota; kingdom Metazoa; phylum Chordata; class Mammalia; order Rodentia; family Muridae; genus Rhynchomys; species Rhynchomys soricoides. The sequence goes on from JADRCH010000174.1 coordinate 3,549,477, forward strand.
GAAGCCGGGATGCTGGTGAAACACCGAGAAGCCAACGGCCTCCCCATCATGGAATCCAACAGTTTTGACCCCAGAAAGATCAACTTGCTGGCGGACGACTGAGTGGGGCTTAAGCAGCACTACCCTGCTCGTTTTCCTGCTCTCTCCCCAGAGAATCTACCGAAGGGATTGAAAGAAAAAGGAGCGTTACTCCAGCGAGGCCTGTCAATGATTTGGCCAAGGGACCACACCTCAGGAAGACTGATTGACCTAAAACTATGCTAAAGAAGATAGGAGGAACAATTATTTCCTTAATGACATAATGTATTTTCCTTTGAGGAAGCTCTGTCCTGGATCTAGTCACCTGTGGGCCTCCACCTTGTGGTCTGCTCACTTCCTGGAGGCCTAAGTTACAAAACGTAGCTGTTTTTTTCCCCCTTCTTTTGAATATTTGCAAACGTTTGGCCTTTTTCTTTTTTCCTGTTGATGCTCTGGGATCTCTTGCTTTCTTTGTATCCCCCTCTTCTGCTCTGCCATGGGGCTGCTTAGTCAACCTCCATTGCTAACCTTCATGCCTAACCCAAAAGGCATGGCTTTCTCTTCTCCGTATTTCTTCTAGAATCTGCCAGGATTTTCAGGTTGCTTGCCCTGCTAGCTATGTTTCTTTTAAACTTTAATAAAATGGTTCTTGAGCTTCCCTCTGAGTCTATTCTTAAATTCTTTTTGTAAGGTTTACTATAAGATATATACTTGTGTCTGTGTGGGTGTGTGTGAGTGCAGATGGTAGCAGGAGCTGGAGGTCGCAGAGGCCTCGGAGATCCTCTGCAGTTGGAGTAGGGAATAGAACTTGGGTCTTCTACAAGAGCTGTATGCTCTTGCATCGAGCTATCTGTCCAGCCATGTTCTTTTAATGAACTCAAGAGAGGCCCCTAGTTTCCCTGGCAACAGAATTACCACTTAGGGAGAAGTCATCTGGCAGCCATTTTATATGTGACACTCTTAGCTAGAACTCCCAACCTACCTACAGGTGCTTTATTCTCAAAGTTAAACATGATTCGAGCCAGCTCTCCTCAGAAATACTCCAGGTGTGAAGTGTGGCAACCCGTGCCTTTAATCCCAGCTTGAGGAACTCCTAGGCATTGTTAATCCTAAGAGAGACCGGTTCCACCATTTTGAGCCAGATTTGAAGCAATTACACTAAATACTGACCAGGATGGACTTTGGTCCTGGGACTCCAGGGATGGGGCTTGGATTCTTGTTTTGCAGGGGCTTAAATAGGCAAACCCTACAATTTTGCATTTCCCACCTGGTCCATTCAGGAGTAAGCAAACATCCTGAAGCATTTCCTGCCTATGCACTTCCTGCCACATGTGGTCAAACACATCTACTGCAGATGAGTCAAACAAACTTGTTTACAGGAGTCAAAATCATGTGGTTTGCTATTTTCCACGAACTACAACTCAGCTTTCCAGGGAATTACTTTGTCCTTGGGCAGGTGGGGCTTACAGGCTGACTTTGGTTCTTCTTCTTTTTTTTTTTTTTAAGATTTTTTATTTTTTATTTTTTTTGAAAGTTGGTTTTGTTTTGTTTTGTTTTAATGTATGTGAGTACACTGTCGCTCTCTTCAGACACGCCAGAAGAGGGCATTGGATCCCATTACAGATGGTTGTGAGCCACCATGTGGTTGCTGGGAATTGAACTCAGAACCTTTGGAAGAGCAGTCTGTGCTCTTAACCTCTGAGTCATCTTGCCAGCCCCTGACTTTGGTTCTTAAAGCATGAGAATTTTTTTTTTTTTTTTTTGCTAGCAAAGTTAACAACCATTTATTTTATCCCTCTCTTGGAAAACTTTGATGTAAACATTTTAAGCTCCCCACCTGGCAGAACTTTTGTCCTCAGTCTCCCCTCCCCTGCTCCACTGTGGCCTGGCCCAGCATTCACAGTGCTTGACAGTCTAGACCAGATATTCTCAATGTAGGAGAGGCATATCAGATACCATGCAAATCAGATATTTATGATCCATAACTAGCAAAATTACAGTTATGAAGAAGCAACAAAATAACTTTCTGGTTGGGGTCTCCACAGCATGAGGAACTGTCTTAAAGGGTCGCAGCGTTAGGAAGGTCGAGAACACTGGCCTAGACATACATAACCCTTTCCCCTTTCTACACTTCCGTTGCACTGGTTATTTTTAAACTAGCCAATCAAGAAAGACTGTGAGGTCATTAACACAGCCAATGAGGAAGAGACAATCGTCCCCTCCAGGACAATAAAAATCAATTGAAGCTGATACCCTGAAGTACTAGCTGGCCCAAACTGGTTCTGGAGTGTCCTTTTTACAAAAAGAAATTGGTTTGCCAAGCTACCTTCATTTTATTCATTTGGGTTTTTTGGTTTTGGGTTTGTTTTTCAATATTAATTTATTTAATGTGTATGAGTACACTGCAGCTGTCCTCAGACACACCAGAAGAGGGCATCGGATCCATCACAGATGGCTGGGAGCCACCATGTGGGTGCTGGGAATTGAACTCAGGACCTCTGGAGGAGCAGTCCGTGCTCTTAACCGCTGAACCGTTGTTTGTTTTGTTTGTTTGCTTTTTTTGACATGGAGATTATTCTTTGGGTTTTTACGACATAGAGAATAGGTTGAATACAAACAACGAGGTCCTGAAATCCGAATTGTGGGATGAGTTTTGCCTTTCTTGAACTAGGGATGGATTAACTGTAAGACCAGTTAACCTGTGAGGCCCACCTGCCCAAGGACCAGGTGACTTCCCTGGAATGCTGGGAGTTGTAGTTTTTGAAAAATACAGCCACATGGGACAGTAGAGAAGCCATATGGTTTGGTTCTCAAAAGCCCCTACAATCTGTTTTGTTGCCACCCAGATGGGAATTCCGGAGAGTGTTCCTGACCAAACTTCATCCTGGCCAGTATTTAATTAAAGCTTGCTTCAAATTTGGTCCGAAATTATGGAACTGGTTTTTCATTTTCGAATCTCAGGATTAATATTTGGAGGCCCCAGTGAGATGAGAGAGACCATGCCACCCCCAAGTTCTGGAGGCCTCCTTTTTGGTAAGTCATAGAGTCTGGTTTTTTTTTTTTTTTCTTTTCTTTCTTTGACACTTCGTCTGGTTTTTGGATTCTGGTTATGGGGTACTTTATTTGGGAAAGATAAGGACCTGATGAGATTTATGCACCACTGTTCAAGGCAATGTCTCTCGGCCCACAGGTTCACTGGTTATTACTGGGGAGTTCAGCCAGAGTCTCAACTTTTTTTCTTCTGATCTGCCCCAAGATGGCTCTAATGACACCAGGGGCCAATACACTCAGCATATCGAAGAGGCAGTCCACATTTGTGTTCTTCAGCAGTGTTCAACCAATGCCTAACCACGACAGAGCTGAGGAACCATAGGGGCATTCCATAACACTGGGGGCTAAGCTGAGAGTTTGGACAGGCCCAGCATAAAAGAGCCTCTATAAAACAAACACCAGAGTCTAGAGAGATAGCTCAGCCATTAAGAGCACTGACTGCTCTTCCAGAGGTCCTGAGTTCAATTCACAGCAACCACATGGGGGTTCACAACCATCTGTAATGGGATCTGATGCCCTCTTCCGGTGTGTCTGAAGACAGCGACAGTGTACTCATACATAAAATAAATAATTCTTTAAAAAAGAAAGGAAATTTGAGCATTGGAGGAGGTAAGGAAAAATTTGGCTGCTGTTTTGAATGTATGACGGGGCCACTGTGTGGGTGGTTTTTGTTTTGTTTTGTTTTGTTTTTTGTTTTCCCTGAGACAGGGTTTCTCTGTATAGCCCTGGCTGTCCTGGAACTCACTGTGTAGTCCAGGCTGGCCTCAAACTCAGAAATCCACCTGCCTCTGCTTCCCAAGTGCTGCGATTAAAGGTGTGCTCTACCACTGTCTGGCAATCTTGATATGTTTTATAAGTAAAATGCTAAAAATTAGGACCACAGCTATGAGCACCAAACATTAGACACCAGAGACTGAGGTATTCCTATCTCATGACACGGCAAAACAATGACTAAAGCAACCTGGCAAAGGGTTTGGAACAGTGGTTCTCAGGCTATGGACTATAACCCTTTGGGGGTCAAAAGACCCTTTCAGAGGGGTAGCCTGGGTTGCCTGCTTGTTGGAGGTTTGCATTGCAATTCATGGCAGTGGCAAAACTGCAGCTGTGAAACATGAAGAGAGCTGTTTATGTTTGGGATCAGCACAACATGGGGGGGTCTCTTAAAGGGTCACAGCACTGGGAAAGTTGAGAACAACTGGCCTAGAGAATGTCTCTCCTTACCCAACGTCTATAACATGTATGGCTAACCATCTTGCTTTTGCTAGTAAGCTGTAGCTCTTTTGATAAACTGAGTCATACCAGAAACTGTTATATTCTAAAATGGTACATTATGTGAAGACCAGGAATATAAGGCTACTTGATCTCCCTATGGACTATATCCATGAAAAGATTTTTATTAAACTGTTAAAGATGATTAAGCTTTAATGTGTTCAGAACTACACTTGTAGTCATGTGAAATACTAATGTAATTAATTATAGAAGAAAAGCTTTATTTACCTTCATGTATATGATTTCAAGGTAAAGTCTAAAGCAAGCAACTAAAAAACAAAAAACAAAAACAAAAAAAAAATCCAAAACCAACCAACCAACCAACAACGACAACAAAAAACCCCCAAACAATCAAGAGTTGATTACTTCAGATATACTTAATAGATAGTGGTGTTCAAACTTGTCAGAGAACTGCTGAATATGGCACTTAAGATGGTTAAGCTTGGGCTGGAGAGATGGCTCAGGGGTTAAGAGCACTGTGTGCTGAGTTCAATTCCCAGCAACCACATGGTGGCTCACAACCATCTGTAATGGGATCCGATGCCCTCTTCTGGGGTGTCTGAGGACAGCTACAGTGTACGCATATAAAATAAATAAATTTAAAAAAAAATTTAAAAAAGCTTAAGCTTACTATAACAGAGACACCCCAGATCCTAGCAGTGATCTATCTCCCCCCCCCTAAGGTTTCCAAGAAGCTAATGGGGCACTATGATGACTCCACCTGGATTGTGGTAACACTAACCACTGGACCAGACTGCCTCAATGCCTAACCAGCTGCTAGGACCCAGCCCAAACTACGGACAAACAGAACACTGGGCAGTTGATTGCCCAACTTTGCCTAGACAAAGTAAGGTCAACCTCAACCCAACCCCCACGTTCCTTCTCCACAAGAAAGCCTCTCAGCTGAAGACTGATGCTGTCCCGGGTACCTCTGCCCCCAATGCCATGGAGAACACGAGAGCCTGGGATGACGGTCTAGGTAATGGCCTTGTACTAGTCTCTCAATTAAATGATACATAGGCCATTTGGATTATGCGTCTTGCTATAATTTATCCAGCTCAGATCTCTGATGGTGTTGACAGCTAAGCTAGCTGTAGGTTTGTCACCTTGTCAACAGCAGGCGATCAGCTCCTTCCCCCAAGGCTGCAGCCACCTTGTTAACTCATCCAAATCTCCTAGGTCTCATGTTAAGGAAAGGCAGACGGCTGTGCCTTGCTGACAGGCTTCCCATTAGAGGATAAACTTTTCTCAGGTGTAACTTTCCGCTGAAGAAACATGTTTCGCTAGCTGGTCTCTGTAATAACTGCTTGTGTCTCTGGTAAATGAGCGGATGGAAGAAAAAGGTTTACAGTCCATGCAAGTCCTGAGAGTTCTACACAATATAAAGGTCTGAGGGTCTCAGAAAACATTTTAGATGTATAAATACAAGTTGTAAAAGTAACAATTATTTAAGGTATATGAAAATGGGAAAAGTTTCAGATTTCTTTCCCCGTCTATGCTACTGATATACTAAGATGTCAAAATTCAGAATTTTAACATGGATCAATGGAATTCGGTTAAGCTAACAGAGCACAGACTATGTACTATCCAATCCCAAGCTCAAGGTTTTAAATTTCCCCTTGTTGTCTTCTAAATACAGACTTAAAGATACGTCTCATGGGGTTAAAAACATATACCCAGCTCTCCGGACAGAAGAATAAATTGTTCATGCTTTTTAACCCAATGCAATAGTTTTTTGCTAGGATTCAAAAGCATGAGTCTACTTCAGCTGTGTTACAAGGTGGGATTTAGTACAGTGTATCTTAGTTTGGGTTTCCATTACTATGAACAGACACCATGACCAAGGCAACTCTTAAAAAGGATAACATTTAATTGGGGCTGGCTTACAGGTTCAGAGGTTCAGTCCATTATCATCAAGGCGGGAGCATGGCAGCATCCAGGCAGGCATGGTGCAGGAGGAGCTGGGAGTTCTACATCTTCATCTGAAGGCAGCCAGAAGATGATTGGCGTCTTCAGGCAGCTGGGAGGAAGCTCTCTTAAAACCCAACCCGCACAGCATCACCGTTCCTTCAGCGAGGCCACGCCTACTCCAAAAGGCCACACCCACTAATAGTATTGAAACTACCGTAACAAGTGAACTAATGCTAGAAACTTTTATCTCTTTTTGTAGACTAAAAATTCATGTAAGCTTCAGGGAGTCGTAAGACCTGGATCTGCCTGTCACAGGTCAAATGGACTCCAGATTAGTGTAGGCAAATTTCCCCACCTGTGTAGTTCTGAGGATGGGATCTCTCCTCTGGTCTGAGACTCCTCCCCTTTGTCAATTACTAGGACTATGGGCCTGAAAGTTCAAAATGCTTTCTTTTAAGTTCCTAATTTTTTTTTTTTGAGACAGGGTTTCTCTGTATAGCTCTGGCTGTCCTGGAACTCACTGTGTAGACCAGGCTGGCCTGGAACTCAGAAATCGGCCTGTCTCTGCCTCCCGAGTGCGCCACCACTGCCTGGCAAAGTTCCTAAATTTTAATTTCTGTCCCTAGTCTATATTGTCTCCGTAGTTTTCCACTTGGCTGCGAGTCACCACTCAAGGATCACCTGTGGACTACAAACTGCTGCGCTCTGGACTTTGCTGAAGGTCTATGTAAACCAGTCTAGCTTATTTGATTGCTCCGTGTCTCTTCAGCTGGGTCAGCTAACCAGATTCTTCTGATGAATGCCCCATTGTCTGAAACCCTTCCCGGCCTCCAACTAGCCTTTCAGCTTTCCTATGTCCCGACAATTATGCCCTAGTTTCAGCTGGAAGTAGTTACAAAGGGGAGTATGTTTGCCGCCCATCCCCCCAAGTAGGCTGAAATGCTAAGTCAAAATGGAACTCCCAGACATAGGGGACAAAATGTCCTACAATGCCAACTGACATACCAGGGAAGTAGGTCCAGATATTTCAACGGGTAGATTCATTAATTGAAATAATTCTACAATATGATAATATGATACGACTCTTGGCCTGGTTTGTGCAGAATGAAGAGGTAGTGTATGGCTTTAAGAGAAAATTATTTTTGTACAAGTCTGTAGTAGGTTGTACAGGATTATCCTTTTTTTTTTTTTTTTTTTTTGGTTTTTCGAAACAGGGTTTCTCTGTGTAGCCCTGGCTGTCCTGGAACTCACTCTGTAGACCAGGCTGGCTTCGAACTCAGAAATCCACCTGCCTCTGCCTCCCGAGTGCTGGGATTAAAGGCGTGCGCCATCACTGCCCGGTTTAGGATTATCCTTGATTGGTGAATAAAGATGCTTACAGCCTATAGCTTGGCAGAATTGAGATAGGTAGGGTCTAGGGTTTTGGGGCTTGCGGTCTGGGGAGAGCCACAAGGAGGAGAGAGAGGATGGTGGAGAGAGAAGATGCCATGGGGTAAGAATCTTGAAATTATGGCCACAAAGGCTGGCCAATTGGAGCTAAGAGCAGCCCAGATGGAACATGGCAAGTCATAATGTGGAGTGATAGACATAGTAGCATAGACGGTAGATATCTGCTCGAGTGCTGATTAAGGCTTATACATATCAAGGTTGCATGTGTCATTTATCTGGGAACTGAATGTCCAAAGGCAGGGTAGAAACCCAGATTGAGATTAAATATTTTCTACAACACAATCCTTGTGGGATTTTAATCTTGCATACTAAAAATAAATTACATAAAGGAGACCTGAGATAAAATAAATAACTGCTGCCCCATCTACTTCCAGGCTCCTTCTGGGTAGTAACTCTGATGTCAGCCATCACAGGACCTTTGGCCATTCTGCTTCTGCTAATTACTGTTGGCTCTTACATCATTGATATAATAACCAAATGATAATTCATGTCTGGATACCATGAAACTGATGGTTGTTAGATCCCAGTATAAACAAGTACCTATCATATAGTCAAGGATTACACCTTTTTTTTTTTTTTTTTAAAGCATTTATTTATTTAAGGTATATGAGTACACTATCGTGGTCTTCAGTCACACCAGAACTCATTACAGATGGTTGTGAGCCACCATGTGGTTGCTGGGAATTGAACTCAGGACCTCTGGAGGAGCAGTCAGTGCTCTTAACCGCTGAGCCATCTCTCCAGCCCCCCAGGATACAACTTAAGGAGGGAACATAAGACGTAAAGTTAACCTATGAGCCCCACCTGCCCAAGGACCAAGTAACTTCTTGGAATACTGTGAGTTGTAAGTCTTGAAAAATAAAGAGAAGAGGTGGCTCAGCGGTTAAGAGCACTGACTGCTCTTCCAGAGGTCCTGAGTTCAATTCCCAGCAACCACATGGTGGCTCACAACCATCTGTAATGGGATCGGATGCCCTCTTCTGGTGTGTCTGAAGACAGCGATAGTGTACTCACATGCATAAAACAAATACATAAATCAAAAAAAAAAAAAAAAAAGCCACGCGGGGAATACAACGGCCAGATGATTTTGTCATAAAGTCTCTTGCACCAATGTCTCCACTTAGCTGGGAATTCTAGACAGTGGTATTGGCCAAATCTACCCTAGTCATTATTTAAAGTTTGCTTCAAATTTGGTTCAAAATTGTGGTTTTTCTCTTGTGAATCTCAAGATTAACAAAACTTTCCACAGACAAAGATAAGGTCTCTTTCCCTACCCAGCATGCATATCCCTCTGGTTTAGAGTTTTGGTGAGCTGGGCAGTGGTGGCGCACGCCTTTAATCCCAGCACTCGGGAGGCAGAGGCAGGCGGATTTCTGAGTTCGAGCCAGCCTGGTCTACAGAGTGAGTTCCAGGACAGCCAGGGCTACACAGAGAAACCCTGTCTCAGAAAACCAAAAAGAGTTTTGGTGAGTTGTCCTCTTTCCTGTGCAGCAAGGATGACTTTGAACTCATGATTCTCAAAAGCTGAGATTACAAACTTGTGCCATCAAACTGGCCTTTTGTTTTGTTTTTTTCTTCTCTTTTTCGATGGGATCTCGCTACACACTCCTGGCTGGTCTACACTCCTTCCCCCACCCCTGAAGCAATCAGTTTATTGGTCTGTGCCACCAGGGCCATCAAGGTCATTTTATTAATGCTTTTCCCATTGCAGTCCAACTGTAATCCTTCAGGAATCAAGCCCTTGCAACCCAGATGTGGTGAAACCCAGATGAGGAATGACTTGCCCTGAAGCACAGACCTGAGTTGGAGCAACCCTTGAGGCCTCCAGTGTGTCCCTTTAAGAGAAAGGTTTGTCCTTGGCAACTGGTGCTCAGATAGGGCCCTGGGGAAGCCCTGGGGAAAGAAAGGAACAAGACTGGGGGAGGGGAAGACTGGCCAGTGGGTGACTTTGACAACCAGAGCAAGGCAGGACTATAGGCAAAGGACCTGTAACTTCAGCTTGATAAGATGGGCTCTTCTTGGTCAAGATACAAGGCTGAGGGTCTATGGTAAGTGCTGTCCGTGTTTGGTCTGCGTGGTGTGACTCCTGCATGGAGGGTTTCTCCAACTCATTTCTGTTCCTTTAAATGCCCTGCTTTCTCCTGGCTGCTTGCTGTTATTAAAAGCCAACACACTAACAAGTGCAAAGAATTTAGAGGCTTGGCATGGTTGCACATGCCTTAGGTCCCAGCACTTATGAGACAGAAGCAATTAAATCTCTAGGAGTTAAAAGCCAGCCTGGTCTACAGACAGCCAAAGTTTACTTAGTGAGACCCTGTCTCAAAAAAACCCAGAGATAAAACTAGTTTAAAATCATTTTTTCTATGTTCAAATATTTTGCTTGATTGAATGTATGTGTACCATGTATGTGCCTAGTGCCTGTGGAAGTCAGGTGGTGGCTTAGGATCTCCTGGAACTGGAAGTCGCTGTAAGTCACCATATGAATGCTTGATTCTGGGTCCTCTGCAAAAGCAGTAAGTGCTCTTAACCACAGAGCCATCTTTCTAGCCCTAAGATATCTTTTTTTTTTTTAAAGTAAAAATTTATGGGCCACCAGCCTCCTTTTTTTGAGACCTGGGGTGTGATATTTTAAGAGTGGACACTCAAGCCCGAAGGGGCTGAGACTGACAGTTCATGAGGCTATTCTTCCTGGTGACTTTGGACAGATGGATCTTTTCACTCACTTCCTCTTATTAGAAGCTGTTAACAGGGTTAGCCTAAGAAGAGTGGGGAGCGGGGAAGCCATGGACTTGCAGAGGCTCTTTGCAAGACCAGCTGCCAATCATTGGAGTAGCCTATTGGGTTGTTATTATTTTTTACAATGCTCAGTGTTTACATAGTCTCCTAATAGGGAAGTCTACTGAAGTTAAGAAGTGCGCATGCTCAGACAGATGGTGTTTGCTGGAGTGGAGGCTGTTGCTGGGTTGTCTCTGGTCCCCTTGGGACTTCTTCGGCCAGTGGGGACAAAATAGATCTTTATGGACCAAAGTGAAACCTTGGAGTACTGGATGGAGCATGTGACCAAGCCATAGCTCAGGCTAGGTCTGGACAACTATTAGACTGGACAGATTTTAGAGACAACAGATACATTTGTCTGCCACAAATAAACCTGAGGCCTAGAGAGGGGAAGGCCTTTACCAAGGTCTGTGTCAAAGGTTCATGCTAAATCCAAAGGAATTCCAGTCCAGAGGGGTTTTGTTTTTGCATTTACTTATGTATTTATTATTGTTGAATATGCTATAGAAGGTGGCACATGTGTAACAGGACCCATGTATGCAGGTCCGAGGACAACCCTTGTAGAATTAGAATCGTCATTCTAGTTTTAAAGTAGGTTCTAGGGTCTCAGGGTTATCAGCAAGGACCCAGCAGCAGGGCCTCTACCTGGTAAGCATTTCAGTGACCCCAGAGGGTGTTTGTTTATATGACCTACCCAATCCAACGTTAGTCCTTGTTTAGTTGATACTGTAGGGGGGAAAAAAATGCAACCTCAGCAGGGGGTGAGCTTCTGTGGGGAGAGGAGGAAGGTCTTGGGGAGGCCTTACTGATGCTGCCCTTTAGTGCTGGGTGAGGTATGAGGAAGGGGATCCAGCTCGGAGAAGATGTGAACTGAGGAACGGAGGTCAGGTCGCAAAACGGCCGAGTAACAGACAGGGTCCAGCGCTTGCATCAAGGCGTGGAGGTTGGTGTCCTGGGACAAGTTTCACTTGGGCCTTGCTAAAATGGTGCCAAAAGCTTGGCTGTTACCCACTGAGACTCTTGAAAGTCAAGAGCAGCCTGGCTCCCAAGAGCCTGGCTAGCCTTGGGAATTTGGCTGAGGCCTGGCGTACCATTCAGGTCCACAGCGCCGCCTGGTGTTCATACTCCTCATTCCAGCACACACATTTCACTAGAAACAGGGCAACACTGTACACCAGGACTTGTGCCCAGGCTCACTAGGTCATTCCCTTCAGTGGTGTGACAGGGCCCTGCTGGGTTCTTGGCCTGTTCTATCCAGCACATTTACATTTTCTTTTCCAGAGAATTATTGCTACTGTACTCTATGCTTCTTTTTAATGGCCTTGTTCTGTAGTTCAGGCTAGTCCATACCTTGTGACAATTTTTCTGCCTTAGCCTCCCAAGTGTTGGGATTATGGGCAAGGCATGTACAGGACAGGACAGATTCCATGTGAAGAGCAACCTGGCACAAATTTTGTTTTGAAAGGAAAAAAAAAAAAAAAACCCCAAACAACTGAGAACCTCTTAAATCAAACTTGGGCTTCTGGACGCAGGCTTAGTGAAACTGATAGAGGCAGCATAAATGGCCCTGGGGTCCCAGAGCTGGTCTTTGTTTTTTGTTTGTTTAGATTTATTTCAGGGTTTCTGTGTAGCCCTGGCTGTCCTGGAACTCACTCTGTAGACCAGGCTGGCCTTGAGAACTCTGAAATCCACCTGCCTCTGCCTCCCAAGTGCTGGGATTAAAGGCGGGTGCCACCACTGCCCGGCTAGATTTATTTATGAGCACACCGTCAATCTCTTCTGCCACACCAGAAGAGGGCATAAGATTCCATTACAGATGGTTGTGAGCCCCCATGTGGTGGCTGAGAATTGAACTCAGGACCTCTGGAAGAGCAGGCAGTGCTCTTAACCCCTGAGCCATCTCTCCAACCTCTGGTCTTTGTTTTACAGAGGCACTTATGTGCCCTTGTACTGTGTTTCTCTTTAGATCTAGGCATGGACAGGGACCTCTCACTACACAGCATAGCCTTCATCACCCAAATTCCTGTTGCCCTGCAGCATCACCTCCCACCAGTCTCTGAGCAACTCCTTGGAGCTTATCTCCCAGATTCCCACACCCCTGTGTGGCCCTGCCCCCACACAGCTGCTCATCTCCCTGCTCAGCCACTGTGGCTTCCATCTCCTCGGCTCCTTCAGTATTCTTCTGGTTCAGCTGCCTGGAATGAGCTCCCTGCTCCAAGCTCTGTACCATCTAGGTCTCAAGTAGATACCCCATCCTTAGAGAGGCTGCTTCAACCTCTTCACACCCTGCCTCCCTCACACACCTCACTGTCATCTGGCGTCGTCATTTAAGGGTCTCCTGTCACCTGTGTTTGTCCCCTAGTTTCTCCACAGTATGATTCCTGACCGGACAAGGCCTCGCCTTCCCTACTGGGTGCTGACCCTGAGCATAGTCCAGTACTGCTTTGCAGTGGCTCTCAGGGAAATGGCTAGGGGGTGAAGGGTCTTGGGTCTGGAGTTCAAAGGGGACACTAAAGTTGAATGAATCTACCCCAGATTTGACTGGCCACTTGTCTCAAAACCTAAGGGTGTAAACACCTGTTTTCTGTCATTTTTTCCTCCAGAAGTAGGTGGCTCTACACCTCAGCACAGGACTGGCCTGTGCACAGTACTGATTTATGGAAACCCACAACCAATGGCTGTGCAAGGCTTATCTTGGTAACCAAAGTTTACTGAGCATGCCATCTGTGCCAAGCATTGGCTACAGTGGCACTACCCTACAAGGTGGGTAGCCTGGGCGGTTGGTTATCTGAGTAGGGATCTCAAAAATTCCTGCCTAGTGTGTTCTTAGGAAGCAGCTATGTCAGGCAGAACCATATGTACCCTGCCTTGTAGAAACCAGCTTACTGGAAAGGTTCCACGCCTCAGTGATGACATCTGAGAATATGGCTCAGATTCAAAGATGGCTTTGCCGCCTGCCACCTGGATGTTTCTCTACCTTTGTTTCCTCTTGTGTAATGGGTCCTCATCCCTACCCTTGAGCTGTTATTGGGAAAGAATCACCAGAGACCTGGCCTACTGGATTCTGCAGCCAGCCAGCCCAGCTGCACACCTGCAGGTGCCAGGGAAGCCTCCAGAAAGCTCACCAGCAACAACAGGACCAGAGATGAAACTAGAACAAATGCTACTCAATGAAATCAGATGCCCCTTGTAGGCGCACTATCCCTGGAGTCCAACTGTGGCTTGTTAACTGTTCATAGTCCCTTATAGGAGGGCTGTGGAGAAGCCATTGCTCTCCAGAGTATTCAATCTTCCCAGCTAGCTGTAAGGACTTCTGCTCACATTTCATGTGACCTTGGGGTCTTGAGATTATGTAGTTTGGGAAGGATTAAAAGGGGGCTTCCCATCTATGCTGTGATGGAAAAGCCAACCTGCATGCTGGGGGTGAGGGTGGCTGCTTAGGGCTATTACACCCCTTTCTCTAACACCTATGGCTCTACAAGCAGCCTAATAATAAACTCAATCTCCAGGGTGACCTTTGGTAGAATGGAATTTTGGTTTGTCATTGGGACCTTATAAGGAGGGGTCTAGACATTGCTCAGTCTCCCTTCAGGGTGAAAATTCTTACAACATCTCCTAATAGACCTGGAGGAACGTCTGAGAATATGAAGCTATTCTGCTACCAGTAGCAAGCCAAACTGGGGCAACACACATGCACGCCTAAAGGCAGCTTCAGCCTCATGGCATCCTCCTGCCTTCTGCCCAGTACAGCAGGATTCCCTTGGGCCTTTCTCCATCTTTATAGGCCAAGGGTGAAAACCATACACCTTTCTTTACTACCCTCGCTCATCAACAGCCTTTCAACTAAGCAAAGTCAGCACGGTTAACCTCAGAGGGAGACAAATGAGGAAGCCGGGGGCTGCTTCCTGCCAGGATTCAAGCCACTCACCACAGCAGCAGGCAGAAACGAGTTTATTGCATTAGAAAAAACACCAATGAAAACCAGAAAACACCTCCATATTAGACATAATTAGTTTGACTTCAAGGAAGTCATGAAGGAATCTCAAAGAAACACTTTAGTCTGGGAGAGGACGATGGTCTCATGCCTCCATTTCCCCTGTCCCTTGAACAACTGACCAGTGGACTGGTCATGTGACATGAACCACACGACTCCTTTTCCTCTCAGCTTGTACATGCCCAGGTGGAACAATCAACAGGTTCATGCTCATGAACAGCACGTTCCTGAGATACTGGGATAGAGAAATGTAAAGGTGGAATGTGGGGTTCCTGGCCTGGGATTCTTCTGGCAATAGGACTTGCATAGGGAAGGAGAGCTTGCCTTCCTGACGAGATCAGAGAGACTGTCCAGTCTCCCCATCTCTCTGCTAGCCATGGCCAGACATTGGCATGGATGGCTGCTAGACATGACAGGAGACAATTCAAGCAATTAAGTGACTAAAATCCTCAGGCAAACTTCTCAGAATATCATGGTTATTACGTTACTGCTATGAGGAGAAAACCAGAGAATGTCCTGTGAGCGCACCCTCAGGACAGAGGTGAGCGCTCTGGGCAGAGATACTACCAGCTGGGGCCAGGCAAATGAAAAAGTGATGGCTTCCAGTACCCTCTACTTTCCCAGATGCCAAGCTTTGAACACTCAACCTTCTAAGCCCCTTTCTCCCAAACAGACCAACACTAAACAATCCCTGTTGTTTCCACTCTACTTTGTGATAGCCACACATGCCAGTACACTGTTGAGTCTTGAGACCCATTTGACTGTCACCTTGAAGTTCCAAAACATCACTTGACATCCTAGTGGACATAGCTCTAGTCAGAGATCTCCATGATGCCTACTGCTATGGCTAGTGGCAAAGACAGCAGGACATGGGCAAGTGAGCCAATAGGAGCTTTTCAGGGAAGAAAGGCCTTCCCTAGAAGGAACAACTGAGCTCAAGTTTCAGAAGTGGCAGGAAGCCATGGTGTGGGGCTCCCCATGGATGTGGAGCCGAGTCTCAGGTGCCTGCTCTGAACTCCCTTCTCCATACCCAGTTCCCCACATTAGCTAGTAGAAGGCTGACACCAAGGAAGGGAACCTTAAGGTCCCTCTGGAATCTAGAGTCTAGATCATAGACTTCTAGGCTATTCCTGCCTATGAAATCCTAGCAGCATATCATTAGGAAAATGCCCACTCACAGCACAACCACACCACATAAGGTCAGAATGACAACGGAGATAACATCTGTTCAACACACATTAAGGATAATGTGAAAGTCCCACCTGGAGACAACTCTAAATTTTCTTCCACCACAAATCTGCATCATTATGGTATTCTTTCTCATCAGAAACATGTTTCAGGAGAACAATCATGTCCCCCTAGTACATAGCTGACAAATCCATACTGGTTTGAGTGGCTGGCTCTATTGACTATAAATAGCTGACGTAATTATTCTCAGACAGAAGGCCCGTGTCTCTGCTGCTGCAGCCTAGACCTTTATTAAAGGTGACAGGTCAAGCTATGCTGAGGAAGAGCAGCTTGGGGGTGGGCATCGAGGATTGGCACTCAGGAGGAGGAGGAGGAATGGCTTTCTCCTGTTTTCTCTGGCCTTACCCCTGCTGCCAGTCTCCTTTGATCCTGCCGCTGGCTGCTCCGGCTGTGACGGGTGGCCTTGTCTCGGGAGGAGGGGGTAAACTTGTGGTTAAAGAGTTCACTTAGGTTGAGTTAGGAGCCTACAGCTGGCCCCCACGTACTCTGAGTCCTTTGGTTCAGTTACTGCTAGCGGGTGACTGCTCCAGGGAATGGACGGTATACAACTCACCTGGCTCCCACAGGCGTGGCAACCTGGGTACAATGTGGGTGTTCTCTGGAAAGAGGGTCCAAGATGGGGTTCTCCCAGACTGTGACTCTTGCTTTCTCTTTAAACAAGCACCCTCTCTCTCCAGTGTGGAGGACACTTAGGCAACAGCGTCAAAAGTGAACTCACAGACAAGACAGCCTTAATAAATCAGTGTAATACTATTAGAAGGGATGGCATTTGCTCTCTTTCTCAGGAGCATTGTCCTACATGCAGCCTGGTGAGCTCCTTCCCTGGGAAATTTAAAAGCCGTCCCTGTTAGCTCTGATGTAAAATTATAAAATAGAAATCTGGTAGGGTTTGTTTTGTTTAAAAAGGAAAAGCCCTGGAGAGGAGGGTGGTCCCGTGCAGTCCTGTTAGCTTTGGCCATTGGGTCTGCCCACAGAGTTCCCTCCTGGAGGCTGGATCTGGATGGAGTCCAGGAAGGGCCGAAGTGCTTGTCCAAAGGGCCTGTGGAGAAACAGACATGAGCTGAGAGGGTTTGGAAGTGTAGCCTCCCCACAGATAGAACGGGAGCCACGGACAGTGGTCACAGCAGTACCACCTATACTGGCTTTCTTTTTTCTTTTCAGAGTCTCTCTTCATAATCTTGGATGTTCTAGAACTTATTATGTAGACCAGGCTGGACTTGAACTCATAGAAATCTGCCTGCCTCTTTACTTGCCAAGTATATATATGTATGTGTGTGTGTATAATATATAACAGTATATATGATATACATTAGTATATATAACAAATATAAGGTCTTTGTGTATTTCATACAGTGTGTTTTGATCCTATTAACTCTTCTGAGATCTCCCACCTCCCTACCTACCCACCTTTGTGTGCCTACCTTTCCCCCTCCATCAAGGCCATTCTGTACTGCTCCAACATTCTTGGATGAGTGGCTTTCCACTGGAGCATGACAGACATATTAGGAGTTACACTCTTGGAGAAGACTGGCCTTCCCTCTTGCAGCAGCTAACAATTACCAACAGCTCCTTAAGTAGGAGTGGGATTTCATGTCCAAGTCCCCTGTCCACACTGGGCTTAGTCTGGCTTGGGTCTGCACAAGTCTCAGGCATGCAGTCACAACTGCTATGAGTTCCTATGTTCTGCTGCCTTGCTGTATCCAGAAGACACTGCTTCCTTGTAAGCCGCCCACTGCCTCTGGCTCTTACTCGTTCTATGGCTCCTGTTCCATTTAGGGCTAAGGAGGCTCTAGTTTTTACTTGGCCTGGTGTGGGTCTCTTGTTAATCAGCATCTACTGCCACAGTTTAGATGGTTTTCGTAAGAGGGTCATGGTTTGGTAAGCGACACGCCCTTGAAGGAGACAATGGAACTTTAGTCTCCTTTTCCCTCCTCTTTGCTTCCTGGCCACCACAAGGAAGCAGCTCTGCTCTACCATGTGCTCCTACCATGATGTGTTTCTTTATCACAAGCTCAAAGGTAACAGTGTCAGGTGACCATGGACTCAAACTGCTGGCACCTGCCAATGTAAAGTCTTCCTCTTTATAAATGGAGCAGAAAGCTCACTAACAATCTTCCAAATAACTTGTCTTATGGACTTACCCCCAGGCCCCTTCTCTGTGTGGCCCTACCATCTTACTACTGACCCTGCAAGGCGTGCTGAGCTGTTGTTGAACAGGCTGGCCACCCAGAGAGGACTAGGGCTATCTGTTCTGAACTGATGTACTTGTATCCTTCGTTGAAGGGATAGATTTAAGATACATCTCAAGTAGTCTAGGCTGGCCCTGAATTCCTGATTCTCTTGTCTCCACTTCCCAAGTGCTGGGATTTCAGGCATGTATCAAAACACCCAGCTTCTTTCTATCAATTCTTTTGAAGATATAAGCTGAGGAGAGAGGAGGAAGTTGAGGCAAAAGCAGAAAGAGTCAGGATGATGAAGCTGGGAATGAGCATATTTCAAAATTAAGATTCTTTCAGAAAACAAACTGTTCTATTCGGAGTAACTGGTCATACGAAGTTGTCAGGTGTTGATGTCAATTTCTAGAGAGTGCTTAGTTGTTCCTGTAATAATTAGCTGGAAAATCACTGTAAAAATGGAGTCTAGGCCGGGCAGTGCTGGCGCACACCTTTAATCCCAGCACTTGGGAGGCAGAGGCAGGCTGATTTCTGAGTTTGAGGCCAGCCTGGTCCACAGAGTGAGTTCCAGGACAGCCAGGGCTATGCAGAGAAACCCTATCTTGAAAAACCAAAAAAAACAAAAAAAAAACAAAAAAAGGAGTCCGGGAGTTTAAGGTTACTGTACCCTTAGAGTGGTCTCACGCTGGGTGGTTGAGGTCTTTATCCCAGCAGTCAGGAGGCTGTGCATACAGATCTCTGCATTTGAAGCCAGTATAGTCTATGTAGTGAGTTCTAGGCTAGTCCAGCTACATAGTGAGATCCTGTCTCAAAAAGTCAGTGCCCACAAAAGATAAAATAAAGTGGCACTATGGGCACAGGCTTTATCTCAGAGGTTTCTGCCCACTCCAAGACCCCTTTTTCCTTACTGAATATGTAGCCCAGCCTAGCCTCGAACTCACTATGAAACTCTGACTAGTCTCAATTCATTGTGATGCTGTTTGCCTCAGCCTCACAAGTGCTAGGATTCTAAGTGCACACCACTGTGCCTAGCTGATACTGCCATATTTAAACCAACCCTAAGATCAAGGTAATAAAGTATTCATAAACTGCTCCAAGTATTAAATCAACTCCCACTCAGACAAGCCCAGGAACCCTACACGATAACATCAAAAGCCTTTGGCTATTCCATCAAGCTCAGATTTTTATGACCTAGATGTAGAGGCAGGGTTTTGAACATCTATCAGGTAGAAGACAGTCCGAGGCCTGGGGGACTGGGCTCTTCAGCAACCCTGTTTTCTATGTAGTTTTTGGTTTGGTTTTGTTTTTTTGAACTGAGGAGTTTACCTGCTAAGATCCCTGTTCGTCAGGACCCCACCCAATTCAGGAGAACCATAGGTAACACATTTCCTAGAGCAAGCGGAAGCAGCTTGATAGAGTCAGAAAAAGGAGTATGTCTCCTTTCAGGAGACGTCATCTCGGTGATGGCCCACAGGCCCTTCCCAAGGCTGGACCCCATCAGGGTCAGAGGAAACTTCTGCTGAGGGTTTCTGAGGGCATCAGAGCTCAGGGTGTGGCAAGCCAGACCCTGACAGAGGCAAGCCAGTTTGGAACTGGGCTGTCCTGTTACTCCGGATTCTGCCACCTACTCAAGCCTGAATTAAAGATAAGCACTTTTGGGAAATGGCTTTGTTATTAGATACTGGGGTTTTATGTAAATATCAAAGCTAGGCTTCAAGGGGCACCTAGCTCCAAGGAGGCCGAAGGTCAGACTAGCGCGCAAACTGTAGTTGGGAACAATGGTGGCCTTCTGTGGTGGAACCTGCCACCAGAGAGGTCCTACTGGTTGGGAGGATTTGGCTGCCAAATCCTTAGGGAAGGGGCACTAAGTTTGAGGGTTTCCTGTCTTTCCTTTTCTTTCTGAGACAGGGTCCCAGGAAGTCCATTAGTCTGATCCTCCTGACTGCCTCAGATGGGGATTTTCGGAGTTTGCAGAGGTAGAAACACAGTGGTCACACTCACGTGGAGAGAACTTCTGAGGGCAGGTCGGTGATGTACGAAGGGATCTTCCGCCCAGTCAGGAACTGCGCCACTTCATTGCTAAAGGTGTTACAGTTGTGCTCAAAGAGGTTGTAGGCTTCTCCTCTGTGCATGAGAGAGGTTTGGAGAGCGGATGAAAAGGCAGCATCTGTGAGGGGTGACTGTGACTGTGGAGTGGGGAGGTGGGTAGAGCCCTATGTGAGGACTACAGCCAGCCCTCTCAAACCTTCCAGAAGGATGGCTGTCTGCAGATCTGGACTACCAGAAACACATAGTTCTACACAGTTCCAGAATCTTTATACTCACACCAAGCACTAGGATCAGAGGTGAACTCTTAATAAAATTGTCTAGTTTTTTTTTTTAATACTGACTTATTTATGTATATGAGCGTGTATATGAATGTATGTGAACCATGTTCGTGCCTACAGACTGTGAAGGCCAGAAGAGTGTTAAGTCCTGTTCTGGAGTGACAGGTTGGTGTGTCTTCAGTGGGTCCTGGGAAATGAGCCCCAGCGCACCCTCCAAGAACCTCTCAACAAATGTTCTTACTGTCTAAGCCATCCCTCAAGTCCCTCCTCCATTTTGTTTTAATACATCTATGTTGTGTGTATGAGTGTGGGAACATGAACACCGTCGGGGACAATGTGTGAGAGCAGGTCCTCTCTCTCACAGTGTGGACCTCGGGGCTCACTCAGGCTGTTGCACCAATAGCAAATGCCTGTCCTCGATGAGTCATCTTACAGTCTCTATAGCTCAGGTAGGCCTTTCATTCCAAATGTAGCCAGGGATGGCCTCTACTTCTGGAGTGCAGAGATTAAAAGCATGTGCTGACACACCAGTTTAGGTTTCTGTGGTGTGGGGACTGAACCCAAGGCTTTGTGCACGAAGGTAGAAGCACTCTATCAACTGAACTCCATCCTCAGCCTAAGCTTCTCAAGATCAATTAATTCAAGTTGGTATTTCATTTCATTCCTGCCACAAACCCTGTTTTCCATGAGGAAAAACACTTGGCCAGAGGCGGTGAAGGACACCATTTACTGATTCTAATCAGAAGGAATAAGGAGCCTCTCTTTTTCTGAGGCTTCAAAAGAAAGCATGCTGGGATGCAGTGCTGGCTGTTGAAGAGACTTGGCTCTCTCTATAGCATAGTTAACTTTCTCTTCATAATGAGAGTAAAGATAAAGGCGATCGCTGGGCAGTGTTAGCACACGCCTTTAATCCGCAGAGGCAGGCGGATTTCTGAGTTTGAGGCCAGCCTAGTCTACAGAGTGAGTTCCAGGACAGCCAGGGCTACACAGAGAAACCCTGTTTCGAAAAACCAAAAAAAAAAAAAAAGAAAGAAAAGAAAAAAGATAAAGACAATCAGGCTGGAGCTGAGGGTCAGGATGGCCAACATGGCCCTGCCTTCCAGGGTTTGATTGTATAGTGGAGCACACAAGCAGCCACCACCCTGTCCCTACTCACCGGAACAGAGACTCCCCCAGGGAGGACAGGTATTCCAGAAAGATTTCTTCTGTGACTTCTGTACTCCCCACATCAACCACAGAGTCTGGGGGCCCAAGCAATGTCCCTCCCTGAAAGAGTCAATCCAAGAAAGTCACTAAATCACAATCTCTATCACTATTTTTGTTGTTGTTGCTTGTTTTGTTGTTGTTGTTTTGTTTTTGCTTTTTCTCGACTGTTCTGGAGATCAAACCCAGGGCCTTAAGCATGCCAGGGAAGTGCTCTATATTGCTGTGACCCCCAACATCCTGTTAACATTTTAATTTTTTGCAAAGGGATCTTGTGAACTTCAGGCTATGATCCCCATCTGTTAAATTATTTTTTTAATAAAGATTTATTTATCCATTTAATGTATATGAGTACACTGTCACTGTCTTCAGACACACCAGAAGAGGGGATCAGATCCCATTACAGATGGTTGTGAGCCCCCATGTGGTTGCTGGGAATTGAACTCAGGACCTCTGGAAGAGCAGTCAGTGCTCTTAACCGCTGAGCCATCTCTCCAGCCCTGTTAAATTATTTTTAGACAGGTTTTTACTATGCAACCCTGGCTGGCCTTGGACTCAGAACCACCTGCCAGTACACCCAAGTGCTGGGATTAGAGATATGTACTACTGTGATAGGCTTGAAATTTTTTTTACTGTGACTTCCGTCATAAAACTACAAAAACTGTCCCAACAGCTTCATCTTTAACTGCTGGAACACTCTTGTCACAGGAAGAGGGCTATTTCCTGTTTGTCTCAAGGTTATAGAGTGAAAAATTGGGCTTCCAGTTGATTGTGGGGCCTGGAAGCTGATTCCTGTGTAGGGCTCTGCACTACATTCACTCTCTTGTTAAAAAGACAGAAGCCTAGCTCAGTGTGGTGGTGCACACCTTTAATCCCAGTACTCAGGAAGCAAAGGCAGGCTGATCTCTGCCAGTTTGAGGCCAGTCTTGTCTACATTGTGAGCTCCAGGACAGCCAGGGCTACACAGAGAAACCCTATCTCGAAAAATACCAACAACAAAAAGATAGAAACCTAGAACCTTTGGTCTCCTTTAGTCCGAGGTAGATGATCATAAGGGCAGAACATGACAGCCGGGCTGCAGCAGGAGAGTAAAGTAGCGGGAACAGGAGCCAAAGGGCAAGCAATAGGACATCAAGGAGGGTAGACCCGGGAAAGTACAACACTCCAGAAGAAAGCTTGCTTGGGAAAGCCATCAATTGACAGCCCCTGAGCACTTCCCTTGAGGCTGACATTATTCTAGGCATTGGGGAAGGTATGGTGAGCAGGACAATAATCATTATTATGATAACTATGATAGGCATCGGAAAATTACCTAATGTTCCAAAGAACAAGAGGTCACCACTAAAGCCGGGCAGTGGTGGCGCATGCCTTTAATCCCAGCACTCGGGAGGCAGAGGCAGGCGGATTTCTGAGTTCGAGACCAGCCTGGTCTACAGAGTGAGTTCCAGGACAGCCAGGGCTGTACAGAGAAACCCTGTCTCGAAAAACCAAAAAAAAAAAAAGAGGTCACCACTACAACTCCTATTGTTCACCCACATGGCAAATACGTATTGAGAACTTACACGCTACATCTAAGCTAGACAATGGGAGAATAATGTATACAAAACACGAGATTTCTGTCCTCATGAGACTTAAGTTTATTGGGGAAGGTAGGTAAAAATTGTATACTCCAGTGGATCACCAACAAGCGGAGATAAGGCTGTGCTGGAAAAAAAAACACAGACTGTCATTTGTTGGTCCCTGAGGCAGGGGAGGCCAGGCTGAGATCTGGCTGAGGGAACTGACAGCTACTTAGACCCGAGGGACAGAGAGGCATATCCAGGTGAAGGATTAGAGGCTGGAGTCTTGGTTTAAATGGCCAAGCAGGAAGAAGGTAGAGGTCGGAAGATTCAACCTGAAGAGGATGGCTAGAGAGGAATGCAGAGACAAGATCAGCGGGGTCCTGGGAGACCCTTGCTGGATCTTCTGGCTAAACTGGGAATACTTTGAAAATTGAAATTCCTAAAAAACAAAACAAAACAACAACAAAAACCCCAGCATCTAAAACTCACCATGTAGGGAACAGTGGTACATACCTTTAGTCCCAGCACTCAGGAGACAGAGGCTGGTGGATCTTTGTGAGTTCAAGGCCAGCCTGGTCTATCTAGTGTTTCAGGATAGCCAAGGCTACACAGACCTAGTACTATGCTGATGAAGAGGGAAGAATCAGAAGCTCACAGTTATCCATGGCTACATGGTGAGCTGGATGCAAGCGTGGTGGGGCGTATCTTTAATTGGGAGGCAGAGGCAGGAGGATCTCGGAGATTCCACATTAAAAAAAAAAATCTGTCTCCAACATGGAAGACAGAGGGAGATCAGGCTAGTTTCATAGGCCCATCCCAGACAGGAAGTGCTCAGGACTGCAGTGAAAGCTCTTGGAAATGGGAAGAGATGAAGAGAGATAGACTGACTTAAGAACTGACAGGCTGTTTGGGTGCTCACACATGTGTGACCCCGGAACCTGGGAGGTAAAGACAATGAGCATCGGGAGGCTCCAGGTTCTCTTCAGGTGCACAGTGCTCTCAAGGCCAGCTTCAGCCATGAGACCTTTTAATTTCAAAAGCAGACACAGAGAGAAGTGGCCAGGAAGAAGTGGCCAGGAAGAAGTGGCCAGGCTTCATGGAAGACTTGTAGGGTGCTCAGTGGAAAGTTAGGGTGACCTCC
Organism: Rhynchomys soricoides; assembly: GCA_019843965.1. NCBI lineage: Eukaryota > Metazoa > Chordata > Mammalia > Rodentia > Muridae > Rhynchomys > Rhynchomys soricoides. Next base: position 3,573,599 of record JADRCH010000174.1, read on the forward strand.
TACTTGTGATAGCAAAATGAACGGCTGGTCTTTGCTTGAGTACATCCCGTGACAATCCTGAGATAGCTCTGAGAGAAATGCTCTGAAAAGGACATGAATCAGAAAGGTCACGTGGGAAGAGGAACCCACAGGAGCAGGCTGACTGGAGCAGTTAGCTGACTGAGTGGGTTAGCTGGTAAGGGTGTTACTGAACGAGGACTCTTCTTCCTGACTCTCTCCTGCTCTCCCTACCCCAGTGATGAGGAGGGAATACAGGGAGTGCCAGGCGTGCTCACTGAGACACACCTCCAACTACTGAAAGCATTTCAAGGCTTTTTTTATTTCTTTGGCTTAGCATTTTTAAAAAACATTTATTTCGAGGCCAGCCTGGTCTACAGAGTGAGTTCCAGGACAGCCAGGGCTATACGGAGAAACCCTGTCTCGAAAAACAAAAAAACAAAAACAACAAAAACCATTTATTTATTTTTTTGTTTGTGTGTACGTATGTATGCATGGCAAAGTGGTCAAAGAAAAACAAAAGTCACTATGTGGTTTGAAAGGATCAAATTCAGGTCATCAGACTTGGTGGATCGCAAGTAACTTGCACCTGCTGAACTATCTCATCTAGACAGCTCTGGTATTTTCTAAAATTATATATATAGTTCCTTTGTTTTGTTTTTTGAGGCAGGGTATTTTTGTATAGTCTTGGCTGTCCTGGAACTAGCTCTACAGACTATGCTGGCCTCGAATTCATAGAGATCTGCTGGCCTCTGCCTCTGTGGAATTAAAGTACTAGGATTAAAGGTGTGCACCACCACCGCCTGGCTATATATACTTATAGGTTAAAATTTATTTTTATGTGCTTTGCTTGCATGTGGTCTTTGCACAATCATCATGCAGCCCCCGAGAAGGGTACTGGAGAGTTACAGATGGTTGTGAGCTGCCACGTGGGTGCCGTGAACCAAACCTAGGTCCCCTGGCAGGGCAGCCAGGGTTCTTGACTGTTGAATTCTCCCCTCTAAGTGTGTTTTTAGGTCTCGTTACATTATCTGTTATGAACACGAGCACCAGTCGGAGGAAGAGTTACGGGATGAGTCTTTCCTTCCGCTGTGCATGCTCTACAGAGGGAGCTTGGCTGTCAGGCTTGGTGGCAGGTGCCCTGCCCTGCCCAGCCGCCTCTCCTTTTTAGAAAGAGGGTAACTCAGGCTAGCCTCATTACTCATGCACCTTAATAGGTAGCCAAGGAAGACGAACTCCCAATCCTCCTGCCTCTGCTCACAAGCACTAGGACTATAAAACTACTTAACTTAGTCTTTTTCTTTTCTTTCACTTTTTTTTTTTTGGTGGGGGGTGAAGGCGATGTCTTTCACTATGTAGCCCTGGCTGTTCTGGAATAATCTGTGTAGATCAGGCCAGCTTTCAACTCACAGATTTGTCTGTTGCTTCCCAACATTCAAGGTATGTGTAGTGCTCCACCACACCTGGCTTAAATGCTAATATGAGGCTAGAGGTCCACCTAGAAGCTGAACTTCTCAGGCTATAGAAACCGCCTCCCCCACACATCTGCAGGTAAGGGAAGACACTCACCGGGGTACAGCTGGAAATGCCGCTGCTGCCGAAGAAGAATTCATCCTTGTGTACAACTATAGAGGTGTGCCTGCCACAGAGAGGACAGTGAGCCAGGAACATACAGCCTCTCCAAGAAAAAGCAAGTACCATACCGCAGTGAGAATAATGTCTGCTCCAAGATGTCACCATGGTAGCCAATTTTATATTAGCCAGATGAAGACATGAGTAAGACATTCTCAGTGTCCCTCTGATTCTGGGATGACTGATGTGGGACTGTCTCCACCCTCATACCCAAATTCAGATGCACAAGTCCTTGTCTAAAATGGAATAGGCCATACACAGAAGTTACACACACCTTTAAGTATCATTTAAAGACGACATACGATGTCCAACATGATGTAAATGCCACTGAGCTACTGCGCTCCACCCTTTAGGGAATAGTGATGAGAGTGTGCATGCTTCGGACAAGCACTTTTCAGAACATTTTCATCCTTTCCTTTCCTCCCTCCCTCCCTCCCTCCCTCCCTCCCTTCCTCCCTTCCTTCCTTTCTCAGAGTCTGAGAAAGCCTTGGCAGGCCTGAAGCTCCCTGTGTAGAAAAGATTGGCTTTGGGGCTAGAGGGATGGCTCAGTGGTTAAGAGCACTGGCTGCTCTTCCAGAGGTCCTGAGTTCAATTCCCAGCAACCACAGGGTGGCTCACAACTCCTTGTAACTTGAGTGTCAGGGGATCTGACACCCTCTTCTGGCCTCCTGAGCACCAAGTACATACAAAGTACAAATCCATCCATGCGTCCATCCACATAAAAATAAAAATTGGGCCAGTCGATAGTGGCATATACCTTTAATCCCAGCATGTACAACTTAGCACTTGAGAGGCAGAGGCAGGCAGATCTCTGAGTTTGAGGCCAGCCTGGTCTAACAGAGTGAGTTCCAGGATAGCCAGGGCTAAATAGAGAAACCCTGTTTGAAAATTAACCACCCACCACCACCACCCCCCAAAAATTAAAAAAAAAAAGAAAAAAAAAGAGGCTATGGGAAATTGAGAACAAAGAGCCAGGCTTTGAGCGTGGAGCTGTAGAGACACTGAACTGGGCGGTGAGCTGCTGCTTCACAGAGAAGTCAATGAGGAGTCCCACCACACTTACCAGATGCCTTCCAGTTGTTTCCCTGTAAAAAAGGAGAGATTTAGCCATTAGAGACAAGACTGAGTGTCTTCTCAGGCTGAGTAAATTTAGAACTCACTCAAACCAGGAGACAACTGTGAACAAACTCCTGGAGGACTTTCTAGAAACTCAGCTCTCCTCTGTGGCAACAGCAATTAGCCCTTGGGTTGTGACCCTGTGCTCAGGAAGCTCAGAAGCCATTTTGCTTTATCAGAGAGCAACATAAACACACTGTTGTGTTTGTCTGTTCTTGTTTCCCATCTGTGGTTAAGTCAACTATGTCTTTTCAACTTCTCTGTGTCATCTACAGCAAACCCAGAGTAAACCTGGAAGATGTTACCCATGTCTTCAGTAAGGTGCAATTCTTCATAAAACGGAGCCAAGCTAAATGCTTTGTGTTTATGAAGGCAATGCATGTGTATTTGGTGCCAGGCAAGCACTCTAGCACTGGCCCGCATCATTACATCATTAGCCCTGTTTTGTTTGAAACAACTTACCGCATAGCTCAGGCTGACCCTAAACACAAAGCAAACTTCCTAGCTTAGATTCTTCATGTATCACCTAACCTAGACTCCCACACATGGGTGCACATGTGTTCACGTGTGTGTGTTCATGCGCGTGTGTGTTCACTCATGTGGAGGCCAGAGGTGGACATTAGGTATCTTTCTGAATCATTCTCGATCTTGTTTCCAGCACCGCATTCCTTAATGAGCCCAGCATCCCTGATTCAGGTAGGCTGGCTAGTCAGAAAGCCCCAGGAATCCTCCTGCCTCCACTTCTCCAATGCCGGGGTTATAAGTGTGTACCACCACACTTGGCACTTGCTGCTCTTCTAGAGGACTCAAGTTTGTTTCCCAGCACTGACACAGGGGTGGGGTGGGCTCAGGATCACCTGTAACTCTAGCTCAAGGGGATCAAATGCCCTTTTCCGGCCTCCAAGCACCTGTACATACCCACAACACAGACGTACCACTTACATAGAAGTAAAAATACATCTTTAAAAAGATGCTGTGGGGCTGGGCAGTGGTGGCGCATGCCTTTAATCCCAGCACTCGGGAGGCAGAGGCAGGCGGATTTCTGAGTTTGAGGCCAGCCTGGTCTACAGAGTGAGTTCCAGAATAGCCAGGGCTACACAGAAACTCTGTCTAAAAAAAAAAAAAAAAAAAAAAAAAAAAAAATGCTGTGGTAAGGGCCAGCAATATGACTCAGTAGGTAAAGGCAGGTAACACCATGCCTAATGACCTGGATTCAATTTCTGGGTCCCACAACTCCTGAAAGTTGTCTTCTGACCCTCCACATGCATATATAGTACTTACACATACACTAAACTTAAACTTTTTCTTTTCACAAGACAAACTTAAACTTAAAGAAGAAAAAAGATGTGTGGTAATATGGGCATAGTGTAGTGGCCCTATGCTTATAATCCAGCATTTGAGAGGATCAAAGTTCAAAGCCATCCTTATCTACATAGTGACTTTGTGGCCAGCCTGGGCTATAAAATGCTGTGAGAGATGTAGAGAGAATGAATTGGAGAGAAGAGTTCAAGAGCAGATTAGAGATCAAGGTTAAACATGCAGGAGACAATTCACACAGCACAGAGAAGGACTGGCAAGGAGACAGTTCACACACAGCACACAGGACAGGCAAGGAGACA
>JADRCH010000174.1:3577972-3621759 GCA_019843965.1 Rhynchomys soricoides
ACAGTTCACACACAGCACACAGGACAGGCAAGGAGACAGTTCACACAGCACGCAGAAGGATGAGCAAGGCAATGAGGGAGGTAGGAACATAGGTGACCTCGCCCACTCACCAGAGCTGTCAGCTCAAAGGCTTACGGATTGCTAAGTGTTGCCCTTATCTGTCCGAGGACTTGCATGGAAGGAGAGTGGCATTCTCCTTCCTCTGTGTTATATACCTCTCTGTGTCTCTCTTTTAAAGACAAGGTCTTTCTATGTGGCCCTGGCTGTCCTGGAACTCAAAGACTCACAGAACTCTGCCTGCCTCTGCCTCCTGTTTGCTGGGATTAAAAGGCATGCGCCACCATGCCCTGCTCACCCTTTACATCTAAACAGTTTTATTTGTACTGGGGGATGAACAGAGTCTTGTATATGTTAAGCGGGTATGCTATCACTGAACTATACTCAAAGGACTAGTTTTGTTTTGTTTTTTCTTTTCTAAGACAAGGTCGTGTATTCTAGGCTGGCCTCTAACTTACTATGCAGCAAAGGATGACCTTGAATTCTGATCTTCTTGCCTCCCACTTCCATCTGCTGGGATTAAAGACATCTATCACCATGCTTGGTTTAGGTAATGCTAGATAGCGCTCTGCCAACGGAGGCACATCCTGGACCCATTCTCATATATTGTAAATGTTAAATAGTTCACACTTATCACTTTATGAAGACGATGAAGACCTGTACTTTGTCTAGTATAAAAAGACAAGCGAGATGAAGCTGGGTTGGCTGGAGGTGCCCAGGTAGAGATGTGAGGTTTGCTGTGTCGGAGCCTACCTTTGGGAAGAAAAGCAGGAAGCCTATGGCCTTAGCAAGATGAAAGGGTGGGAGAACAGGCTGAACTGAATCTTAATTTTGGGTGCAAGATTAGGATGGAAGAGGTGAGGTGAGGGTGGTAATGTGAGCCATGAAAGTAGGGCACAAAGCCATTTGGGGACATGAATTAGACCCAATGGATATCGGCATAGAGCGGATTATTTCCCACTGGGATTTCCTCAGCAAGCTGGAGGGAGAGTGGGTAGTCACATGGCAGTGTGTCTCTAAGCCTATTGACACGCCCAGTGCATTCATCCTGAGGTCTATGGAATATGGATACAGAAAAACAAGGTGCAGATGTCAGCTCTGTTATGGATGATAGGAAGTGTAGGGCACTGTGTGCTACTATCAGCCTTCACTGCACAGAGTTAAGAGGCACATGAAAGTCTCTGGGTGAGCACGCCCTTGCTCCTTATCTACAGAGCTGGATAAACATATAGACACACAGGCTGGATCAGCTCCAGTATGCTATGCTAATGCCTATTAATAAGAATTAAGTGGGCGGCAGTGATGGGACTCCAGAGATACACACCTCTTTGCAGGTGGCATTTAGTCTCGTTTGGCAGGGAAAGGAAACACATTAGCTTTTTGATACAGATCAAGTGCAGCCCTGGTTCACTCCACACACTCCTCCCCTGGCAACAAAGTAGTTTAACTGGCATTTCATCAACAGTAAGGGAGGCTTAATTGCTACCTGGAAACATTTGTTTATTCTCTGGGAAAAAGTAAAAGAAGCATTTGTATAATGTAAGTAGCCCTCTGCAGTCAATATTATAAGATGCTTACCAGCAGAAGGGTTTACCCTTCTTGTCTGTGGGGAGAGAAGAGGTGGCAGGAAATCACCAGGAAGAGGCTGGGGGTGAAGCTCAATAGTAGAGTATCCACCTTACACCATGCACAAGAAACTCAGTTCTAACCCGAGCACCACAAAGTAATAAACACTTTAAAGGCAGGCTTAAGAATATTTAATCATGTAGTATTCTTTAGAGTCAGTACCGGATTTTTCTCCCCTCAAGAATAAGAGGATGATGGCACATGCCTATAATCCTTGCACTAAGAGACGAGGCTGAAAACCAGTCCAAACCCATAAAACTGCCTCAAACAACAACCAAAAAACCCTTAGGGGCTGGAGAGATGGCTCAGTGGTTAAGAACCCTGGCTGCTCTTCCAGAGAACCTAGGTTCTATTCCTGGCACCCACATGGTGGCTCACAACCACCTGTCACTCCAGTCCCGGGGGATCTAAAGCTACTTTCTAGCCTCTGCCGCATGCACACAGTGCACAAAACCTCCCACAGACACACCTGTATACACATTAAAAAAACACAACAAACAAACCTCAAAAACCTTTAAGAGTTCTTTCCCTTAATTCAGAAAGGGACTCCTCTTAATGAGTGTCCGCACATACTGCTGGACTTCTAACAATGCTTGGGGTAAGCACCATGTCCCACCAGTCACCCTGTTAGTGCTCACTGAATACGGCTATGTCAGACCCTAGGGTTACAGCAGAATTCTTGACTCACGGGACTTCCAGTGTCGCTGGGGGTGCACAAGGTTTTGTGGGTACAGATGAGAAAATGTGCAGTTATTAACAGGATAATAAACACTTCCAGGAGCATATAGGATGGAATCAGTACAGAAGAGGGGCATGTGAGCAAGACCTGGGGGCAGGGTTTAGGACAAGGTTTGTAGGAGAATTGACAACAGAACTGAGATATCAAGGGTGGGCAGAAGTTAGGCAGGCCAAGAACTGGACAGAGAAGGTTCCTAGGTGGTAATGGGGTCCACAGGCTGTGAAGAGAGACCTGAAGGCACTCTGTGCTGCTGGGGTACCAGGTATCCTCTTCCCTCTGAGGCTCTGGAAGAGGAAAGTACTGATGGTGCTTATGCTGGCTAGTTTTATGTCAACTCGACACAAGATAGAGTCATTGGAGCCTCAATTGAGAAAATGCCTCCATAAGATCGGTTGTAGACAAACCTGGAGGGCACTTTCTCAATTAGTGATTGACAGGGGAGGGCACAGGTTGTTATGGGTGGGGCCACCCCTGAGCTGGTCCTGGGTTCCATAAGAAAGCAGGATGAGCAAGCCATGTGGGATAAGCCAGTAAGCAGCACTCCTCTATATCCTCCTCCTCCAGGTTCCTGCTTAGGCTTTCCTCAATGGACTGTGATTCAGGATATGTAAACCAAATAAGTCCTGTTTTCCCCAAGTTGCTTGGGTCATGGTGTTTCACCATAGCAGTAGTAACTCTAACTACAACAGGGCTGCTGCTGCTGCTGCTGCTTCTTTAAATAACAAAAGCGGATTTTGTTGTAGAATCTAATGTAGGAAACCTGGTGTCAAGAGTGCTGTGTTAAATGTGAGGGGGCAAGGTGAGGCTGCAGACATTAAACAGGAGTACACAGACCCCTGCAAGCCAAATTCATTTACATTTTGCAGAAAGATGCAGGATTACCATTCCCTCATTCCTTCAGTGGATATCAGATAGTTGAGCCCACAATGAACAATAAAAATGAAAACAAAGAACAATAGATTGCATAAAACATAAAAAAAAAACCTCTTTCAGATTTGAATAAATTCTATTTAATTTCCAAGTCTGAGTCATTCCTATGATCAATACTGGGAAGGAGGGTATAATTTGCTGAGGGCTTGGTTCCAGCCCCGAATCACCCATGGGTGCTCACATCCCCAGTGACCCCTTTGACTGTCACTGGGGGTACTCTGAAGAGTGAGGTTCTCTGCTTCCAGAAGACTCGAGTAGCTGCTGCATTTATCTTGGTATGCAACCAGTATCTCTTTGATATGGTTATCTGATTTTATACATACATACACATTACTTTTCAGGAAATTAACACCTAAGAGTAAAGAGTCCCCGTTGCTATTGTTGTGGGAGCTCAGTATAACGACCCAAATAGTCACTAGACTGCAGTCTGTCAAGGGGTACACAGAGTTGGTAATCTTTTTTGCAAACCCAGGGCCTCACGCAAGCTAGGCAAGCACTCTCCCACACGATTTCCCAAAAACTTTAACCTGAGAACAATTTGATGTGCTTCTAAGGGAAAATAACTGTTTGCTATGCATATACAACTTCAAGTCAGAATTGAAACATGAAACACTTGTTAGCCTAGTTCAAAAACCAGGGCTGGGGAGATGGCTCAGTAGGTAAAGGCGCTTGTCCTGCAAGCCCGAGGACCTGAGGCAGTAGGCCTGGGAGCTGGGATCCATTGTTAGCGGCATCCTGAGCCCCACCTTATTCCCTCACTCCTCCCAAGGCCCCGCATTTATTTCTACATGCCTTTTCACAAAAAGAGGTCATGAAGTTTAAAGAGTAGCTAAAATTATTAAGAGGAAGAGCTGAAGGACAATTTTAATAGCTAATTATATTAGCCAAATAGTGACATGGGGGGGGGAGAGGTGCAATTAAGCTGTCCATGCAATTAGAATGCTAATGATAATTGTGGCTGGTGAGGTGCTGCAGAACCGTTTCATGGGAGGCACATGTCCTAAAATAGGACGGGATGGGGTTGGAGGGATGGTTCAGTAGTGAAGAGTTTAAAGGGCCCAAGTCTGGTTTCCAGCCCATGTCCTGTGGTTAACAACTGCCTGCAACTCTAGTCTAATGCTCTCTTCTCCCCTCCATGGGCACCAGCCGACACTGCATACACTCAAACTCGGATTCCCATGCGTGTTAACTAGAGCTTTTATCCACTAAACTACCTCCCCAGCCCCGAAATGTATTTGTTGTTTTTTTTTTTTATATTTTATTTATTGCTGTAGTATACTTTCACACGGAGCATACAGGCACACAAAAATAAAACTAAATCATCATCATCATCATCATCAGGACAGGATATTTGGTGAAATCTGTATTAGTTAAGTCAATCACGAACCATAATAGAATTGGATAAGGTTTTAAGTTATTATTTTAACAAGTAACTTTATTATTTTTTCTTATGTATACAAGTGTGCACCCGTGGAGATCAGAGGGTGTCATATCCCCCGGAGCTGGACTTTCAGGCACTTGAGTTTGCTGATGTGGGTGCTGGGAGCAGACCCTCTGCTCTCCAGCCCCTGGTAAGGAACTTCTATTGGGGAGTTTGCATGACTAAAGGGACAGGAATTTGCTTTGGGAACAAGGACGAAGGGGAGTGGTCACTGCACTAGAAGAGCAGCCCAGACCATAGAGCCCAGGGCTTTTCAGTAAACCTGGAGACATCCGTCTAAGGACACCTTTAGACTTTTGAACAAGGAACCCACTTCAGTCACCAAGGAACATATTACCCTGGACAGTTGGTATTAGCAAAGAGATGGTGAAATCAGTTCTGTGTCCATAACCCAGCTCTGCAACTTGTCCGCTGTGTGACTGAGGCAGATCATGATACCTATTTCTACATGGGTGTGGTAAGGATTCTAGTTCATGCAACTCAGGAAAAGGGAATTGGGATGGTTGGCTTGTGACAAGTACTCAATTATTGTGTTATAGACTTCTAGAAATCCTTACAAAAATAAGTAAACACATTACTTTATCATATTTACTTTGGTGTGTGTATACTCATGTTGCACATGGGGTGGAGAGAAGACGACTTTTGGGACTCAGTTCTCTCCTTAGGTTCTTTTTTTTTTTCCTGGTTTTTCGAGACAGGGTTTCTCTCTGTAGCCCTGGCTGTCCTAGAACTCACTCTGTAGACCAGGCTGGCCTCGAACTCAGAAATCTGCCTGCCTCTGCCTCCCAAGTGCTGGGATTAAAGGTGTGCGCCACCACTGCCCGGCATCTCCTTAGGTTCTTGGGATCAAAGTCAGACTTGATTGTCAGGCTTGGGACAAGTATCTTAACCTGAGGAGCTGTCTTGCTGGCCCATATAGATTAATTTTTTTAAAAAGTTCAAATATAGGTGGCCTGATAGTGTACACCTTTTGAAGTTAGTACTTGAGAGGCAGAGGCAGATGGATCACTGTGAGCTCAATGCCAGCCTGCTCTACAAAGCAAGTCCAGACAGCCGGGGCTATACAGAGAAACCATCTTGAAAAACAAACAAGCAAACAGTTCAAATATATTAAGGAATGAGAAATCGATATGCATGGAAACTTAGCTGAATTAGGTTATATACATTCAACTTCAAAGTTAGTGGTATCGGAAAGGGCAGAGTAGAAAGGCCATGCCTACTTTCTACTTTTTTTGGCTTTAGTACTTTAATTTATGTGTGTGTGTGTGTGTGTGTGTGTGTGTACACTCATATGTGTCTTTAACTTTAGAAAGTAATGACTATGATTTTTTCCTAACTCTTAGTTTTACAAAGTGAATAAAACAATACAGGAAAAAGGAGAATTAAATTTGTAGGTAAGGTTGTAACCTCTGATGTGCCAAATTTGTGAAGTTTCGTGTTTGGCCAGTATCTTCTGGAGCCATCACATCTATTTAAAAGGACAGAGGGGCTAGGATGTACCTCAGTGGTGGACTGCTTACCTAGTGTACTTGGAAGTGCCTGGGTTCAAGGCCCAAAGGCTAGAGTGGAGAGTCTGCTAGGTCACCTGACTTAATTGACTTCCCTCTTGACTACCACATTCCACACAGGCATTTCTCAGCCCAAACAGCCAGGCTTTCCAGCTCTAGACCTTGGCTGGTCAATCCTTTTATGTACAACACCAACTCCCTCATCCCTCCAAAGATGGCTGCTTCTTCCTCATCCTGTATTTCCAACCTAAACGTCACAGCTTCTGAAACTCAAAATGAGTCTCTCATATTATTTTCTACCTTGCATTCAACACAGATTACAATTTGCTCTTATTTTTCTCTCTCACACACACACACACACACACACACACACACACACACGTATGTATTTCCTATACTAGCTAGCTCCATGTCTACAAACATCTTTGCTCGGGCTACCTACCTTTGGTAAACATTAACACATCAAACATCAGCACTCACTAAGCACGCGATTATTTGTTTGATGAAACAATATCTAGTGTCTCTTTCAGCTAAGAACAATAATTAGTAGGTTTTAGGACAAGAAAAAATCAGTCTGGAGGGTGCTTTATGGGTCAAGGAAACAAACGATGCCTTTCTGTGATAAAACTAAAGAAATGGCTGCATTCCAAGGAGCATAGCTGGAATCTGACTGATAGAATCTACCAATGGCTCAAACGTCCCCAAACATTGTGAAGACTACCTGGGAGTTTTGCTTTCAGATTTGCCTTATTTTCTTAGCTGTGCTGGAGACTGAACACAGTCTTTGTGTGTGTTAGGCAAGGCCTCTAACCACTGAGTCATGACTGGACCCTAAGCCCTGCCAACAATCCATGACTTAGGTCCAAACTTCTAATGATAATGGGCTGGCTACATAAAGAATGATCCGAAAAGCTCATTAAAGACTCTGATTTAGTATTTGTGAAGCATGCCTCTATGATTCACACATAGAAAGCTTAGAAAATGTGCACGTATTTAAACAGTACTAAGTAGTTTAGGGCAAAGTTTCCTTTCACGGTCTGCTTCCATTAGCTACCAGTTTCTTTGGTACAGGAACTGTTTTAACCTGATCTCTCTCTCCTCTACTTTCTTTCTCCTCCCCCCCCCCCCCCCCGTGTGTGTGTGTAGCCCAGCTTGTTGGTCTTGAACCCACAGCCCTCTTGCCTCAACCTCCTCAGTACTAGGATTATTGGTATGTTCACCACAATTGGTTCTAACCCATTTTTTCAAACCGCCCCCCCCATCCCATCTAACAATGTATGTTGGAAATGAATGCATCTGTTTTTGTTTCTGTGTTACAGACCAAACCCTAGGGCTTGGAGCATGCCAAGCAGGCACTCTACCAGAGAGTGAGCAACATCCTCAGTCAGGTATTTGTGTTTTTAACGAACATTCTAGATGATTCTGATGTGAAGCCAAATTTAGAAACCACTCACTGCCCTAGGGTTAAAGGATTAGTAAATTCAACTCAGTGACAGATCACAAATGGATGTCCTCAAAACTTGCCTTGCTTCCTTGATCCCTGCCCCTTGCCTTCCCTAAGAACTAGGCCTTCCTCCAATGTCTCCAGGAAACACTATAGCTATTTATTGAACGATGCAAAACTATGTCAATTTCAATCCCTGAAATCCATTCCTGTCCACCATTACTTGAAATGACAAACCTGACAAATCCTATATGACAGACATTTTGGTATTTGACTTGAAATGAAGTTGGACCTACCCTGAAGGGCTGTTTTTCTGTCTCAGCATTAAATCATTTGAACTGAGCACAACCGATGTACTTCTTTAGTAATCCTGACTGATACAGCATCCTGTCCTCCCCCAGAATTGCTTTCTTACCATCTGGTCAAAAGCAATTAACTGTTGAGTGAAATTTGCATTGTCGGACAGAATGGAATTAGTTCCAAGTTCTGGCTCAGGGTGACCTGACTTGACCTAACCTGAAGCCGGCGGGGGCTCAAGCCTTCTGACGCTCTAGCGTTCCCTTCCCATCCACTCCAAGGACTGCAGAGGGGAATTTCCTTTTGGCGCGGAGGGCAGTCGCACCAAGGGACACCAGAGAGTCTGCAGTGTCGCTTCCACCACGAGCTGGAGGTATCCTCACTTTCTTTACTTTGAGCCAAAGAAGCAGGGTTCCCTGGCTTCTTGGGGAACCCGCCAAGATCAGTCGGCTAACCCCAGTACCCAGCTGAAAGAAGAGCTTGCTCCCAGCCGGAGCGTGTGTCTCCTTGGCTTAGATCTTGAAGCTGGAAAGGGGTTCAGGGAACCCCACCTCACTCTCCTTGCCCTAATGGGTCTTTTCTCCCACCCTTGGGCCCCTCTTCCCCCCCTCGGCAGATCGCTCGCCAGCAGCCACCTGCCTTCTTCCCACTGACCCAGGTCCCCTCACCCAGCATGATGGGGCTGAGCCGGCGGGCCAGGCCCTTGGACAGGTCGTACACGTAGAGCTTCACCGGATAGAGATTCGGCGGCTCCATCAGGACCCGTGGCGGCGGCCACGATGGCCCTCGGGCACCCGGCAGCGGCTTGGACCTTCCGGTACCCGACCGGGGTGGGGAGAAGAGGGAGCGGGGGACCGAGCCCGGGCCCGGCCTGAGGGCGGGGGAGAGGCGGCCCTGCGCGGCTCGCGCCCCTACACCCGCGACCAGCAACGACTACTGTGAGGTGACAGAGAGATCCCAGAGACTCCACACCGAACAGGGAGCAGGGGCGGGGACGCACTTCACGCATGTGCGTTCGGTGCTTACGAATGCGGGGGCGGAGCTTAAAGTGAGGGGCGTGGCATTCCAGTTTAGGGAACCCGGGTGGAAGCCCGGGATGCGAGTGGGCGTGAACACTTGACAGATCGAAGGGCGTGTCGTGCGTGATGACGCAAACATCGCTGATTGGACGAGAGACCTGGAGCCCGCGTGGACGTGTACCTGTACCTGTGGCTCGCTCGCCTGCGGCTAGGGTGGGTCCAGTGTACTGTAAGTGTTGGGTGAGGCCTGCCTTGGTGGCCTTCCCTGCACGCTCAGTGTCGCGTGACCCCTTGCCTCTCCTTGGAGCAGCGTGCTCGACAGAGACACTCTCTGGGTTCTGCTCCTTTCTACCCAGGAGGCAGCACAGGACTGGTGGTGAGCCAATCGCTAGCTGAAGGTTGGAGGAGACATGAGGATGGGGGTGGGGAGCAGAAATAAAGAATGTTTCAGCCAGAGCACCAGGTATCCTCCCAGTCCAGTTTGAGCTGGAGATAAGATCTTAAGTGCTGAACCGCTACTTTATACCCCGCCCTCACTCCCAGCTATTTTGGTTCTGCAGCATCCTTAAGGGATAGCCAAGGGGAGGTTGCTGCAGCTCATTTCTTCTGCCCCTCCAACGATCAAGAGCTTTTGAGGAAGCAGGAGCCATCACTGACATTCTTTATTAGTGACCCGAGCATTTAGAACAGATCTAAAGAGAACACGGAGTCTGTTACTCCTTTTTTTTTTTTTTGTATGTGTGTGGCATAGGTCCTGGCACACTGTAGGCAAGCGCTTTATCACAGAGCTACCTTCCTCGGTATTTTTTTTTTTTTCTATTTAAATTTGTTTGTTCATCACTTCTCTCACCTAGTGAGCAAACCAACATGTCAGAGTGGGAATCCTACTACAAAACTGAGGGCGAGGAAGAGGAAGAAGAGGAGCAGAGCCCTGACACAGGTGGTAAGTGGCCCTATCATGTTATGTGGCTTGTGTGGAAGACTTTTGCGGTTTACTTTTTTTTACCGGAAGTACTTAACTGTCTGGTAGCTCGCCCTTTTCTCCCCAGATAATTTAAAATATTTTTTCTTCCTTTGAGTTTTACAGAGATATTATTATTCAGATCCTATTTCGGTCTATGGACATTCCTAACCCTTTTTTTTTTTTTTTTTTTTACTAGTCACTGATAGATTTTTTATTAATCTTCAATAAATGACTCTGTCCATAGTAATATTTTTCACTTTACTTATTTACACATTTTTGGTTGTTAAAAAAACCTACTTATTTTTATTTTATGTATGTGTGTACACTATGCATGTTTGGTGCAAAAGGAAGCCGGAAGAAGGAGTTGGATCTCCTGGTACTAAAGTTAGAGGTGGTTGTGAGCCTCCATGTGGGTTCTGTGAAGTGAAGCTGGGTCATGTGCTAGAGGGCATGAAGTGTTCTTAACCACTGGTTTAACCACCGAGCTACCTCTCCAGCTCCTGCTTGTTTGTTTTTGAGGCAAGGTCTCATGTAGACCAGGCTGACTTCAAACTCACTTTGTAACTGATACTGACTTTGAGTTCCTAATGACTCCTGGGAATTGAGTTAACATAAAAGTGGGTGTGTTGGTGGCTACACATCCTGGTCTATACCTTTCCATCTGCCTCTTGCCTGGAATCAGCCCAGCTCCAGGCTTGTACTAGGAAACCTCCCTCATGGACTTCCAAGGGGCCAGAGAGATGGCTCAATGGTTGAGAGCACTGGCTGTTCTTCCAAAGGACCTGGGTTTTATTCCCAGCATCCCCATAGAGGTTCATGACCACCCATAGCTCCATTTCCAGGGGACCTAACGCCCTCTTCTGATCTCTGAGAGTACCAAGCACATGCATGGTTTATATACATATATGCAAGGAAAACTTTCACAGATAAAGTAAAATGAATACATCTAATAATTTTTTTTTTTTTTGGAGACAAGGTCGCTCTTTGTAGCCCTGGCCGTCCTAGAACTCACTCTGTAGACCAGGCTGGCTTTGAAGTAAAGAAATCTGCTTCCCAAATGCTAGGATTAAAGATACTCACCACCACACCTGGCTAAATTTCTTTTTAAAGGAAATAAAAATAAGTCAAAACTAATGATTTGAGGTATATATGCAGGATCCTGACAAGAGTGGTGGCTTTAAGTGGGTTCATCTTATCATAATTTGTCAGGTGCTGCTTGTGCTCTATGGGCTTGTCTCTGTTTTGTGTGACTGGCAAACATAATAAATACAATGCAAAAGGCAAACATTTTATTCCATTTATTTTTTTCATAGGAGAATATAAATATTCAGGAAGAGACAGTTTGATTTTTCTGGTTGATGCCTCTAGGGCTATGTTCGAATCTCAGGGTGAAGATGAACTCACACCTTTTGATATGAGCATCCAGGTAAGACTGCCTCATTATTCAACTGAGAAAATTGAATGAGGGTGGTGACTCATGTCTCTTAACCCAGCACTCAGGATGCAGAGGCAGAGAAATTTCTGAGTAGAGGCCAGCCTGGTCTACAGAGCTAGTTCCAGGACAGAAAAGGACGACATAGTGAGACCCCGTCTCAAAACACAAAACAAAAAAATAGGAAGAAGGCTGTGGAGTGGAACGTGTGTGGGTACTCAGGTCAGGACCGCAGGAATAGCCTGTGTCTCCTGACTGACTAGCTTAAACCTGTAGTACCAATCCTGGTTCCAGGGCTGTCAGAGGGTTTCTTTTCCTCAGGCCTCATGTGGCCTTCAGAATTTCCCTTTGGTGAGAAGTAGAACTTTTAGTTGTCCCCTCCCACTTGTAAAGATGCTCTGGAAATGGTGACGTATGCCTGTAATCTGCACCCGGGAGGCTGTAGTTGGAAGAAGTAGGAAGCATGTAACACCAAAGGACTCCCTAGTGAATCTGCCAAGAAGGGCATTAGTGCCACTTTAAATTGTTTTGTGTTTTGAGATAGGGTTTTGTGGCTTGTCATTTGCTCCTTTTGGGTTCTTGTTTCTTCTACCCTTCTCCACCCGTTTTCTTCCACCCTGTCAGCCCGTAACACTAGATAAGAGGGAAGACAAAATAGAGAGGAAAGGAAAGAGATCCCTGACTAAGTCAGGGGTTGGAAGGAGGGCGACTTAATGTTAGACTACTTCTTGATGATTGGGGCAAGTCTGACCTTTGTCATCAGGACACCCAACTTCTTCTTCTTGTTTCTTTGTGCAGATCATTTCTTCTTCTTCTTGTCGTTGACAGGGTTTCTCTGTGTAGCCCTGGCTGTCCTGGAACTCACTCTGTAGACCAGGCTGGCCTCGAACTCATAAATCCACCTGCCTCTGCCTCCCGAGTGCTGGGATTAAAGGCGTGCGCCACCACTGCCCAGCTAGATCATTTCTTCTTTAATGCACCATGACCAGCAGCAACCGACAACCCACCCTGCCTCTTGGGGCCCTAGCATTTATATACTCTCTCAAAAGTCTCCAGAATCCCAATCATCACACAATTGCAGACGCTATCTGCAGCTGAAAAAAAATCACTCCCCTGCTAGTCAGCTGCTGAGGACAGTCCAAAGCAGCTCCAAATCCCATACCTGGGATTAAAATGAAAACACATTTTTACAATATTTCTGTGTTTTTCAAAGAAACTGAAACTCCAAAATTGTCACTACAGGGTTTCTCTGTGTAGTCTTGGCTGTTCTGAAACTCACTGTAGATGAGGCTGGCCTCAAACCCACAGATTTGCCTGCCTCTGCCTACTGACTGCTGAGATTAAGGGCATGTACCACCACCACCTGGCTATTTTTAAATTGTAATCATTGTGTGTTTGGGGGGGGGGAGAAGGAGGGGTCAGAGGGGTTTTAGATCATCTGGAGCTGGAGTTACAGAGAGTTGTGAGCTGCCTGATATGGGTGCTGGGAATTGAACATGGGTCCTCTGGAAGAGCAGTCAGTGCTCTTAACCACTGAGCCATCTCTCCAGCCCTATTATTACTTTTTAAAAAAGATGTATTTATGGATGTGAGTACACTGTCACTGTCTTCAAACACACTACAAGAGGGCATCAGATCTCATTACAGATAACCATCTGATAACCATGTGAGCCACCATGTGGGTGCTGGGAACTGAGCTCAGGACCTCTAGAAGAGCAGTCAGTGCTCTTAACTGCTGAGCTGTCTCTCCAACCTCCTATCATTACTTTTTTAAGTTGAGTGTCTTATATAGCCTAGGCTGGGTTCAGAATTGACTTTGTACCCAAGGATGACCTTAAATTCCTGATCTTCCTGTTTCCCATCTCCCATGTACTGGTATTATAAATTATACTGGTATAATACCATGTACTGGCATTATAAATGTGTACTGCCACACCCAGCAAATGCCACTTTTATTTATTTTTAAAATATATTTGATTGAAATTTTACATATTTTAAAGTTATTTTGTATATGTGGGTGTTCTGTCTGCAGGTTATGTCTATGTACCACCTTTACAGTTGGTACCAACAGATGTCAAAAAAGGGCATCAGATATCTAGACCCGGAGTCATATACAGTTGTAAGGCTCCAGGTGGGTGCTGGGAATTGAACTTGAGTCCTCTGGAAGAGAAAAGTCAGTGCTCTTAACTGATGAGCCATCTTCCCAGCTCCCATAAAGACCACCTTTAAAAACCTGGATCTTTAGAAAATCTCTGTTGATGATGTGTCCTCCCCAACCCCACGTGGTTACCTCTACTTGCTTCTGAAAAGAGTAGCCATGTTGGGGGACTGCCTCTGTTCTCTAGAACGACATTGCTCCCATCTTCTGTGTTAGCCTTGGCAAGTACAAGTGGGTTCTCCTCAGAGCTGGATTACAGAAGTCAAGGGCTGCTGTTCTAGTGTGGATAAGGGCCTTTTGAGGCTGGATGAGGCCAAAGTCGAGTCCCAGAACCAACACGCACACGCACACGCACACGCACACGCACACCCACACACATACAAGTACATAAGTCTTTTTCAAGTGAATCCTGAGAATTGAATATTACTTGTAATAAACAATTACAACACAGTTTTAAAAGAGGACTCGGGATTCAGATCAGTTGGTAGAGTGCTTTCCTCGCATGTGGAAGACCCTGGGTTGGTGATATACAATAGGATTTCCAGTACCTGGGAGGTGGAAACAGGAGGATCAGAAGTTCAAGGTCACTCTTGGTTACATATTCAAGTTTGAGGCCAGCCTGGGCTTCATGAGACCCTGCCTCAAAAGGGGCCAGGAGACAAAGGATTTGAGTAGCCGTTTCTTCAAAGATAAGTAACAGAAGCTGCTGTTAAGAATGCTGAAAGAGTCGATGGTGGTGCACACCTTTAAGCTCAGTGCTGGGGAGGCAGAGGCAGGCAAATCTCCATGAGTTCAAGGCCAGCTTGGTCTACAGAGGGGTTCCAGGATGCAAGGGCTATGTAGAGAGACCCTGTCTCAAAAAAACGAAGAAAATAAAATAAAATCTTAAAAAAACCAAACAAACCAAAACTGGTATGAGGGAGTGCAGACAGTACGGCAGGCGACTTAGTAATCCCTCAGGTTGATAGCGCAGGAAGTCTACTCTCAATGTGCATGACATGTAGAATGAAAAACATACCCAGCCTGGGAATGCCGCTCAGCTGGTAGAGGACATGCCTACCATGCAGAAAGTCACGAGTTCATTCCCCAGCACTGCATAAACCCACTATGATGGCGACAGGCTTTTAGCCTCCTGCCTCCTCCTTCCAAGTGCTGGGACTCGGTCACATGCCGCCACGCCAGACTTACGCAAGGCTCTGTGCCATGGCAGACACTTACTGAAGCTTAGTGTTAAGCTAAGACTCAAGGAATTTTTTTTTTTTTCTTTTTTTACAGTGTATCCAGAGTGTGTACACCAGTAAGATCATAAGCAGCGATCGAGATCTCTTGGCAGTAGTATTCTATGGTACTGAGAAAGACAAAAATTCAGTGAATTTCAAAAATATTTATGTCTTACAAGATTTGGATAACCCAGGTCAGTAATATTCAAAGAACATGGTTTCCTTTATGTGAGAATATCACAGGGTGAACACAAGAGGGCCCTTGAGGAAGAGGCAGCTTTGATTTTAGCCAGGGACTTGGTTTTCTGCACAGAAGGTCCCTCCACTCTAGTTATCCAAGGCTGAGTGAGCAGGCTCTGGCCTCTTAGCCTCTGGTGAAGATGGCTGACTCTGGTTTCTCTGCCCCCTCCAACCCTGCCTCTCACTAGGTGCTAAACGAGTGATGGAGCTAGACCGGTTTAAGGGGCAAGAGGGGAAAAAACTTTTCCAAGACACAATTGGCCATGGGTCGGATTACTCTTTGAGTGAAGTGCTCTGGGTCTGTGCCAACCTCTTCAGCGATGTCCAGTTCAAGATGAGTCACAAGAGGATCATGCTGTTCACCAATGAAGACAACCCCCATGGCAATGACAGTGCCAAAGCCAGCCGGGCCAGGACTAAAGCCAGCGATCTCCATGAGACTGGTGGGCTTTCCCTTATTCTTTTATCATTACTTTAAAAACATTTTAGTCATTTTATTCTATATGTATGTGTGTGCCTGTATATATTTGTGTCCCCATGTACATCCAGGAGCATGTGGAGTCAGAAGAGGCATCACCTGCCTGCCCTAGTGCTGGAGTTACAGATGGTTGTGAGCCACCGTGTGGGTGCTGGAGTTGAACCCACGTCCTCTGGAAGAGCAGTCAGTGCTCTTAACCGCTGAGCCATCTCTCCAGCCTTATTTTTTTAGTTGCTTTTTTCCCTTTTCTTTATTTTATGCATTTGGGGATTTTAAATGCACGTCTGTCTGTGCGTTTATCCAGCTCTAAATGAATGTGTATTTTAATTTTATATATATGGATGTTTTATCTGCATAGATGTTTGTGTATCACTTCTGTGCCTGGTGCCTGTAGAGGCCTGAAGAGGTCATTGTATCCCCTGCAACGGGTTTTAGACAACTGTGCTGCCATGTGGGTACTGGGAATCAAGTCCAGGTCCCCTGAAGAGCAGCCAGTGCTCTTAACTATGGAGCCCAGCTCTTCTTACTCTTGTTTGTTTGTTTGTTTGTTTTGTTTTTTCATTTTTGTTTTCAAGACAGAGTTTCTTTGTGTAGTCTTTGCTGTCCTGGAATTTGATCTGTAGGCCCGGCTAGCCTCAAATTCACAGAGATCCACCTGTTTCTGCCTCTGCCTCTGAGTGCTGGGACTGAAGGTGTGGCCACCACTGCCCAGTCCTTCTTATTCTTTTAAATGGCTCCTAACTTATTTTCTTTATAGCTGAGGTCAAGCATTGCCTTTGCCATCAAGACACAAATGAAAGAGTAAAGTGGAACCAAGGGAGACACTAGTGTGGCCTGTTACCTTCCAGCTGTGTATGATCTCCACCTGAGCTTACTTGTCCTGATCTCAGAAATGCAATGGATGGAATGGTCTATCTAGATTCTGTGGGGGCCTTTTTTTTTTTCTTTTTTGAGTTGGCTTTGTTGTATAAGCCATCCTGGTCTGGAACTTGCTATGTAGCCAGGCAGGCCTCAAGCAGGCCATCTTTCTGCCGTAGCTTCCCAAGTGGCAGGGTTATTAATGTTGTGCACTGTTATGTCTAGCTCAGAGAGAGGCATTTGAAGCAGATCTAGCCCCCTCTTCTGGCCTCTATGGGCACTACATTCATGAAATACAGAGATATACATGCAAACTAAACACTGATAACAGGTAAATACATCTTTAAAAAAAGAGTAAAGGATATTTGGCTGCACCTGGTGATGTATCCCAGCACTTTGGAGATTGAGGCAAGAGGAATATGGGTCCAGCCTGGGCTACCAGTAAATGAGATCCATTTGAATTTAACTGAAAGCAAATGCTAGAGTTGGGAACAGTGTCGTGTCCCACAGCTTCAGATATGTGGGAGAGTGAGGCAGGAGGATTGCTTAATCTAAGACTAGATCACATAGTAAGACACTGAGCCGTGCCTATTGGTTTGGTAGATTCAGATTCTCTTGTCACCCAAGCTGCTCTGGCGGTTGCTGTGCCACTTAGTGTAACCTTGCTTCCCTGGTCCTAACCCTGACCTGCCTCCCGAGTGCTGGGGTAATAGGCGGGTTGTACCACCTCAAAAGGCTGCTTTTTTTCCGTCTTTGATACCAAAATCAATAAATAGGATACATTATAACTTATGATGGCCCTTTTCTTATTTTTGAGATTAAAAAATAAATAAACAACACAGAAATAGGCTACGCTATAACTATGATGGCCCAAAACCCAAATGTGGCACAGCAGTCCTGCTGCCTCAGCCTCTCCAGTGCTGGGGTTACTCGGTTGTCTGCTGTAGATAGGATCTTTCAAATTTTTTTCTTTTCCTTTTTCTTTTTCTTTTTTTTTTTGGTTTTTTGAGACAGGGTTTCACTGTGTAGCCCTGGCTGTCCTGGAACTCACTCTGTAGACCAGGCTGGCCTCGAACTCAGAAATCCGCCTGCCTCTGCCTCCCGAGTGCTGGGATTAAAGGCGTGCGCCACCATTGCTCAGCTTTGAATTCTTTTTCTTTATGGAAATAAGGTCTCACCTTGTATCTCTGGATGGCCCAAAACTTTCCATGTCGATGTATTGCCTTGTTATAATCCTCCTGCCTCTGCCTTCCAAGAATTAGTGTTATCAGCATCATATACATCACCACATCTGGTCTGACTCCATCTCTGTTTAAACAAAAATTTAAGCCCCTCCCCCTATAAAAATAAACAAACTTAGTCTGCTGTGGTAGCATACTCCTTTGATCAAAGGCAGATATATCTCTGAATTCCAGGCCAGCCTGGTCTACATAATGAGTTTTGTCTCAAAACAAGAGACAATAATTCTCATTTGCTATACTTCACTATCCCTGGTTTTAATCTTTCTTCACATTAGGGATCTTCCTTGACTTAATGCACCTGAAGAAGCGAGGGGGCTTTGATGTATCCTTGTTCTACAGAGACATCGTCAGCATCGCCGAGGATGAGGACCTCGGGGTTCACTTTGAGGAGTCAAGCAAGCTGGAAGACCTGCTAAGGAAGGTTCGAGCCAAGGAGACCAAAAAGCGAGTGCTGTCAAGGTGGGCACCCAGCCTGGGCTAGCCTGCTCATAATTCCCTTAACAAATCACAGGCGATGCATAGATTTGACTTCCCTACCCCGTTCCCCACTGGCCTCCTTAGGTAGCATGAGCTGTCAGTTCTCTTCTCTGGAGGAGCTGGTTGGTATGCAGTACAGTAATGCAGCAGCCTTCTGTGTCCCTGAGCTCTGAGTACTCTGAGCATTCCTTGGTATCTCCTCTGCTCTCTTTACATGGCAGATAGTAGTAACATCTGCGTCATTAGGTTATTTATTGTAAGGAGTGAATCAGAGACATCTAAAACACAGAGAAGCTTAACAGACACTGTCTTATTATAAGTTATATGTATGGGTGCCTATGTATGGAATAGGTATTGGATCCCTTGGAATTGGAGTTACAGTTGGCTGTGAGCCACCTGAAGTGGATGCCTGGAATTGAACTCAGGTCCTCTGGAAGAGCAGCAAGTGCTCTTAACTACTGAGCCATCTCTCCAACCCCCAATGTTAGTTATCTTCATTAAAATTACATTATTTTTATTAAGCCAATGAAATAGCTCAGTAGGTAAAGGTGCATGCTGCTGCTCCTGATGACCTGAGTTCTTCTTCCGGGACCCCTGTAGTGGAAGAAAAAGAACCAACTTCCACACCCATGCTGTGGCATATGCATCTTCCCTCAAATAAATGGTTTTGTTTTTCCAGACAGGATTTCTCTGTGTAGCCCTGGCTGTCCTGAAGCTTGCTCTGTAGAACAGGCTGGCACTGATCTCAGATCTACCTGCCTCTGCCTCCAAGTGCTGGGATTAAAGGTATGGCTAGCTTTATTTGATTTAATAGCATGAAGTGAATAGTAACCAGATTGTTATGTGGATGTGGACACACACTTTTTTTTTTTTTTTTTTAAGACAGGGTCTTGCTGTGTATTCTAAACTGGGGTTTCGGGTGTCTACTGCCATGTGTGGCTGCATTTTGCTTTTTCTCCACCTCTCCATTTGTTTGTTTGTTCTTATTACTGTTTTGGACAGTCTTACCTGCCTACCCGGTACTTGGTAATGTTCTCCATGCTGGCCTTGAACTCAAGGCAGTCTTACTGTCTTAGTCCCTCACCTGCTGGGATTGGCTATGTGCCCCCATACCCTGTGCTGAACGCTGTTTGCAGCCCACTCACTATTTGTGTTTGGACTAAGGTTATTGGAAAGAGTAACACAGACTGGAACGTGGATGCTGTGAAACCCTTTACATAGGACAGTCTGTCCACTCACACCTGTTTTTTTTCTCTTTCTCTTTTCTTCCCTCAGGTTAAAGTTTAAGCTTGGTAATGATGTAGCACTCATGGTGGGCATTTATAACTTGGTCCAGAAAGCTAACAAGCCTTTTCCAGTGAGGCTATATCGAGAAACAAATGAACCAGTGAAAACCAAGACGAGGACTTTTAATGTAAACACAGGCAGTCTGCTCCTGCCTAGTGATACCAAGCGGGCTCTGGTAGGTGGCTAACCCTTCCTACTGAACCTTGTTTAAGAATTGACAGGGAGGTGGGAGCTGTAGAGGTCGCTTAGCAGTTAAGAGAATACATGCTGTTCTTGCATAGTCCCCAGGTTTTGTTCCCAGCATCCACATGGTGGCTCACAGCCAACCATACTTCAGTTCTAGGAGATTAGACCCCCTTATGACCTCTGTATGCATGAGGCGTGCATGAGGTGTGCACGAGGCATACAGATAAGTAAATCTTTAAATAACAGGAGCTGGACATGGTGGCACATGGCTTTAATCCCAGAACTCAGGAGGCAAAAGCAGACAGATCTCTGGGGGCAGCCTGGGTTACAGAGTGAGTTCCAGGACAGAGAGGACTATGTAGAGAACATGTCTGGGGGAAGAAAAAACCAGATGGACACATTGAATAAGCTAGCCATCGAAGTCACTGTTGAACTGCTGTCTTTCTGGGTAAGCAGTTAGAACAGGAAGCAGCTGACCCTGCAGCTGTGGCATATGAATTGTCAAGGGGCAGAAAGCTTACAGGCCAGGTGCTGTTGGGAACTTTGGCCTCGATTGCTTAGCACACACTGCTGTAACCGTTTAAGTACAGTGACAGCAAGAGCTTTGTAGGCACCCCAGGTGGTGAGGAGTTAGGGTTTACCCATGCGGTAGACTGTTCGTTTGTGAGAATTTCCTTGCTGAACTAGTCAGATTTTTTTCCTTCCTTTGAAATAACCACATCTGTTTTTCTGAGCATGAAAGACCAAGTCCAGTACACTCTGTCTGGTCCTTTCTTTGCTGTATGTTCTTTAGAAGGATGTGATAGTGAACAACAGCATGACCTTTTGTTATTTTGAGACAGGTTCTCACTCTGTAGACCAGACTGGCCTTGGATTCGGAGATCCACTTGCCCGTCTCCCTACTGCTGTGATTAAAGGTATGCCCCACCATGGCTAACTGAGCACTTCCTTTTTAATTATGTAAAATCTGGGAGAGGATCAGATTTTTGTATACGTTCAGGACCCAACTGACTAAAATTAAATATTTTTATTCGATCCATGAGGGTTTTTGTTTGTTTGAGTATAAATTTCACACCGGATGGTTTCTTCTTGCTGTTTGAAGGATAAGAGGTGTGAAACACTTTCTCCTATTTGTAAGAGACTAGATTGTCATTTCAGCTTATTGGTCTCTGACCACTTGAGTTTCTTTATTGATCCAGTTGCCTGAATAAATCTGAAGGGCCTTGTTGTTGTTGTTGTTGTTGTAAACTCACATTTGACTCTGCCACCATGCGCACTATCCACTTACATGTAGAGTAGAGGCCAGAGGAGGGCGTTGGGTATTCTGCTCAGTTCCCCTCCTCCTCATTTCCTTGGACAGAACCTCTCACTGAACCAAAGCTTATCGTTTTCTTAGCCAGATTGGCTGGCCAGCAAGCCTCGATCCTTCTGTCTCCTCCCTGAAGCCAACCCTGGAATTGTGGGTACATCTGGTGTTACATGGATGCCAGAGATCTGAACACAACCTCACAGTTGTATAGCATGCACTCTTCCTTGTTCACTCTGCCTTCTCCCTGGCCTTCCCAGTGTGAATTCTACGTTGCTGATGTCTGGTGGCCACAGATGCATCTCCACACAGCCCATTTGTGGCCCTCGCTATTCTGACCCTTTCTCTTTTAGACTTATGGGACTCGTCAGATTGTGCTGGAGAAAGAGGAAACAGAGGAGCTGAAGCGGTTTGATGAACCAGGTCTGATTCTCATGGGCTTTAAGCCCATGGTAATGCTGAAGAAGCACCACTACCTGAGGCCCTCTCTGTTCGTGTACCCGGAGGAGGCCCTGGTCAATGGTGAGTGAATAGACTCCCTGTTGATGTACCCGGAGGAGGCCCTGGTCAATGGTGAGTGAATAGACTCCCTGTTGATGTACCTGGAGGAGGCCCTGGTCAATGGTGAGTTCATCGACCAAGGGAGAACCAACACCTGTCACTCGGTTTATTGGGCTATGTTTCCTAAATGGATGCTGCTTAGATACCTACAAGAGATGCAAATGGAGTTTTAAAAAAAGAAAAAGGCGAAGAAAGGCAAACTTGTAAGATCATGCTGGGGGTGAGAGGAGGAGATGCAGGCCACTGTGACTTTCCTTCTTTTTTTTAGGGAGCTCAACCTTGTTCAGCGCTCTGCTCACCAAGTGTGTAGAGAAGGAAGTCATAGCAGTGTGTAGATACACACCCCGAAAGAATGTCTCCCCTTATTTTGTGGCTTTGGTGCCACAGGAAGAGGAGCTAGATGATCAGAATATTCAGGTGACTCCAGCAGGTATGTGGCAGAGAGATCCAGGGGTTCCTTAGGGATCCTGAAGCACCTGAGTCTCCCAGCATCAAGTAGGCCTGGGAAATGTGTCTTTTTAAGGTTTTGTAGGTGAACATGCTGTCCCAGCAGGCAAGGCCACCAAGGTGGTCCTGTGGCGAGAAAACAGTCAGGGTTCAGGATTGTTTCCATCCTGACATTTGTACATTTCTGCTGCAAGTGGCAGGGCTTCTCTGCTGATATTTTTCTTTACTTAAAGTGTCTAGTCACCCTTCATGCTTGGTTTTTGTCTTGTGTTGCCAAGGCTATGGGGTGTAGTGTAAACTGCTTGGATATTTGAAGTCAGACTTGCTTTTGTCTCTTCTTAGCCCCTCCATACGTGGTCTCACTATGTAGCCCAGGTTGACCTTGGCTTGTGTCTTTCTGCCCAAGCCTCCTGAGTGCTGTGATTACAAGTGTGCACTGACACACTCGGCTGTGACTCTGTCCTGTGCTGTAGATCCAGGAACTTGCTCTCTTGTTTCGGACCCATCTCTGCCACTTGTTAGCCAGCCAACTCAGGCACACAAGTTAAACTTCAATTCTTACTGGAAAGCTGTTCTGTGTTTGAGATAACTGAATGTGCTCATGCCTTGCACAGGGTGTCCCTGATGCTAGTCCTCCAGCCCTGTCTAAATGCAGTCTTCTCATCAGAATGCTTGCTTATTATTAAGCACTTAACCCCTCGGCTGCAGTTCACCATTTCATGCTGTGTGCTGTCCAGGCTGACTGCCTAAACCCAGCAGCCCTCTCAAAGTCCTTGTCAATAGCAGACACCAGGGAGAGGCTAGGGAGTGGAGAGAAGAAACTGACCGATTGCCCCATCTTGTTTGCTCGCCTCCTTCAGCGCTGTCATCAAGGGCCCTTCACCTGGCAGCAACATTGGTCACAGTGTCTGGATTTTTTTCTAGAACCCTCAAGGAACTGGACTAGAATCCACATAACTCCTTCCTCTTTAATGTATGCTGCAAGCTAGGATGAAAATGGAAAAAGGTGAAGCTGGATCTTAGCCCCCAAGGGTGATACTGTCCAGCTGCCTCTGGATTATCCAAAATGAGGAGGAGGAGGAGGAGGAGGAGGAGGAGGAGGAGGAGGAGGAGGAGGGTAATAAACAGAGGCTGGGACCAACTGCTGCTGCCTGGTTGTGGCTCCTTGTTGAGGCACCCCTTCTCTGTCAAGTTTCCCACGTATCCCTGGAGAGTCTGTTAGACTGACTTTCACACTTGGCTCCTGGAAAAGGAGCAATCGGATTTGTAACCCTCAGCCCCAGCACCACAGGATACAGAGAGGTGACAAACAGCTGCATCCTAAGTCAAATCTCAGAAGGTCTGTCTCCTGCTTCAGGCTTCCAGCTTGTCTTCCTCCCTTATGCTGATGACAAACGGAAGGTGCCCTTTACCGAGAAGGTGGTGGCCAACCCTGAGCAGATAGACAAGATGAAGGCCATTGTTCATAAGCTCCGCTTCACATACAGGTAAGTGCTGGGTCACTCTCGGGCGTTCTTCTGGAGCTGCCTCCAGAGTTGAGCCCTGTCAGAAATTCAAGTTAGACATAGACTAAGAGGGCGTATTCTCTTCTGTTCAGTTAGCCAAAAACAAGAAATCATTACTTTTCACCAAGAACTTACAAAGTATATCAGAGCAGAAGCTCTGCTTGTCTTGTAGAGTCAGCCTGTGCTGGTAGGAGCCATATGTGGTAGTATGTATCTTGTAGAGTCTCAGCCTGGCTGGTAGGAGCCATGTGTGGTGGTATGTACCCGGAACCCTAGCATTTTCAAATTGTACTGGAGGACTGCACATTTGAGGCCGGCCTGGGCTTTCTTCAGAAAAGAAAGGCTAGTTGTTTAACAAGTTCAAAAAGAGTGGCACATGCTTACTCGGTTTCTTGTTTGTTTTAGATGGGATCTTACTCTGAAAGTCAGGGTAGCCTGGAACTCACTGTGTAGCCTAGGCTAGACTCAAATTTACAGTACTCCATCTGCCTCAGTGTTCTGAATGCTGGGATTGCAAGTTTGTGGCACTATGCCCCCCTACCTTTGTAAGATTTATTTTTATTTTGTGTGTGTGTGCGCAAACACACACATTCAGGGGTTAACATCATGTGTATATGTGTACCACATCCATGACTAGTGCTCAAGGAGTCACATTCTCTAGGACAGGAGTTAAAGTTGGCTTGAACTGCCACATAGGTGAACTCACGCTAGACACCAGGTTAGCCTTGAACTCAAACTTCTGCCTGCCTCTGCCTCCTGGGAGCTGGGAATTAAAGACATGTACTGCTGCAGTAGGCTCTCAGGTCACTTTTTAAAAACAGGGAACATCTCTTAAAGCCTACATATGACTGCAGACACCTGTCACATGCCATCTCTCTCTTCCTGTTCAACACCTACCTCTTAATAGATGTGCAGTTCACTGTAGAGAAAGCACAGGACGATGCTGTGCTGCCCTCTCCTCTTGCCCAGCGGCAGTGTGAGACCTGCTGACCCCTCCCAGCCCTCGGCCTCCGCCATTCTCTTTTTCTTTCTTTCTTTTCTTTCTTTCTTTCTTTTTTTTTGACTGTTTAACATTTTTAATTATATGATTGTAAATTATACAATTTCTACTATTTAGTATTTTGTATAAAACCATTTTACAATACACAAGATTTTTCAAGTGCAACTAAAAGTATCAAAAACTACCTATGTGCCAAGTTTACAGGCTCTGGCGAAGCTTTATCTTAAAAATACCTTCAAGAGAATAAACATCCAACCAATTCTCTCAGCTTTAAAAAATATGATTAGAAATATACAATTTAATAAAATATCAAGACAATGACTGACTCATCAATAACATTTTAAAACTTCACTTCATCTGTACATGCACATGTACCATTGCCCGGCCTAAGGAGGTAATTTCTTAGACAGTATAGGCAATCTTTTAAACATATCTGTAGTATTTCCTTCTACTCAGTGGCATGGGGAACACTCAGATTTATGGAGAAATGCAAGAGCTCTTTCTTTAATCAAAACATTCTTTTAAGCTGGGCAGTGGTGGTACACACCTTTAATCCCAGCACTCGGGAGGCAGAGGCAGGTGGGTTTCTGAGTTCGAGGCCAGCCTGGTCTACAGAGTGAGTTCCGGGACAGCCAGGGGTATACAGAGAAACCCTGTCTCGAAAAACCAAAACCAAAAAAACCCAAAAAAAAACAAAAAAAAAACAAAAACAAAATTTTTTTTTAAAAAAAGATTAGTTTTTATTTGATTTATGTATATATGTTTGTACATCATATGTGTGTCATGTACGGGGTCAGAAGAGGGCATTGGACTCCCGGAAACTGGAGTTAGAGGTGGTTGTGAGCAGCTGTGTGGGTGCTGGGAATCGCACCCTGGTCCTTTGGAAGAGCAGCCAGGTCTATACACAGAGCTGTCTCTCTGGCCTCTTCCTTTTTTTTTTTTGAAGGCTAATCTTCTAATATACTTACTATATATATACCATACTATATTCTTTAATGTAGATATTATATTATATATAGTGTATACAATATACCATGTTGTTTAATAATTAAGTGTAAGGTTTCTTTCTATGTTTCGGCTGTCGGAAGGAGGGTTCTAATGAAATGGTATTGTTAATATACTTTTGTTATCTTAATTTCAGTTTTTGGATAGTTCTGTTTTTAATTAAAAACTTTTTATCTTTATTATTTATTTTGTGTGTGCCACAGTTCATGGGCAGAGTGGAAAAGACCTTAAAGGAGCTTGCTTTCTCCCTTCATCACATGGGTTCTGGGGACTGAACTCAGGACCTCAGGCTTGGTAGCAAGTCCCTTTGCCGGCTGAGTTATCTTACCAGCTCCCTATTTAAATGTTTTACAGTTTTATGTATTACTCGTGTATGTGTGTGAGTAATATGCATACAACTTTCAGGAGTAGGTTGTCCTCCACCGTTGGTTCTGAGGTCAAACTCAGGTTGTCAGCCTGTGCAGCAAGCCATGTCAAGGGCTTTCACCCGCTGAGCCACCTCACTGATGGTCAGCTTTCATATTTGAGGACCTTCCATACAGTTTCTCATGGTTCCTATCCATTTTGCATCTCCACCAAAAGTTTTCCAGTTTCTCCCCCTGCCGGCCATGCTTCTTGTCTTTGTTTTTTAAAGACAGTATTTTATTACTCACTGTAGTGGTCCATGCCTATAGTTCCCAGCACTCTGAAGGTAGAGGCCGGAGCATTAGGAGTTGGAGGTCATCCTAGATTATAGTGAGTTCAGGGCTTGGTTTGGAATACATGATATCTTTTCCAGGTGGGAGGACAGATGGAGGGAAGAAAGAATGGAGGGAGGAAGGACAGACACTGACTCAGTGTGTAGTCCTGGCTTTTCCTCATAGTGGTCTACTGACTACTGACTGTCTCCTGAATGCTGGCCTGGAACTTGCTATGTAGCCTAGGATGAACCTGAACTACTGATCAGGTTCACTTGCCTTTACCTCTCCAGTGATCAGGTTCACTGATCACTTGCCTTCACCTCTCCAGTGCTGGGATTCCAAGCAAGTGCAACCATGCTGGGTTTATTTGGTGTTAGGAATTGATCCAGGGCTTCGTGGCTGCTAGTCACTCTCTGGGCTGAGTCACATCCTCAGCTGCTGTCTATTTTTTGAGAGATGTAAGGTGATATCTCATTATGGTTTCATTTATATTTCCCTAATGATAACTAATGACAATTGAACATCTCTTATGTTTTGGCCATTTGTATATCTTCTCAGGACACATGGCATATCGAGATGGTGGCTTTTTGGTTTTGTTTTGTTAAATTTCTGAGACATTATCTTGCTGTCTAGCCCAGAGTTGCTTGGGTGCTGGAGTTAGCAGCTTGCATCACCATGCTTGAGTTGTCATCTGTTTTAAAGTCAGTTCATACTAAGTGTGAAGCCAGCTTGAATATATGAAACCCTGTCTCAAAAAAAAGCAAGCCTTTCCCCCTCAGCTCTAACTTCCTGCTATTCTCCTTTCCTTGAAAGTATGAGCACTAAGAATCTACCATGTAGGGCTGGGGATGCCCCTTCCTAGCATGTACAAGCTCTGGGTCTGATCTCAGGTGAATGTCTCACACACACAAACACACACACCACCACCAAAAACTTTCCGTGCGTTAGACACTTCCATATGCAATACCAACATTATGTTAATTATTTCTGTTAATCTTTGGCACTGCATTGAGCCTGGGGTCCCCTGCGTGCCTGGCAAATCCTCCACCCATAGCCACGCCTCAACCCTGTCCATTTATTTTCATAAGAAACCCAAAAGGGGGCTAAGATGGCCCAAGAGTTTCAGGCATCTACTGCTCTTGCAGAGGACTAAAATTTGACTTCAGGCACCTATGTCAGGACACCTCTGACCTCTGCAGATATGGTACACACACACACACACAGTTTAAAAAAAAAAATTGGAAGAGCCCTGAAAGGTTGGTTTTTGTGCCCATTTTACAGATCAAACAGGCTTAGAGGACACAAGGCCTCCTTTTCAGTCTCATCCAACTAGGAAAGCAGTAGAGAGCAGGCTTCAGCTCCACCTGTGTGACTCTGGCTTCAGTTTCCTGCCTCCCATGCTGCTCTGTGCACAGAAAACAGTCATTCAGTATCCTCTATTCTCGTCTCCACCCTAAGCTTCTAGTGACAGGCCAGGTTTGCTCTGCAGCTGCTGTTCCAGCATCCACTGATAAACTGAAAGTTGGAGAGAGAAGTTGATATGGAGGTCTGCTATTTTGCTTGTGGTCTTTTTCTCTACTGCCCTTGGACCACCACTAGCTGGATGTTTTGTTTTCTTACTGGAAGCTCTTTTGCTTTGATGACAGGAACGACAGTTTTGAGAACCCAGTGCTGCAGCAGCACTTCCGGAACCTGGAGGCCCTAGCTTTGGACATGATGGAGTCGGAGCAAGTGGAAGATCTGACATGTAAGAAACGTGGACTGAGCTAGGGTTCCTTTGGTTGTATGTTGGTGCTGGGGAGTGAAGCCCCACATGGGCTTACACATGTGGGGAGGAGCTCTTCCTCTTCGGTGAGCTACATCCTTAGTTGAGAACTCTGTAAATCAGAGGCCTGGGCCTTTCTCAACTCCCAAGAAGTGCTGCTGTGCCTGTGTACTGGAGGAACCACAATAGAAGACAGCTTTGTTTTGCTGATGCTCTGACCAGTGATCTGTATGCATTTTTCTAGCGTCTACAAACCTCCTTGTCTAGAATGTCTCTGCCTGACAGGTTTTCTAGGTCACTTTAGACTGCCTGGAACAGATTGAGCTAGCTCTGCAGTGACAGGAGTGGCCGGCTCCAGAAACCTGACTCTGAACTAGGCCACCCCATGTCTGTGTAGATGCACGTGAATGTTGATAGTTGACTAAGGCCGACAGTGGCATTGTCCTGTGTGCTGACTTAGCTGACATAATCCTGAAGCAGGGGCTACTGTTGTCCTTACTTTACAGAGAAGGGAATGATTTCCCCAAGTTACAGGTACTGAGCACTCAGTGCTGGGAACATTAGCTATCACTGAGTGCTGCCTGAGCCCTGAACTACTGTGACTGTGCTTGCTGTTTCCCTATCAGACCTGGGCTCCTGGCCATCTTACTAGACCCCTTCTTCTTCTTCTTCTTTTTTTTTTTGGTTTTCAAGACAAGGTTTCTCTGTGTAGCCCTGGCTGTCCTGAAACTCACTCTGTAGACCAGGCTGGCCTCAAACTCAGAAATCTGCCTGCCTCTGCCTCCCAAGTGCTGGGATTAAAGGTGTGCACCATCACTGCCCTTTTTTTGAGGGGGGGGGAATAGACCCCTTCTTGATGGTGGTGCTCTTGCCTGTTTGACAGGGAAATGAGTAGTCACTGGAAGCAGACTGGACTTAATGGAGGTCCTTGTAACAGTTAAAAAGGGACCAGAACAATTAGTCTCGCCTGCTTAGCTTCCTAGTTGTCCATGGCCTCTTAATACCAGACAAAATAGCTGTTGTTATAAGCAGGCATGATTGTGGGAAGTGTCTAGCTGAGTCTAGCAGAAGAGAATCCTTAGGTTCAGCAGCCTATGAGGAAGGGCTACCTCCATGTCCTTGGTTACTTGAAGCATGCAAGATGTGTGTGTGATATATGCAGGTACTGTGCCATTTAAATAAGGGACTGGCACCTGCCAGGATTTGGGAATCTATGGAGGTCCCTCACATAGGATGCCATGCATGAAAGATGTCTGAAGGATTTTGTTGCATGTGTTAATGGGCCAGTCAGCTGCCTTGTATCCAGCCCTTCCCCCAGCCCGACCTCAGTGCCCTCTTGTTCCTCAGAGCTGGAAGTGGACAGGTCACTCAGATGCACATAACTCACCTGACTCCTTTGTTGTTTTGATTTTCTAGTGCCCAAGGTTGACGCCATAAAGAAAAGACTGGGCTCCCTGGCAGATGAATTTAAAGAACTTGTCTACCCCCCAGGTTATAATCCTGAGGGGAAGGTTGCCAAGAGAAAATCAGGTGAGGGCTGGGTGTGGACAGATGCACAGATGCTTCCTTTAAAGCTGCCTCATGCTCTTACCCTATGGTGACTTATTTCCTTTCTTTTCTCTTCATTTTGGGAGTGATGGTGGATGTGTGGGGGTCACAGTCAGGATCTCACATGTTATCACAGAGCTAAATCCAGGTCTTCTCAGAATTTGTGTGGCATACTGTGGCTCAGTGTTAAAATACACACCTAGAGACTTCTGTACAGATCCCATATTTGTGTATATTTCAGCACAAATGGAGTGCTTACAATGTTTCCTTGTGTGGGGGAGGGGGAGGGAGGATGGGCACATGTGTGCCATGGCACATGTGTGGAGTCCGAAGCACAACTCTGTGCAGTCCGTGCTCTTCTTCCACCTTTATGTGGTTTATATGGCAAATACTTGGATCTGATGAGCCAGTCACCAGCCCTCTACCTTATAAAGATTTCTTTTAGATCTACCTTATTACTGTATGGGTGTTTGCCTGCAGAGGTCAGAAGAGGGTATGGGATCTCTCGGAAGGGGAGTTCCAGGTGGTCATGAGCTACCATGTAACTCTGGGAGCCACTGTTTGCAAGAGTACCAAATGTTCTTAAGCCATTTGCCCTGTGCAGGTCTAGTAACCTGAGTCACCTCCCTGGAACCCAAATAAGGAGGGAGGAGATTTGTGATTCCACAAAGGTGTTCTCCTGTGTCACCCATATACACAATAAAATGTTTTTAAAGCGAGGTTGCAGAGTAGTTAAAGTAGGTCAGTGCCTAGGCATCCCTGCTTGCTTATTTAATGAGACCTCTTTTTAGGGAATATTCTATAGTGAACATAAACACTTGTTTGAGCAGATCAATAGGGCAATTCTTAGCAGTGGAGTTGATGGGTCGACATTAAAACTCTGTGGGATGCGGGGAGTATCTTAGTGGGTCGGAGTACTTGCTGGGCAAGTGTAAGGACCAGAGTTCAGATCCCCAGCCTTCATGTAAAAATCCAAGCATCTTTGCTAGCATACAGCATGGGAGCAGATAGGGGTAAGTTCAATGAGATCCTACATGAAGGGAGTAAGGTGGAGAGCCATAAGGACTCCTAACATCCTCCTCTGGCTTCTACAAAGACACGCACCTATACACACCTGGGTCCTCTGGAAGAGCAGCCAGTGCTCTTCACCATGAGCCATCTCTCCAGTCCCTAATTATCTAAATTTCTACAAAGAAAATGACAGAGGGAGTATATACTCTGATGTGTATTAATTCTCTAGTTGGGGGTAGAGTGGTCTCATTAGGCTTTCCCCATCTGTTGTCCTTGGCACTGACCATTTACTATAGGACAGCCCTTATTGTTGGTAGACACCCCTCCCCCAGCTTCCTTTACTATGACGCTCACACTTGTAGAGAAGCTTGGATACACTGTCACCATTTTGGAATGGTTCTGGATTGTTCTTAGACTTTTGGGTAAGTAAAATCATGTTTAAGCCATGTTAACTAGTAAACCCATGAAGAAAGGAGGTCAGACGGGGACCAGCCTGCCTACTCCATTTTGCATCAGAACCAACTGTCATGTCCTGGACGTTGCTGTTGCCGTCAGAACCGTCAGACATTGTGGTTTACCAACCCATTAGTCACTTGCAGGCCTGTTTGTATTGCCTGGTGCCTCAGAACTTACACAATGTTTCTAAATGCTTTCTCCCCTTACCCTTTGGATGTGCTGGTATTTAAAATGGGGCCTTAAGCATGCTGTATTTCTACTAGCCCCTGTACATTTTGGGGGGAGAAAGAAAAGTTATAGGCTTACATAGAATGAACAGCTGCTTTTGATATGCAGATGATAAATGGTCACCTGCAGCACACCTCATAGAAGGGTATATTGTCATGTAGTTGTTGATATCACGGGGAGCATTTCCAGGTCATCCCTTCCTGTCTCTTTCCTCTAGATGATGAAGGTTCTTCGAGTAAAAAGCCCAAGATAGAGTTATCAGAAGAAGAGCTGAGGACCCATCTTGTCAAGGGCACACTGGGCAAGCTCACTGTGCCTACACTGAAGGACATCTGCAAGGCCTATGGGCTTAAGAGTGGACCCAAGAAGCAGGAACTGCTTGATGTTCTCACCAGACACTTGAAGAACTGACTAAAGATCACACACCCAGCCCCTTTCCACACTGCAGCCAGGCCACCTGCCTGTGTTCTCACCAAGCTGGGCGGTAGCTACAAAGAGCTACCTGACAGAAATGCAAGATCTTCACCATGGAGATTGCAGCCTCCCACCTCACTGTGCCTTAACTCTGTGAATAAAGAGCTCTAACTTTATACTGTGCACTATTTGGTGTGAATGGGTAAATAGCTGCCTTGAATCTAGGCTACTGGTGATTAGCTCCTAGCTTAATCCCTCCCCCCTTCCCTCTCCCCCCTCCGGAAATGCGTACAGATCATCACAGCAGAAACAAAACATCTTAGTGGAGGTAGGGAAAAGAGCATGACACTCACGGACAAGGTTGCATGGGTAATTTTGGAGTGAGAATCTTTAAGATTGTATTTCCATGTCTACCCACCTGTTTTCTTTTCATGTATGATGCTAGGGCTGGTGAGATGGCTGCTCAACAGTTAAGAGCACTTGCTGCTCTTGCAGAGGACCCAGGTTTGTTTCCCAGCACCCAAATGGTGGTCCACAGCTATCTTGTAACTCCACTTTTAGGGAATCCAGTATCTTCTGACCTCCATGGCACTGAGCATGCACATGGTGGACATACATGTTTAAAGCAGGCAAAACACAAAAATAAAAGCCACCAAATTCCTTTTAGATTCTGACTAACCAAAGAACTTACTTATAAAGACAGAACTACCTAAACCCTTACGGCCAGAAATATCCAACTTCTTGGGATGATGACTGGTCTGGTGGGTAAGCAGGTTCTTCACAAGTGGGTCTCAGAGGCCCTTCTCTTCAAGTATGCTTCCTGCTGGAGTGGGAACTCTGGCCTGACTAAAGAGGAAAGTGAACAGAATTGTTTCAGTGTGATTATTATGGTAGTTAGTTGAACACTGGAAGATTTCTCAAGCCAAAGCTTTAGGTTGTATGATCCAGGGGGTGAGTAAAGAACAAGAAGTAGGAGAGGTAAAAGTTACTTTATGTGCCCGACTGCCAACAGTGGTTTTCAACTGTGGGTGATTTTGTTCCTGGGCATGTTTGGTTAATGTAGAATCATCTCTGGGAGTGGAGGTGGCATGCTACTGCCATCTAGTGTGCAGAGGCCAGTGCTGTCACCAAGCATACTATCCTTACACTAACATAGGGTGGTCCTTGCAAATTAACCAACTTGTCAATTGTGTTAGAAATCCTAGGGTGATAACACTCCAATGACAGTCTGCACAAGAGAATTTTAAGCTACCAAGTCACTTATAGGTGACAACTTTGCAAAGCCTCTTAGTGAAGCGTTAAGTGGGAGGAGGAAAGTTAAACTGGGGAGAGCTCAGCTACTTAGTGCGTACAGGGGGCACCAAGTGAGAAAGCAGCTGGGCTAGGGGGAGCACTTCTGGAACCCTGGGCTCGATCCTCAACATCAACACATCGAAACACAATATAATGTTTTTAGCTCGAAAAAGGCAAGGGAATCTCTTGAGAGTTCAGGCCAACCTGGTTTATATACCCAGAACATATCTCAATTCCCCCCTCATCCCATGTTACCTAGAAATGCTAAGCATTTTATTTATTAGCTGGTAACACTGATATTAGCTGGTAAAACTGAAAACCAGGCACAGTTGCCATATTTCATTTAAAACGAAATATGAACATATTTATTTATTAGGATGCTCACTAATGAACATGTTATCACTTTCTTCATGTGAGGGGAGAATACATCTGACCCACGTGGGAGGAACAGGATAAGGGCTCTCAACACGGGTGCCCAACGGCTCCACAAGAAATCCCCATTTACCAAGGAGAGACTGTTTCCTGCTAGCATTGTCTCTGCTGTAAGTTCCAGCCAAATAGCCATGATTTCCACAGAATCCCTTTGAGCTGTTACTGCCTCAGATACAGGGGAATATAAGGTTACATACATCAAAAACACACAGGACATGAATAAATGGTACTCGGACATAGGCCTAACATCAAATTTCTTCAAATGATAAGGGCTGGGAGGGACTGCTACCCAAACATGACAGTAACATGGAGATCTTATATCAAAGGCACAAGGGACCAGCGTTGCTGTCATCCTACCCTGCTCAGTGGAGTAAGTTTGCAGATGAAAATTTCTCATGGCTCTTCCTGTTGTTAAATGGTGACATCCTGCCTTTCACCTGTCTTACCTATCATTTCATTGTTTTTAAAAAAGACAAAAATATGGGAAAGAGAATGAAGAGATGGTGGAAAAAAAAAACCTGTTAAGACAAAAATAAAAATACAAAAACCAGATGTAGTACAATATAATAGAAACTGGCTGAAAATAGTACATGCTAACAGACAGTACGATACACAAACAGGGGAAGGAGGAAAGGGCAGAGGCCACAGCCTACACCAAGAGCCTTTCGATAGACTGCTGAATGGACTGGATCTGCTGCTTTAGTTGAGAGCCTTCTTTGATGGTAACAGAACAGGCGATGACTGGCCTGGAGACGCCACAGGCCCGTCCTAAAGCCTGCTTGGAGCGCACAAATACGTAGGGGACATTCTTGTCTTCACAAAGCAGAGGGAGGTGCAGGATGATCTCCAAGGGCTCAGCATCTGCTGCCATCACAATGAACTCAGAGATGCCTCTGTTGAGGGTTTTGGTGGCTGTGGAGATAGGACATGTAGCCAATAGGTAACATGGGATTTGGTGAGAGCAGCCACAACAAAGCAAGGAAAATGTAACAGGTGCACCGAGGTGTGACATGTCTTTAATCCTAGCAGTTTAAGGTCAACAAGGTCTAGACAGTGGACTCCAGGACAGCCAAA
Source organism: Rhynchomys soricoides (assembly GCA_019843965.1). Lineage (NCBI taxonomy): Eukaryota > Metazoa > Chordata > Mammalia > Rodentia > Muridae > Rhynchomys > Rhynchomys soricoides. Next base: position 3,612,300 of record JADRCH010000174.1, read on the forward strand.
GCCACATAGTGAGACTCTGTCTCAAAAACAAAAGCAAAAGCTTAAGGACAGCAATTTTCTGCCTGGAACAGCCCTGACAGGTAATGAGACACCCAAACACTGACCAATTACTCAACCCTCAATGTCTTTCCAAACCTTAAACCCCCAATCTGGTCACCTCTTTCTCTGATACCACACTTCTTTAGATCATCACCATCTCTCACCTACTCAGCTCTAACAGTTTCTCCCCAAGATCTATCAGCATCAGGTAATCCTATAGCTTTAACCTGCCACCAGGGCCTCAGTTCTCTGTTCACATCAATTCCTCAGAAGACTCCAAGAAGATCCCGAAACACCCCCATTCTCCTTGACAGCACACCAGACTGCCAGACACACCCACACCTTCCTTCACTGTAATGTGAACTCTAAGAATGGAGGACACAAGAAAAATAAATAATTTTCATTTTCCATCATTCCCCTAAAACCTCAAAAATGGTAAACATAAGAATTTCAGGTTGGGCAGTGGTGGTGCATGCCTTTAATTCCAGCATTCGGGAGGCAGAGGCAGGCGGATTTCTGAGTTCGAGGCCAGCCTGGTCTACAGAGTTAGATCCAGGTCAGCCAGGGCTACACAGAGAAACCCTGTCTCGACTCCCCCTCCCCCCAAAAGAAAACTATAACCAAACATGGTAGTATATAACTGTAATGCCAACACTTTAGAGACGAAGGATCAGACTACATAGTAAATTTGTGAGGCCAGCTTGGGTTCACAAGGCTTTCCTAAACCACCAACCAACCAACCAGACACAAAACTCCTCAGCCTGCTTCCACTCTGCAATTCATCCCCCCCCCATATCCGAGAACCACTGAACTTCATGAATCCCACAATGTCAGAGACTGAAAAGCATTAAAATGTCATTCTTTTTGATAGTTAAGAACGGCACAACTTAATAATGCCACATGACTCTTTCACTGGTCGGTAAAAATCTTCTGGGATGCACAGGTACCCAACCACTTAGGTAGAGAGTTTGAGGCTACCCTGGGAATAAATACAGCAAGACAAAAACAGAAGAAAATGAAAGAGAAAATAAAATATCCCCAAATCCAGCCCTCTTCCAAACCAGGTATTCAGGAGACCCACTGAAAACATGAATCTTCAGCACCCCAGCATCACCTTGGGGCTGTCATACCTTCATTAGCTCCTTTCCGAAGCTGCTTGTAGTTACACGACTGCTGAACAAGGTCCAGCAGCTTCTTGGTGAGGTGAGCATCTGCGAGGGGGTAGGCCTTCGGATTCACATCAGCCTCTGTCTATAGGGAAACACAAGAGTCAAACTGGACCAGAAGCTGTTTCAGATAAATTACAACATATTTATCAACAACTGAGACAACGAACAGTTTGGTCACACATGTACCCCCGATACTGTCATAGATAGATGAGACCCAATTTCAAAACACTCCCTAGACAGGTGGTGGCAGCATACAACTTTAATCTCAGCACTTGGAAAGCAGATCTCTGTTGAGTTCAAGGCCAGCCTGGGGTCCACAGAGTGAATTCCAGGATAGCCAAGACTACACAAAGAACCCGGTGTCAAGCAAACATCCAAACCACCACACCCTAGCAATACAACAAAGAAACCAACTAAGTAAGGAAGAATGTGTACATTAACATATGCTGACCACTCTCTAATGCCCTCTTCTGGACTCCAAAGGGCAAAAGCAATCATATATAGGCTCCTACTATCTAGTTTTATTTTAGCAAACTGATAATCAACAAGCTCATGGAGACAACCACATCTACCACCAAACTCGACAGGTCAGGTCAAGATTCCTTATCCACACTCAAAAGTTATTCAAATTAATTTTATCTGTGTGAATTAATATATACAATCACTTGCAATGATTATTTAAAATATCCTTAAGCGCGCGTGTATATGAATGACTCAGTTGGGCAGTTGTGGTGCATGCCTATGATCAAGCACTCAGGATGCAGAGGCAGGTAGATTTCTGTTTTACAGATCCAGGTGAACTAGGACTAAACAAGAGTGTTTCAAAACAAAAATCTAAGAAGCAAACAGAGGGTGTGTGTGTATGTTTAGACCCAGAAAGATTAACTTGTAAGGAAAGTTTTCTTATCTACTATTATTAGCTACTGGGTTTAACATTTGTTTCAGAAGTTGACAGTCTTTAAAAATGAATGAAATGATGATGGCATACAACTGTACAGACAAAACCATGGGTGGGGTGCGATGGTTCACTGATGTACTCCTAGCCCTGGGGAGGAGGATCTATGCAAGTGTGAGGCCAGCCAGGGACACAACCTGTCCCTGTCTCAAAATACCAAAAAAGAAAACTACTGAATTATACTGGAAACAAAAGCACTTTATGGCATGAATAAATGGAACATTTAAATTCTCTATTTTTATTAATGTATTAACATACTGGGTTCAAATCTTCATTCACTCTGTGTCTTTCAGTCTGTTTGGTTTCTTTCTTTTCTTTGGATTTATTACTGGTTTTCACTACCCCCTCTCCCCCAACTGGTTTCAATTTATTTATGTCTCTTCTTTTTTCCCCCAAAGAAATTTGCTAGGTTGCCTAGGCTGGCTCTGAATTACCATGCTTAATCAAACGGTTACTTTCAAGTAATCTGAACTGCAACTTCATGCCTAGCTTTACCTCTAAATGTTAGAAAACAATCCAACAGACTACCTAATTAATTTTGTAAATTTTTTTTCTGTGATGTCAGAAATTGAATTCAAGGCCTTGTACATGCTAGACAAACCCTGACCTATATGTTCAGTCCACACCTTTTGGAGACAAGGCTGGCTACAAAGCCCAGGCTAGCCAACTTAATTAAATCCCTAGCTTGATCAGTTTGGTCTCCTTGTCTAAAGGACAGTGAAACACACAAGATTTTGATTTGGTAAATACAGACACACATAACCTAATGACCCTGTCAACAAGAGCCTGTTTACATAAAATTCCAACAGAGCTGAAAAAGGCCAGTGACACTAGCAGCCTTAAGTTCTAGCAAAACACCTTATTAATAATGTTGCAAACTCACCAACTGTTTGATAGTTTTAATCAGTGGTACATAAAATTGTGCAGTGTGAAGAGTTGGTACTTCCTGATGTCACTTACTGCTCTGTTATTACACCTCTTAGTTTTGTATTGGAGAACTGTTACTTCAGGCAGTATATTTGCAATGGCAGCAGCCTCCCTCCTGGTCTAATCAAGAGGCTACAAGAATGACCATTAAGGGCAGTGGTGGCGAATGCCTTTAATCCCAGCACACGGGAGGCAGAGGCAGGTGGATTTCTGAGTTCGAGGCCAGCCTGGTCTACAGAGTGAGTTCCAGGTCAGCCAGGACTACACAGAGAAACCCTGTCTCGAAAAACCAAAAAAAGACCAACGAAGTGGCACAGACCTGTAATCCTAGCATTCTGGAGACCGAGGCAGGGAGATATCATGTTCAAAGCCAGTACTCGCCCGCCCTTAAGGGATGCGTACTCCGAGAGTACCCATTTCCCAGCCTACACAAACTGCTGCAGAGTTCACCAAGAGTATCGGACTTCAAAACCTTTCACTGGTTCAACACTGGCTTAGAATTAGAAGCTCTCTCAAGTTCTAGACTCGGTCAGTTACTAAACCTCGGGGGTGGGAGCACGAAAACAATCAAAGCAGAGAACCAAACTGCAGAATAAAACCTCACCAGGCCTGAATGGGCTCAGCCAAACTACTTACAAAAGGAAACACCACCCGGAACCCTCTCCTCTACAAGATGAGAAAAGTGGAGACGCTCAACACTTATCATCCCACGTGGTGCTACCAGGACCTCCGATTTCCGAAGCGTCGCTCTCATGGTGGAAGCCTTCCCTGAGCTCCCTTCACATTCCATTTGACCCCGAAATTTTAAAAAGACAGGAAAAAAGAAAAGAAAGCAACCCTAATCGCGAGGGCGTGATGGTACGCGCCTTTAATCCCAGCACTGGAGAGGCAGACAGAACTTGGCGAATTCAAGGCCAGCTTGATCTACAGAGTTCCAGGCCAACCAGGGCTACATACGAGGTCGATAAAACAAAGCAAAGCAACCCCAAAAAGCGCCCCTGAATTCCCTAAGCCTTAATAGTTCGCGACAGACATTGGATGCAGAACCCACGGAGATACTCTTCCTGAACCCCGGGAGCGGGAAAGGGATGGGTAGTGGTTGACTCGCATCCCGTGATTTCGCCTCATCTTCTAGCGTTTAAAAAGAGAGAAAAAGAAAGGGGAAAGGAACGCGTTTTCCATACACTTCCACCATCCCACGTGGGGCGCTCATTTTCCCACGCTGCGCCATGCCTGTCCTCTCGCCGACTTTGGCCACGCCCACCGCTTCAAAGCGGACCGGGCCCCAGCGACCTGGACCCTCGGTTGCCTCGGTTCTCGATTCTGCAGCCCCTGGAACGACCCCGCCGCCGCCCGAGTTCTAACCACGGGCCCGGAGGTCGATCATCGCGGGACCGGCGACATGTTGCACGCGCTACACCTCCCACAAGACGTCCCCCGTTTCCCGCGCTCCCAGCGCTTGCGGCTGGACGAGCTCACTCACCATGGCTGCGGTGCGCAGGCCTCGCCGCGACTCGACAACAGCCCACCTCAAACAGACTGAAACGCCGCGCAGAAAAAGGAGCGGAAATCACTTCAGGAGCGGCAGGAAGCGGAAGTGATGTCACGTTGAGCGCACAGTGACGTCGTCCCGCCCTCGCGCAAATGCCGAAGTCATCTTTGGATGTGTTTAATTGGTTTTATTAGCGTCCTAGTTAGGATCGGCCAAAATTGTGAATTAAGCACTCGGGAAATGGCACACTGGTACAAACGGGTTATAAGGGTCGCCATTTCATAACCAGGCTTTTTTTTTTTGAGCACATCGTGTACCCTTTTCAAAACCATCCTCTCTGGCCTGGGGTGGAGGCCTGCCTGTCAGGAGAATCAGTTCATCATCAGCTTTGGTTACATAGCGAGTTCGAGGCCAGCCTTGGGTTACATGGGACTTTGTCTTCTGCCTCAAGAAAACAAAATAAACTCTCCCAATGACACAATGTTTTCGAGGCAAACTGCAAGTAAAAAAGAAAAAAATTCCTTCATCTCGAGATATCCCTCATCAATGTTTCTGGTGGGGTGCGGAGTTAGAATTTACTCCGGTGATTCCTGCAATTGGTTGGAGTAGGGCAGTGGTTCTCAACCTCTGGGTTGTGATTCTCTTGGGGAGTGTGTGTCAAAAGACCCTTTCACAGGGGTCGCCTAAAACCTTCAGAAGACACGATTCACAACAGTAGCAAAATTACAGTTATAAAGTAACAAAGAAAGCAATGTTATGGTTGGGGGTCATCACAACATGAGGAACTGTATTAAGGAGCTGCAGCAATAGATAGGTTAAGAACCACTGGAGTAGGGGGATAGTTAGTGAATGACATGGAGGTTGTGTTTGGCGTAATTATAGATGACTTCCTTCTGCTCAGCATCTTGCCCCTCCCTTATCAATGCACCAAAACTTCATTATGAAAGGGTAAACTCGGGTCTAGCACTCCCTCCCACGAGCTCTTCCGTGATCCTCGTGGCTTCTCAGTCTTTTCCAACATGATGCCAAACACATCTTGGGGCCATTTGGATCTAGCCCAGCCCTCACCATTAGAGCCAATTTCAGCTCATTGTGTCACAAATGTAAAAGCTGAGGCTGGGAGGATCTTTAAGAGCCTTATAAAATAGTTCCTCATTTTTACAGATAGAGAACAAAGTCTAGAGAAGGGAAGCCCACCCACTGTCAGGAATCAAACAGCAGCAAAGTGAAAACTGGACCTTGAGATTTTTAGCTATTGACCTGGGTTATTTTCACCAGATGTCATTATCTGAGCATCGTTGTGTGTGTGTGTGTGTGTGTGTGTGTGAGGTAACCACACAAATTCAAACTGCCTACGGGGGGAACATTTCTAGAGGTTGAAGAGATGGCTCCCTGGTTCAGCACACTGGCTGCTCTTCTGTAGGATATGGGTTCAATTCCCAGCACCCACAAGGCAGCCAACAATTGTTGTGATTGCAGACTCCAGCCATTGGCAGAGTGATGTCAGCCGATACAGACTCACATGTAGTTTTGCTAAGACAGACTCACGTGCGGAGGCCAGACCATGGAGGACACGAGATGTTTGGAGAGTATAAATAGAACTGGACAGACTGTGAGAGGGGCTTACCAGAATTTACCAATTGGAAGTCAGTTGTATTGGTTACACTAAGAAAGTATAATCCCCGTCAATAGATAGATACACATAGGAAAAGTCAGACTGCTGGGTCTGGCATGGCTGTGTAAGGGGAGGTGTGACACAGGTCCTGCCCCTAGAGCATCGCCAGGCCATTGAGCCCCTCAATCTCCAGGCGTGCTGATGGCTGCTGTTGACCTGGAGCTGATCTCCTGATGCTTCTATTTTACTTTCAATCTCTCTTTTTTTGGAGAATATACTTTCACCCTTACTCAGAACTGCTAGCACTATTGGTTGAATAAGTACGAAGTGGGCTAAAGAGCTTTTTAGTTTGTGATGGAATCCTAGGCTCACAGCTCCAGCTCATAATGGAATTGCTATGCCTAGATTAGAGAATGTTGAGTAGTAGGTATATGTGTGTGAGGAGGGAGCCTAGGAGGTTTGTGGACACAATAAATACAATAAGGGAGATGACTATTAGAGATCATGCTGCCGGGCAGTGGTGGCGCACGCCTTTAATCCCAGCACTCCGGAGGCAGAGGCAGGCAGATTTCTGAGTTCAAGGCCAGCCTGGTCTACAGAGTGAGTTCCAGGACAGCCAGGGCTACACAGAGAAACCCTGTCTTGAAAAACAACAAAAACAGCAACAACAACAAAAGAGACCATGTGTGTCCTCTTGATGTATGAATTAGTATTATTTATTTTACTATAAGCTTAATTAGTCATTGTTGAAGTGAGTATAACGGTTATCAAACATTTTGAGGAAGGAAATAAAATTGAGGGAAACATTGATTGGTCATCCTGTTATCGTAGGGGCAATGAAAGAGGCAAATAGATTTTTTGTTCATTTTCATTCTCAAGGATTTTCAGTTTTTAACGATTTTAAGGTTTTGGAAAGAGGGAAGTAGGGAAAACTTGTAAGGAGACGCTCAATCGGAATAAAATAAATAATGTAACTGCAGAGGATAGGATGGTAATAGATCACGCGGATGTATCTAGTTGTGGCCTTTAACTGCGGAGGTTATTAGTCTCTGATTTTAACCTTCAAAGTTAATGCTTTAAGCTTTTTTTTTTTTTGATTTTTCAAGACAGGGTTTCTCTGTGTAGCTCTGGCTGTCCTGGAACTCACTCTGTAGACCAGGCTGGCCTGGAACTCAGAAATCCGCCTGCCTCTGCCTCCCGAGTGCTGGGGTTAAAGGCGTGCTCCACCACTGACCAGCAAGGCAAAGCCTTCTCAAAGTCTAACATTATGAGGCTAGGAGGGAGTGCAGGGCAGTGGGCAGAGCTGAAGAGCCACCCAGCCCTTTTGAATACCGGTCTTCTGGGAACATGGCTGGCCAAAAGGAGAAGCTCATTTCACTAAGGTTCTTTGGTAACAGCAACCAAAAAAGAACTCAGAAAGCCTGGTAGAGCTCATCCAGGGGAAGCGAGTTAGAGAACTGAACAGTGTTCACCAGCCGAAGAGCACTAAGAACATAACTCTAATGCTACTGTTTATTCCAACAATAGAGAACAAACTCCACAGGGAACTATGGCCCATGCCTTTAATTTCAGCACGTGGGAGACAGAGACAGGTGGATCTGTTTGGGGCCAGCGTGGTCTACAGAGTGAGTTCCAGGCTGGCCAGTGCTACGTAAAATATGTGATGGTATTAGGAAGGGTTCCCTACAAGATTTAGATTTCTTTATTGAACTTTTGGGGACAGTTGAAAGAAATTAGGGTTGCTATGGATTACTTGCTCCCAGGAACATGGATTTTCTATGATTGGGCAGGTTCCATCACTCCATCATTCATGACAGGCAGGACACTTAATCTTGTCATTTCAGAAGGCAGAGAGGGGCTGGAGAGATGGCTAAGCAGTTAAGAGCTCTGATTGCTCTTCCAGAGGTCCTGAGTTCAATTCCCAGCAACAACATGATGGCTCACAACCATCTGTAATAGTGTGTCTGAGTCACATACTGTATGTGTGTGTATGTATGTATGTATATATATGTATATATATACATATATATATATGTATATATATATGTCCCGCGCTACAGTCTCGCCAGCAAGAACGACGCGGCACACATAGGATCCTTCTGCAGTAAAGCTTTAATGCATCTTGAGAGGGAGAGCATAAGCTTGCCACGAGTGGAGACCCCGAACAATAGAACACCCGTCCCTTATATGGGTCACAGCGCTTGCCTGGGACGCGGAGCTTCCCCATTGGCTCCCGCACATCAGGCCAGATGCCGCCACGAGAGAGGCTGAGACTCTGAGGTGGAAAATTACCAGGTGCATGCGCACTAGCCTGTTTACAACTTGTCCTCGGCCAAATGTAGGCGCCATCTTGTAATGGCGAATGTGGGTGCTCAGGCGGCTCCCTACATCTCCCCCTTTTTATTTCTGTAAGCAAAGTAGGACACTCTTAAGAGGGCGGAGACAGAGGTCAAATCCCCTGACCAAAAGGTTGGGCCTTGTACAGGAGAAGACCCCTAAGCTCATGCGCGCCCGAGGTCTTCCTGACCCGCCCAGTGCCGTTTTTTAGAGGGAGGGAAACTAGGGCACTCAACCCTCATGCAGATGACATATCTCCCAAGGTGGCCCACAATGACCGCCTTGTGCGATGCTTAGTGCAATGAGATTAGACTCGCGGGTGTGCAAGAACTGTCTGGCTGGCGACCTACCGCTATTGTTTAAGCATGGACAGCCAAACACCGGCCGGGGCTCCTTGTTCTAAGGCAACAAGCGCCTGCACAATGACCACCTTGTCTCTTTTAATCTGGGCCCTGAGTTTGCAGATGAGCCATAGGAGGAACACCAACCCACAGCAAAGCACTGCTCCAAACAATCCCACCCCCACCCATTCCTTGAAATAAGAAATTGCAGGCAAGGACAGGTCAAGACGGGTGGAGTTGATCTGAATAATTGTTGTCCGCAGTTCCCGCAGGGTGTCATCAAATTTAAGGATCCAATTCTGTAACATATACTGTGAAAGACTTTTAGACAGGTTAGCTGCTTTTGTAAATCTATCATATTGTATGGAAGTAACACAGAGTCCTGGCAACTTTTGTTCACAGGCCAAGCTATTGGGCTAGCTGCCAAAGGACATCCAGTTGTTCTTGAATAAGATCAATGTGCTAGTTAACCAGCATTAGGTCCCCCTGGACTTGAGTATTGGCGGATACCTGTCTGTCTAGAGCTAAGGTGGCAGCTGCAGACAACTCATTAATGGTATTGGCGGTTTGCATCGTTCCAGAGAG